>OW121744.1:92209184-92549684 GCA_933228675.1 Stomorhina lunata | reverse complement strand
ACTAATACTAATACTAATACTAATACTAATACTAATACTAATACTAATACTAATACTAATACTAATACTAATACTAATACTAATACTAATACTAATACTAATACTAATACTAATACTAATACTAATACTAATACTAATACTAATACTAATACTAATACTAATACTAATACTAATACTAATACTAATACTAATACTAATACTAATACTAATACTAATACTAATACTAATACTAATACTAATACTAATACTAATACTAATACTAATACTAATACTAATACTAATACTAATACTAATACTAATACTAATACTAATACTAATACTAATACTAATACTAATACTAATACTAATACTAATACTAATACTAATACTAATACTAATACTAATACTAATACTAATACTAATACTAATACTAATACTAATACTAATACTAATACTAATACTAATACTAATACTAATACTAATACTAATACTAATACTAATACTAATACTAATACTAATACTAATACTAATACTAATACTAATACTAATACTAATACTAATACTAATACTAATACTAATACTAATACTAATACTAATACTAATACTAATACTAATACTAATACTAATACTAATACTAATACTAATACTAATACTAATACTAATACTAATACTAATACTAATACTAATACTAATACTAATACTAATACTAATACTAATACTAATACTAATACTAATACTAATACTAATACTAATACTAATACTAATACTAATACTAATACTAATACTAATACTAATACTAATACTAATACTAATACTAATACTAATACTAATACTAATACTAATACTAATACTAATACTAATACTAATACTAATACTAATACTAATACTAATACTAATACTAATACTAATACTAATACTAATACTAATACTAATACTAATACTAATACTAATACTAATACTAATACTAATACTAATACTAATACTAATACTAATACTAATACTAATACTAATACTAATACTAATACTAATACTAATACTAATACTAATACTAATACTAATACTAATACTAATACTAATACTAATACTAATACTAATACTAATACTAATACTAATACTAATACTAATACTAATACTAATACTAATACTAATACTAATACTAATACTAATACTAATACTAATACTAATACTAATACTAATACTAATACTAATACTAATACTAATACTAATACTAATACTAATACTAATACTAATACTAATACTAATACTAATACTAATACTAATACTAATACTAATACTAATACTAATACTAATACTAATACTAATACTAATACTAATACTAATACTAATACTAATACTAATACTAATACTAATACTAATACTAATACTAATACTAATACTAATACTAATACTAATACTAATACTAATACTAATACTAATACTAATACTAATACTAATACTAATACTAATACTAATACTAATACTAATACTAATACTAATACTAATACTAATACTAATACTAATACTAATACTAATACTAATACTAATACTAATACTAATACTAATACTAATACTAATACTAATACTAATACTAATACTAATACTAATAATACTATATATAGATTTTTTTAATTTTTTTTTTGTCTCCTTGAACTTCTGTAAGTTCCCACCAAATTCATTTACCTTTTCTATAAAAGAAAAACTTTTAAAAAATTATGAGTTTTTTGGTAAACAAAAACATACCCAAACATTGGCTCAATGAACTCAATTTAACGAATTCAATATTTTTCAAAGAATTTAAATAATTTCTAATTTTCGTCAATGAACATAAAAGAATAACAAACAAATTTACTTATTAGCATAAATTTTATAAAAGACTAGATAATTGCCGCTTAAATTAAACATTAAATTTAGTTCATTCTTTGATATACAGAAAAAAACTCTCGTAGTTAGAATAACAAAAAACTGTAATTGAATTTTTTTCTAGCAAAAATGGTTTTATTGTTAAGATATTTTTTCTTATTTTATACAATAAAAAATCATACCAGAAAATGCTTAGAATTAGACGACGCCATTTAAATGTTAGTATTAAAGTTGAATTTAGTTTTATATCTAGGAGAAAAATCTTTAGTAATAAATTGATTGATTTTTCGGGAAAAATCTTATAAAAAGGAAACTAAAGAATATAGTTGAAAAACTGAGCACTCAGTTTTCTATAGAAAAAATTGTTGTGGAATGAGTTTTCTATAGAAAAGTTGATGATGGGAACAGTTTTCTTAAGAAAAGTTGATAATATAAAAAGTGTAGCATATCATTAGGGGTACTTATAAATCACTTATTCTTATTCCTGTGTTTACTTTGTATTTTTAATTTAGTTTCATTAAAACATTTTAAACAAAAAACTTTTTAATAGTCTTAGTTTTTCTTGCTTCTTTTTTTTAATATTTCCCTTTCAGCAATTTCCCAAGTTTTTTAGTGTTTTTCTTAGACTCTAACATTTTTGTGATTTAGTTCGCAACCTTGTCAATCATCAATGCCAGTCCCAACTTTTGATAAATAACTTTCTCATCTGGTTAGATTGCACACATACACAAACACACACACGCATACATACAACAGGAAAAATCGAATCTTTACCAACATCATCAAGTTATAAGACACACACACACATACACAGGGTCGACACTAAATATTCCTCAAATAAAGAAATCGAAAAAAATCTTATTACAAAAGATTTTAAATGAATTCTTGCTTCAAGAATATTTTTTGTCTGTATTTCTATGTTAAATAAAACATATTTCTTCTAGAAAAAAAAAACTTTTCTATTTTTATAGATTTGTCGCTTCATTTTACCAAAAAGTGGACACTTTTTTCCAATGACAAGTTATAACAGCAAAAGTTTTTGGTTGACTTAAATTACATTTTCGCTTAAATATTTATATCTGCGATGATGGCAAGATATTGCAACTAAGTTTTTGCTAAACTTTCCAAGTTAATCTTATATACAAACCAATGTTGATTAAATGTATTAACTTTGGTAATGAATATTAATAATTTAGTTCAGTCAAGAAGGGAAAACTTGCATCTAGGGAAGCAGGAAATATGCAAACCTTTATACAATTTTATGTATTCAAAAAAAGCTTTGCACAATTGACATAGACTTAGACATATACTAAGACAACGACTAAGACATAGACTAAGATACAGATTAAGACATAGACTAAGACATAAACTAAGACATAGACTAAGACATAGACTAAGACATAGATTAAGACATAGACTAAGACATAGAATAAGATATAGACTAAGACACAGAACAAGATATAGACTAAGACATAGACTAAGACATAGACTAAGACATAGACTAAGACATAGACTAAGACATAGACTAAGACATAGACTAAGACATAGACTAAGACATAGACTAAGACATAGACTAAGACATAGACTAAGACATAGACTAAGACATAGACTAAGACATAGACTAAGACATAGACTAAGACATAGACTAAGACATAGACTAAGACATAGACTAAGACATAGACTAAGACATAGACTAAGACATAGACTAAGACATAGACTAAGACATAGACTAAGACATAGACTAAGACATAGACTAAGACATAGACTAAGACATAGACTAAGACATAGACTAAGACATAGACTAAGACATAGACTAAGACATAGACTAAGACATAGACTAAGACATAGACTAAGACATAGACTAAGACATAGACTAAGACATAGACTAAGACATACACTAAGACATAGTCTAAGACCTAGACTAAAACATAGACTAAGACATAGACTAAGACATAGACTAAGACATAGACTAAGACATAGACTAAAAGATAGACTAAGACAACTTTTCTGTAGAAAACTTTCTTTACTCTTCTTACCTTTAGAAAAATTCTTCCTCACTTCTATAGAAAACTTTTCCTACCATCAACTTTTCTACAGAAAACTCTTCCCACCATCAACTTTTCTATAGAAAACTCTTCCTACCATCAACTTTTCTATATAGAAAACTCTTCCTACCAACTCTTCCTTCAACTTTTCTATATAGAAAACTCTTCCTACCATCAACTTTTCTATATAGAAAACTCTTCCTACCATCAACTTTTCTATATAGAAAACTCTTCCTACCATCAACTTTTCTATATAGAAAACTCTTCCTACCATCAACTTTTCTATATAGAAAACTCTTCCTACCATCAACTTTTCTATATAGAAAACTCTTCCTACCATCAACTTTTCTATATAGAAAACTCTTCCTACCATCAACTTTTCTATATAGAAAACTCTTCCTACCATCAACTTTTCTATATAGAAAACTCTTCCTACCATCAACTTTTCTATATAGAAAACTCTTCCTACCATCAACTTTTCTATATAGAAAACTCTTCCTACCATCAACTTTTCTATATAGAAAACTCTTCCTACCATCAACTTTTCTATATAGAAAACTCTTCCTACCATCAACTTTTCTATATAGAAAACTCTTCCTACCATCAACTTTTCTATATAGAAAACTCTTCCTACCATCAACTTTTCTATATAGAAAACTCTTCCTACCATCAACTTTTCTATATAGAAAACTCTTCCTACCATCAACTTTTCTATATAGAAAACTCTTCCTACCATCAACTTTTCTATATAGAAAACTCTTCCTACCATCAACTTTTCTATATAGAAAATTCTTCCTACCATCAACTTTTCTATATAGAAAACTCTTCCTACCATCAACTTTTCTATATAGAAAACTCTTCCTACCATCAACTTTTCTATATAGAAAACTCTTCCTACCATCAACTTTTCTATATAGAAAACTCTTCCTACCATCAACTTTTCTATATAGAAAACTCTTCCTACCATCAACTTTTCTATATAGAAAACTCTTCCTACCATCAACTTTTCTATATAGAAAACTCTTCCTACCATCAACTTTTCTATATAGAAAACTCTTCCTACCATCAACTTTTCTATATAGAAAACTCTTCCTACCATCAACTTTTCTATATAGAAAACTCTTCCTACCATCAACTTTTCTATATAGAAAACTCTTCCTGCCATCAACTTTTCTATATAGAAAACTCTTCCTACCATCAACTTTTCTATATAGAAAACTCTTCCTACCATCAACTTTTCTATATAGAAAACTCTTCCTACCATCAACTTTTCTATATAGAAAACTCTTCCTACCATCAACTTTTCTATATAGAAAACTCTTCCTACCATCAACTTTTCTATATAGAAAACTCTTCCTACCATCAACTTTTCTATATAGAAAACTCTTCCTACCATCAACTTTTCTATATAGAAAACTCTTCCTACCATCAACTTTTCTATATAGAAAACTCTTCCTACCATCAACTTTTCTATATAGAAAACTCTTCCTACCATCAACTTTTCTATATAGAAAACTCTTCCTACCATCAACTTTTCTATATAAAAAACTCTTCCTACCATCAACTTTTCTATATAGAAAACTCTTCCTACCATCAACTTTTCTATATAGAAAACTCTTCCTACCACAAACTTTTCTATATAAAAAACTCTTCCTACCATCAACTTTTCTATATAAAAAACTCTTCCTACCATCCACTTTTCTATATAGAAAACTCTTCCTACCATCAACTTTTCTATATAGAAAACTCTTCCTACCATCAACTTTTCTATAGAAATTTCTTATTGCCTTCAATTTTTCTATAGAAACATAAACTTTTTTATATAGAAAACTCTTTTTACCATTTTTTCTATAGAAAACTTTTAGTTTACTTATCGTTATCTTTAAGTGAAGAGTTAAAAGTAAAACATTTGTAAATGACGCCATTGGCGATGAAATTATTTTTGTAAATAAAATACCAGAAACTTTATAAAACCCACACATATAAATGTATGCTATACCGTTATAATGTTAGCGCATACAGTAACATTAATCCTGGAAATTTACACATTTTGTAATACGAACTCGAACAAGTTCATTTAATACTACGACTAAAAATTTTAAAGTTGTAAAAATATCAGTGAAATTGCTAACATGTGCAGAAACACTTACACATACCATGGCAACTACAACACAGCCATAGATATAACAGTAATAAATATATTTGTGTATGTGAAAGGATATATGTATTTCTATGGATGGAAAACTTTCCAAATGTATATTTTTCTGAATGAAATGATACAAGTTTCAAATTTCAGTTTTTATTAAAGAGTTTTTTGTTCTTTATTTTAATTTTTTTTTTTTTTGTTGGAATTACTTTTGTTTTTAGAATTTTAACACCAACAATATTATTATTGTATAAACAAAAATGTGCATGCATATTCTTGCAAAAAAAAACTGCATATACAAATGTAAGATAATTGATAAAGGCCTTAACAGGCAAAAGCAGACTTTTATGGCGAAACTAGTTTTTGTTATTAAATTAAATTCTAAATTATTTATTCAGATTTTGACAAAATTTATTATAAGTCCCTTTCCAATTTTTTGTACAAATTTTCTCTGTTAACTCTTTCGTTTTAAAACTTTTCTTACCAACATCGATAACTTTTTCTAGAGAATTTACCCCCCCCCCTCCCCCCCCCCCCCCCCATTTCTTTATATTCACATATGAATTCTCATATATGAGAAATTTTCTTGTTTTGTTTTATGACTCAAATGACTTAAGGAAAAATAACTGAAAGTTTTCTTTTCTTTATATTCTGTTGAAATATTTCTATTCTATTTTAATATTTTCATGTTTGCTAAAGTTTTCAGTAGAAAACATTTAATAAAAATTTATATTTGTAATAAATTTTAAGAGTTTTGCTCATAGTTTTTCTTTTCTTAAATCTAATTGAAAACACGTGGGTTTTGAAAAAAAAAGAGTTACAGAAAAGTTTTAAATATTTATAGATTTACTTTATTTTTTATGGGTAAAATATTTGGAGCAAATAAAGACAAAGGTTTTAAATCCAAAATAAAAGAAAATGAAGATATTTTTAACTTTTCTATATAAAAGTTAAGTTATCGATAACTTTCCCAGAGAAAAGTAAAGCTATCGTTAACTTTTTTAAAGAAAAGTTAACTTATCGATAACATTTCTATAGAAAAGAAAAGTTATCGATAATCTTTCAAGAGAAAATTAAAGTTATCGATAATTTTTCTATAAAAAGTAAAGTTACCAAAACTTTGCTATAGAAAAGTTAAGTTATCGATAAAGAAAAGTAAAGTTATCGATAACTTATCTATAGAAAAGTAAAGTTATATATAAATTTTCAAGAGAAAAGTAAAGTTATCGATAACTTTTCTATAGAAAAGTAAAGTTATCTACAAATTTTCTATAGAAAAGTATACTTATCGATAACTTTTCTATAAAAAAGTAAAGTTATCTACAAATTTTCTATAAAAAAGTAAAGTTATCGATAACTTTTCTATAGAAAAGTTAAAGTTATCGATGACTTTTCTACAGAAAAGTAAATTATCGATAACTTTTCTAGAGAAAAGTAAAGTTATCGTTAACTTTTCTATAGAAAAGTTAAGTTATCGATAACTTTTCTATAGAAAAGTAAAGTTATCTACAAATTTTTTATAGAAAAGTATACTTATCGATAACTTTTCTATAAAAAAGTAAAGTTACCTACAAATTTTCTATAAAAAAGTATAGTTATCGATAACTTTTCTATAGAAAAGTTAAAGTTATCGATGACTTTTCTACAGAAAAGTAAATTATCGATGACTTTTCTAGAGAAAAGTAAAGTTATCGTTAACTTTTCTATAGAAAAGTTAAGTTATCGATAAGTTTTCTATAGAAAGGTTAAGTTATCGTGAACTTTTCTATAGAAAAGTTGAGTTATCGTTAACTTTTCTTTAGAAAAGTTAAGTTATCGTTAACTTTTCTATAGAAAAGTTAAGTTATCGTAAACTTTTCTATAGAAAAGTTAAGTTAATGTTAACTTTTCTATAGAAAAGTTAAGTTATCGTTAACTTTTCTATAGAAAAGTTAATTTATCGTTAACTTTTCTATAGAAAAATTAAGTTATTGTTAACTTTTCTATAGAAAAGTTAATTAATAGTTAACTTTTCTATAGAAAAGTTAAGTTATAGTTAACATTTCTATAGAAAAATTAAGTAATCGTTAATTTTTTATAGAAAACTTAAGTTATCATTAACTTTTGTATAGAAAAGTTAAGTTGACATTAACTTTTCTATAGTAAAGTTTCGATATCATTAACTTTTCTATAGAAAAGTTAAGCAATCGTTTACTTTTCCACAGAGAAGTTAAATTATCATTAACTTTTTAACAGAAAGGTTAAGTTGTCATTAACTTTTCTATAGAAAAGTTAAGTTATCGTTAACTTTTCTATAGAAAAGTTAAGTTGTCCTTAACTTTTCTATAGAAAAGTTAAATTATCCTTAACTTTTTTCTATAGAAATGTAAAGTTATCATTATGGAAAAGTTTAGTTGTTGTTAACTTTTCTATAAAAAAATATAATTTATCGTTAACTTTTCTATAGAAAAGTTAAGTTACCGTTAACTTTTTTATAGAAGAGTTAAGTTATCGGTACCTTTTCTATTAAAAAAATAAGTTATCGTTAACTTTTCTACAGAAAAGTTAAGTTATCGTTAACTTTTGTATAGAAAATTTAAGTTATCGTTAACTTTTCTATAGATAAGTTAAGTTATCGTTAACTTTTCTATAGAAAACTTAAGTTATCTTTTACTTCTTCATACAAAACTTAAATTAGCGTTAACTTTTCTGAAGAATAAGTTAAGCCTTTGTTAACTTTTCTATAAAAAAAATAAAATTATCGTTGACTTTTTTATAGAAAAGTTAAGTTAACGTTAAGTTTTCGTTAGAAAAGTTATGCTAACGTTAACTTTTTTATAAAATAGTTAAGTTCGTTTATTTGTTTATAGAAAAGTTATGTTATCGTAAACTTTTCTGCAGAAAAATTAATTTATCGTTAACTTGTATGTAAAAAAGTTATGTTATCGTAAACTTTTCTATAGAAAAGTTAAATTATCATTATCTTTTCTATAGAAAAGTTTTATTATAGATAACATATCTATAGAAAAGTTAATTTTTTGTTCAGTTTTCTACAAAAAACTTCATTTATAGCTAACTTTTCCATAGAATAGTTTAGTTATCGTTAACCTTTATTTTAGTTTTGCTCCTTTTCTGTATAAATTTATTTATTTTTTACATCATTTAAGAACTTTACTCCATTTGTTTATTATTAAAATCCCACACGTGTTTCCATTTCCTCGACATTGACGCTCTTTTTTTTTTTGTTGACTTGATTTAATAAACGAAACAAAGTTTAATTTAATTTGTTATGTGACACTAATTAAATATATTTTGCTAATAAACTTTAACTAAAAACAAAAGCATTTTTTTGATATATGAACAAAATGTTAAACTAATAAATGCCAGAGGCTAAATGTTAGCGACTCGACATATGCCTTTTTTGATACTGACATGGTATAAGTTCAAATGAATATGGCTCCAAGTTTATAAGTGTGTGGTCAGGGAAAGATTTATTAAATTCAAAAATAGTTGAATATTAGATTCAAGAGATAAAAAATTATATTAACTTCTTTTTAAAAAGCAACAATCTTCTTAAAAGCTTAATTGAAAGCTATTTGTTTTTGTATCTCTAGACAATTTTCTACAAATTTCCAAGAATTGTTAATTCTAGTTAAATTGTTAACATGTGTGTCATCGTCTTTTAGTCATTATTTGTCTTTTGTTTAACAAATTTTGATGGCTTTAATGAAAACTTTTTAACACTCTACGTATGAGTAATGAAGAATTCCAATGAATTTCAAAGTTTTATTACTTATACGTCTAGTAATAAAACAAGTAAATATCTAAAAAAATTATACTTAAAATACCAAAAAACCTTAAATTGTCTTAAATTAAATTTATTTTCCTTGACCGCATCGACTTTAAAACTGAAAGAAATTTAAAAAACAAATATTTATTTTATTTCTGGAAAATCAAAAATTATTACTTCCACTATTTTGCATAAAGACATAAAGAAACAGGAAGAATAAATATATCTTGTAGAAAAAAGAACAATTTAAAATGAAAGAAAAACAAAAGTGGGAATGAGTATTTTCATGCACAAACACACATGCAGTCAAGTGTGCATTTGGAAAGGAAAATAAAATGAGAAAGAAAATTCTCACATACATAAATGTTTAGTTTACAGAAAGAAGCAAAATCATTTAACACCACAAGTTATACAAAAAGGAAAGGATAGAACAATGAACAAATAGACAGTCCATGAAAGTAAGGGAAGGACTTGGAAGAAAAGATAACAAAAAAGAAACAAGATAACTTTTCTATAGAATAGTTAAAGAAAATTTAACTTTTCTATAGAAAAGTTAAAGAAAATTTAACTTTTCTATAGAAAAGTTAAAGAAAATTTAACTTTTCTACAGAAAAGTTAAAGAAAATTTCACTTTTCTATAGAAAAGTTAAAGAAAATTTAACTTTTCTATAGAAAAGTTAAAGAAAATTTAACTTTTCTATAGAAAAGTTAAAGAAAATTTAACTTTTCTATAGAAAAGTTAAAGAAAATTTAACTTTTCTATAGAAAAGTTAAAGAAAATTTAACTTTTCTATAGAAAAGTTAAAGAAAATTTAACTTTTCTATAGAAAAGTTAAAGAAAATTTAACTTTTCTATAGAAAAGTTAAAGAAAATTTAACTTTTCTATAGAATAGTTAAAGAAAATTTAACTTTTCTATAGAAAAGTTAAAGAAAATTTAACTTTTCTATAGAAAAGTTAAAGAAAATTTAACTTATCTATAGAAAAGTTAAAGAAAATTTAACTTTTCTATAGAAAAGTTAAAGAAAATTTAACTTTTCTATAGAAAAGTTAAAGAAAATTTAACTTTTCTATAGAATAGTTAAAGAAAATTTAACTTTTCTATAGAAAAGTTAAAGAAAATTTAACTTTTCTATAGAAAAGTTAAAGAAAATTTAACTTATCTATAGAAAAGTTAAAGAAAATTTAACTTTTCTATAGAAAAGTTAAAGAAAATTTAACTTTTCTATAGAAAAGTTAAAGAAAATTTAACTTTTCTATAGAAAAGTTAAAGAAAATTTAACTTTTCTATAGAAAAGTTAAAGAAAATTTAACTTTTCTATAGAAAAGTTAAAGAAAATTTAACTTTTCTAAAAAAGTTAATGAAAATTTAACTTTTCTATAGAAAATTTAACGAAAATTTAACTTTTCTATAGAAAAGTTAACGAAAATTTAATTTTTCTATAGAAAAGTTAAAGAAAATTTAGCTTTTCTATAAAAAAAGATAAAGAAAATTTAACTTTTCTATAGAAAACTTAACGAAAATTTAACTTTTCTATAAAAAACTTAATGAAAAATTGACTTTTCTATAGAAAATTTAACGAAAATATAAATTTTCTATAGTAAAAGTTAAGGAAATTTTAACTTTTCTATGAAAAAGTAAAATAAATTTAAAAATCTATCGATAACTTTAACTTTCTATTAAAAATTTATCGATAACAATAACTTTTCTATAGAAAACTTATCGATAACTTAACTTTTCAATAAAAAAGTTATCGTTAGCTTTACTTTTCTATAGAAAAATTAAAGAAAATTTAACTTTTCTATAAAAAAATTATCGATAACTTTACTTTTCTATAGAAAAGTTATCGATAACTTTACTTTTTTATAGAAAAGTTATCGTTAACTTTACTTTTCTATAGAAAAGTTATTGAAAACTTTACTTTTCTATAGAAAAGTTATCGAAAACCTTACCTTTCTATACTTTACTTTTCTATAGAAAAGCTATCGAAAACTTTACTTTTCTGTAGAAATCTTATTGTAAGCTTTACTTTTCTATAGAAAAGTTATCGACAACTTTACTTTTCTATTAAAAAGTTATTGATAACTTAACTTTTTCATAGAAATTTTATCGTAAGCTTAATTTTTCTATAGAAAAGTTATCGATACCTTCACTTTTCTATAAAATGATCAAATACTTATACATAATTTTGTGAATGTTCTTATTAATATTATATTTTTTTTTTTAACTTTTTTGATTTTATTATCTTTAAAAGTTTAGGGAACCATAAAAATTAATTTCCTTTTTTAAGATTTCTTTTGTTCCTTTCTCTTGGCTTTAGCTAAAGAAATACAATAAAATGAAAGACCTTGAATGTCAAAAGTAATTAAAAATATTTAAAATATTAAGAATTAAAGTCGGTCAAAATAGTCTTTATGATACATATTTCTAGAACTCATTTGCTAGATCAATATAGTGGAGTCTAGGTGTAAGATATATTATTTGATACACTACAAAGAGTAGCATAAACAAAGTATGCCTATAGCGATATAGGGTAAAAATGTACAATTTGTATAAGGAAATATACAATAATAAATGCATTTGGATTTATTTTAGGATGGGACGATTTCAATTAAAGTTGAAATGGTTTTAAAAGGCCCCTATAACTATGCTATATCTATTTTATGTCTAACCCTTTTAAAGTCTTTCCTGTTAAGTTTAAAGTGTTTAGCAAAAAACTATTTAATTAACCAGCCCTTTATTAAAGTTGTACTAGTACACAAATACTTAACAAATTTAAATTCTTAATGAACATAAGATAATAAAATAGTTGCTATAGTAACATCTTAAAATATTATAACAAAGATTCTAATAAGTCAACTGTTATTTATTTCAAGATATTCAAAGACAAATAATTAATTAATTATTAAGTACTTATTACTGACAATATTAGTTCATTTAATACCGTTATAATTTCATTTATGTTAATTTGTGTTTTCTTTAGAAATGTAAGATGGGGCATTTAACATCCAGCACAAGTTTCCGTTTTCTTGATATCAAAAATTCAACACGTGTTTCCGTTTTCTCGGTAACAACATCCATTTAGGGAGAATAATTAATGGAGAAGAGATAACTTAAATTTTATGTAGATAAGTTAAAGATAACTTAATTTTTCTATAAGTTATGATATCGATAACTTTTCTACAGAAAAGTTATGATATCGACAACTTTTCTATAGAAAAGGTATAATATCGATAATTTTTCTATCGAAAAGTTAGCGATATCACAACTTATAGTTCTATAGAAAAGTTATTGATATCATAAATTTTCTGTAGAAAAGTTAAAGATATGATAACTTTTCTATAGAAAAATTATTGATATCATAACTTTTCTGTAGAAAAGTAATCGATATGATAACTTTTCTATAGAAAAGGTATCTATAGAAAAGTTATCGATATGATAAGTTTTCTATAGAAATGTTATCGATATGATAATTTTTCTATAGAAAAGTTATCGATATGATAACTTTTCTATAGAAAAGTTATCGATATGATAACTTTTCTATAGAAAAGTTATCGATATGATAACTTTTCTATAGAAAAGTTATCGATATGATAACTTTTCTATAGAAAAGTTATCGATATGATAACTTTTCTATAGAAAAGTTATCGATATGATAACTTTTCTATAGAGAACTTATCGATATGATAACTTTTCTATAGAAAAGTTATCGATAGGTTAGGTTAGGTTAGGCAGGATGCAGACTCTAAGGTCCACTTCACTTGGGTCCAAAAAGAGGTCCCTTTGTAATTCCTGCAAGGATAGAGAAAATTAAATTCTTAAAACTACCGAGTGTAAGAGGCTCAGTTAGAGCCAGCCAGATGCGCCGATGAAAGAGCCTATTTTACGAATATTGATGTTCGAGATCTCTGACAGATCGTGCAGAAATGGGAATCCTAGATGGAGTGTTCTAAGTTCCGCAAGTGCTGGGCAATGACAGAGGAAGTGGGATATTGTTTCTTCCTCCTCTGCATTGTGACAACTTCTGCAGTAGTCATTGCTTTAAAGATTAAGTCTTCTAGCATGTATACCTATAAGACAGTGTCCTGTGAGTACTGAAATAAGGATACGGAGTCTATGGCGCGAAAAGCTGACCAGGATTGCAGAGCGCTTACTATCGTAAGTTGGCCATGTAAGTCTGGAGATCGTACAGGTACTTTCTGTGGACCAGTTGGTCTGTGCGGACCTAAAAATAAACTGCTTTGTGAGCAGTTTGCATGCAGAGAGCGGAATACCTATAAATTGATCAGTGTTTTCATGACTAAGAAGAGCACCGTCTTTTGCTAGGTTATCCGCTATGATGTTGCCTGGTACATTACTATGACTACGTACCCAGAAAAGTTCAATGTTGGAATGTCTCGCCATCTCATTTAGAGACGCCCGGCATTCACGGGTAAGAACGGATGTCGTGTAGACCGATGAAAGGGAGTGAATGGCGGCAAGACTATCTGTACAGAAACGAATATCGTTAGGATATACTCGGTGGTACGTGAGCCACTTGCTCGCCCTATATATAGCTGAAATTTCAGCTTGAAGAATGCTACATTGTTTTGGGAGCTTGAATTTTACTTTAGTCCCAAATGATGGGATAAAGAAGCCCCCACCCACACCACGTGACGATTTGGATCCATCCGAATAGATATCCAGGGTCCCTTCACTAAAAACGTTATGGGCCCCTGAGATATCCACAGTGAAGGATTGCTCGAAAGCGGGTGAGGGAATGCAGTAGTCTATATTATCAGGGAGATTAAGCTTATCCAGAATAGTGGTGTGGCCTAGAGACGAAGTAGACCATTCACCGGTGGTTTTTAACCTGATAGCTGAGTTGAGGGCTACTGATTGGGCCATAAGCTCAGCCGGAGGCCAATTAAGCATAGTAAAGAGTGCCTTTGAAGGAGTAGTCCTTAAAGCACCCGTAATCATGAGAGCAGCAGATCTAAGGATCTTAACAAAAAGTCCTCGCTGATTAGCCTTGTTTAGGGCAGGCCACCAGACAAGAGCGCCGTACATGAGAATGGGTTTAGCAACCATTTCGAAGAGCCAGGCTGTATTAGAAGGTGAAAGGCCCCACGTATTTCCTAGAGCTCTTCTGCACGAGTATAGTGCAATGGAAGCCTTAGACACCCTAGATTGGGTGTTTAAGTTCCAGGACAGCTTAGAGTCCAGGATCACACCTAAGTATTTGGCATGATCCGTGAGTACCAGTTCCGTTCCGTCAAGCTTAGGGAGATTGAACTGGGGAATCTTGTATTTCCTAGAGAAAAGAACGAGTTCCGTTTTGGCGGGGTTAACTCCCAAGCCATTGGAAACGCTCCATTCTGTAAGAGTGGCGAGAGCGACTTCGAGTCGCTGCGAGATAGTGTTTAGGTACTTGCCCGAAACTGCAATAGCGACATCATCTGCGTAAGCAATAGTTTTGAAGCGCAGAGAGTCCAATTCCATTAACAATTTGTTGATGGCAAGGTTCCAGAGCAGGGGAGATAAAACACCCCCCTGAGGAGTACCTCGGCATGCTACTTTATATACTGTATCTTTGCCCAGGGTAGAGAAAATAATTCTGTAGGAGAGAAGTTTTCCAATAAAAGAGATGATAGAGTTATCAACTCCTATATCCGCCATTGCCGAAATAATCGATGTGGGCTTAATAGCTTTACCCGCTTTAGGGATGAATACTACCTCACATCTGGTCCAGGATTCCGGTATATATGAGAATTTAAGACAGCTCATAAAAATCCTGATGAGCCAGGGAGTTATAGTCTCAGCGTTATGCTGAAGGTCTGCTGGGATGATTCCATCCGGACCCGCTGACTTATATGGTTTGAAACTGTCAAGAGCCCACTTGATTTTTCCTCTGTCAATGAGGATGGGTGAGGACCCAATGACAGTCGAGTTACTGGATACTGGCTCGCGATGCAAAGCACTGCATCCAGGGAAATGAGTGCCCATGAGGACCTCAAGGGTTTCATAACTACTGGTGGTCCAGTTGCCACAGGCTTTTTGAATATAGCCAGTGACGGAGGGAGAGGAGGTCAGGATTTTACGAAGTCGGCTAGTCTCGGAAGATCCTTCCACGCCGCTGCAGAAATTTCTCCACGATTGCCTCTTCGCGTTTCTGACGACATTTTTAAATTTGTTAACTGAAGCTTTGTAGGGGACCCAGTTGGATGTCCTCTTAGCTTCGTTAAACAGACGTCGACATTCCTTGCGTAGCTTCTCAATGTCGGGTGACCACCAGGGTGGTTTGCATTTACCTTTCCTGGTGATTTTCTTACAAGCTTGATTTGTAGCTTGCTGAAAAGCATTGGTCAGTGTGTTGACAGCTAGATCAATGTCTTCGCAAGAGTCTATATGCGGTACAGTAGGTAAGAGTCGACAGAGGGATTCCTTATGTATGTCCCAGTTTGTTCTCTTCCTATTTAAGAAGGGTGTTGGTTTTTCTTGTGTGAACTGAAGTTCGAATTCAAGATACCTGTGATCGGAAAAGGAGCAGTCATTTGACACTCTCCAGTTTTTAATTAGATTATGGTGCAAGGAGCTTACCAAAGTAATATCAAGAACCTCTTGCCTATTGCTTACTACAAAGGTGGGTTCTGACCCTATGTTGACAACCTCTAAACTGCTACAAAGAAGAAAATCAAAAATGGACTCACCTCTTTCATTAGTATTAGAGCTGCCCCAGATGGTGTGATGGGCATTTGCATCCGCACCTATGATTAACGGCAGATTTCTGCTGACAGCCATATCCACTGTCTTCCTGACCAAATTGTTGGGTGGAGGTTCAATGTGGTCATGGCCCATGTAGCACGAGGCGATCAGGTAGTGGCTGCACTGGTTTCCAGTGCAGCCACTACCGTGTCTTCATCACTGAAATCAGATAGAATGAAGATGTTTAAATTGCTTTTAGCTAAAATACATGCCCGCAGCCTACCTGATCCACTGGCGTGTATTAGCTTATAGCCTCTTAGTGATAATCCACGAATCCTGTCTCCTACGATCCAAGGTTCCTGGATTATCACTAGCTCCTCCTTGCGTTCGGAAACGCGAAGGAGCAGGGCGGCTGAGGCCGCTTTAGAATGATGAAGATTAATTTGCGTAATCTTCATCATTCTCGAAGAGGGGGATAACAGTGACGTTGAAGTCATCCTGATCCTCGTCGTCTAGATCGGGGTTCAGGAGGGCTTCCTCGTCCAATTCCTCGTCCATCTCCTCATCCACAATGCCCAGAGAGCATGGGCTCAGCTGGGAAGTGGGAGGAGCAGATGAACCGGAAGGTTCGTCGTCCTTATTGAGGGTGTCCGGTACACTGTCATCCTGCTTTTCGGGACCCTTGTCGTCACCTCGGTAGACATGTAGGATGATTTTCTCGAAACCGTAGAGAATCTTCCAACGCATCTGCCGAAGTGGCTCCAGGGATTCCTGGGTCAGGACAACAGTGATCCTTCTAGGAAGATTGGGGTTGCTGAGTCTAAGGAGCTCTAGGATCTCCTCCTTAGATGACACACCATCGCGTACAAGGGCAGTGGATCTAGGCCTACGTGGAATCTCTTCACGAGAAACCACGTCGAGACTAGCTCCATCCCATATACCTTCAATGAGCCGAATCGCCTCTCTCAAGAGAAAGGCGGACCTCTCATTATGGCATGCCATCAGCTTAACACGACCCTGGAACCAGCCAGCGTCGTCACAGTCTGGAGGGGGACCAGGGTTTTCCCTAAGGACCCTGATGAAAACCCCCACCAGTTTGACTTGGATCAAGTCCCACCTTTCGGTGGAAATTGACCCGTCAGGGTTACCCCTGTCAATGATGGCCTTAACGAGCTTGCCCTTGGCAATCTCGCTAAAGGATCTGTCCATCATGACAGAGGGTTTAGGACGTTTAGCCCCAGGCTGCTGGCTTAACGAGTGGTCCTCCTCAGAACGTTGCCGTTTAGGCACACCTTTCGGTGCTGAGGTGACCTTGCTCGGGAGTTCAGCCAGAGTCTTTATAGCCCTGTCCTTCGCCGCAATCTCCTCAGGAGTAAGGGAGTCAGCAGGCTTGTCGCCAAGCTGCTGCAATTTCCGCTCGGCTGCGCGCCGTTGAAGAAAAGCCCTTCTAGCCGGAGAAATGTGCTTCTTTGGACGATCAGATAGGGGATCCGAGGGTTTAGTCCCGGTCCCCTTTGCAGGGATAGGAGTTTTCAGAGTGGAAGAATTATTCACAGCTCCTTGACTCCTAGGGGTGTGTGCAGGTGGGGAATCTGAACATGGGATCACGATTCCTTTCTGCACGGGAAGCACTTGGGATTTACCCGAAGCAGGGGGGTTGGCCATTGCAGCTTTAGAAGTACTCGCAGCATGGCTTAGAGGTACTTCAAAGAGTAGTTTGCCTTTACCAGGCGATTTTTTTGTGCGGGAAGGACTGGATTTGACAGTCTTCTTTCCCACACCAGTAATAGTAGCACCAGTTTTTCGGCCAGCCTGAATAGGTGCTTTCACCAGACTAACCTTCGAACCTGTGGTCGGCAGACTAGCTTGGCCAGGTGTCACCACCAAGCTAGACGAAGCGCTTTGAGCCGATGTAGTCGATATGATAACTTTTCTATAGAAAAGTTATCGATATGATAACTTTTCTATAAAAAAGTTATCGATATGATAACTTTTCCATAGAAAACTTTTCTACAGAAAAGTTATCGATATGATAACTTTTCTACAGAAAAGTTATCGATATGATAACTTTTTTATAGAAAAGTTATCGATATGATAAGTTTTCTATAAAAAAGTTATCGATATGATAACTTTTCTATAGAAAAGTTATCGATATGATAAGTTTTCTATAGAAAAGTTATCGATATGATAACTTTTCTATAGAAAAGTTATAGATATGATAACTTTTCTATAGAAAAGTTATCGATATGATAACTTTTCTATAGAGAACTTATCGATATGATAACTTTTCTATAGAAAAGTTATCGATATGATAACTTTTCTATAGAAAAGTTATCGATATGATAACTTTTCTATAGAAAAGTTATCGATATGATAACTTTTCTATAGAAAAGTTATCGATATGATAACTTTTCTATAGAAAAGTTATCGATATGATAACTTTTCTATAAAAGTTATCGATATGATAACTTTTCTATAGAAAAGTTATCGATATCATTACTTTTCAATAGAAAAGTTATCGATATCATAACTTTCTATAGAAAAGTTATCGATATCATAACTTTTCTATAGAAAAGTTATCGATATCATAACTTTTCTATAGAAAAGTTTTCATATATGATATCCGATATCAGATATCGATATGGTAAATTTTCTATAGAAAAGTTATCGATATGATAAATTTTCTATAGAAAAGTTATTGATATCATAACTTTTCTATAGAAAAATTTTCTATAGAAAAGTTATGATGATATGATAACTTTTCTATAGAAAATTTTTCGATATCATTACTTTTCTACATAAAAGTTATCGATATCATAACTTTTGGCTTAAATAAACAAATTTAATATGCATTTTTTCTATACATCATATGCTCCGGTAATCTCAATTAAAGATAACGTTTAATCTACTAAATCTAGCAAACATCAAACATTTCCTTTTATTATATATTTTTTTACTTTTAGTCTACCTTTATTCGTGGTTTGATATTCAGTTTGTTGCAATCCTGTCATTTCCCCTGCTACTCAATTAGTTTTATTTCAAGCAATTACTAATATTATCTAGAATAAATGTATGTGAGTCTAAGAGAAACCTTCAAAGCTGGAAAAGAACTAGACAAACTTTTTAATTCCGTAAATACTTTACAATTTTTTTCAGGGTTTTTCCCATTTTTTGTTTCAATTTTTTTTTTAATTTGCCATTACGATTGCTTCTACTGCTTCCAGCTCATCAAATCCCAAAGGTCTTTTAAATAGGATGTAACACACACACAAACTCACACTCACACACATGTAATGTTAACTAACGAAACACAAAACTGACTCAACATGTCAATATCAATTTAACAAATAAATGTTGCCAATGTGTTTTTGCTATGTTTAAGTATTTATTTCTTTTAGTTTTTTGTTTCTGCTACAAATTGTTCATTTCGATTCGATGCATTCAATGAAATAGAATAAAACACCCGGCTAATTGATGAGTCAGGACAAAGGAATAACTAAAACGTGAAAAAATTACATTGAAAAGTTTAGAAGAAAACCTAAACTTTTCCCAGAATTGATACATTTACACAATTTTTTTATCTAATCAGCTTATAAGAACAATTCACGAAGATTTTTTAAAGTTTTCGATAACTTTTCTAAAGAAAATTTAAGCTATCGATAACTTTTCTGGAGAAAGCTTAAGATATCGATCATTTTTCTAGAAAAAATTTAAGTTATTGATCATTTTTCTATAGAACTCTTAAGTTATCGATGACTTTCCAATAGAAAAAAGTTAAGTTATTGATGACTTTCCATTAGAAAAATGTTAAGTTATCGATAACTTTTCTATAGAAAATTAAAGTTATGGATAACTTTTCTATAGAAAATTAAAGTTATCGATAACTTTTCTATAGAAAATTAAAGTTATCGATAACTTTTCTAGAGAAAAGTAAAGTTATCGATAACTTTTCTAGAGAAAAAACTTTTCTAGAGAAATGTAAAGTTATAGATAACTTTTCTATAGAAAAGTTAAGTTATCGATAATTCTTCTACAGATAAGTTAAGTTATCGATAACTTTTCTATAGAAAAGTAAAGTTATCGATAACTTTTCGATAGAAAAGTAAAGTTATCAAAAACTTTTCTATAGAAAAGAAAAGTTATCGATAACTTTTCTATAGAAAAGTTAAAGTTATCGATAACTTTTCTACAGAAAACATAAATTTATCAATAACTTTTCTATATAAAAGTAAAGTTATCGATAATTTTTCAATAGAAAATTTAATGTTATCGATAACTTTTTTATAGAAAAGTTAAAGTTATCGATAACTTTTCTATAGAAAAGTTAAATTTGTCGTTATTTTTCTATAGAAAAGTTAAAGTTATCGATAAATTTTTTATAGAAAAGTTAAAGTTATCGATAACTTTTATAAAGAAAAGTTAAAGTTATCGATAATTTTTCTATAGAAAAGTTAAAGTTATTGATAACGTTATCGATAACTTTCCTATAAAAAAATTAAAGTTATCGATAACTTTTCTTTAGAAAAGTTAAAGTTACCGATAACTTTTCTATAGAAAAGTTAAAGTTACCGATAGCTTTTCTATAGAAAAGTTAAAGTTATTGGTAACTTTTCTATAAAAAAGTTAAAGTCATGATAACTTTTCTATAGAAAAGTTAAAGTTATTGACAACTTTTCTATAGAAAAGTTAAGTTATCGATATCATTTCTCTAGAAAAGTTAGGTTATCGATAATTTTTCTCTTGAAAAGCTAAGTTACAATTTTTCTAAACAAAACTTAAGTTTTCTATAACTTTTCTTTAGAAAACTTAAGTTATCGATCTCGTTTCTTTCAAAAAATTTAAAAAATTCTTTAAAAAATTTTAGTAATCGATAACGTTTCTATAGAAAAGTTAAGTAATCTATTGCTTTTCTTTATAAAAGTTAAGTTATCGTTTACTTTTTTACAAAAAAAGGTTATTGTTATCTTTTCTGTAGAAAAGTTTTGTAGATGTATTTTGTTATATTTTTCATTAAATAAATATTTGTATTTAAAAAACCCCTTACAATCATTTGTTAACATATGTCTGATCTTCCGTTTCATTTAAAATACCACATCCGTTTTAAGAATAAATAAAATAAAATACTGACTGTCTACTACAATCGCATGTATCCTGTAAGTATTAAAAGATAACACATACACATACACTTATCCGTAGTCATTCATATACTTTTTCATATATTTACTCATTTGAGGAATAAATAGATACAAAAATCCATCTAAAGAGAAAGAGGAAACTAAACATACACACATTCGGTTTCCCTAGTGATGTGACATTACACAAACCCACAAGGACGACACACAGATACAAACAAAGAGTAAATGAAGAAAGCAATAAAAAAGTATTGCATTATTTTTTACACGCTAAATGCTTTTAATTGTTCAAATCTCTAGGGATAATGGAAAAATTATCACAGCTTAAATGATGGATCCTTCTACACTATCAACCGACATATGATTATCCTTGTTAAAGGATAAATTACTTACATGCCAATGTAGCTAAATTAGAAGGATAAGAAGGACTTTTAATACCAATTAAGTAACAACTGTTGCATTTTTAGCAAAAAGGGGTCATAAACGTTAAGTCTTTCCCTTTTGTCTTAGAAAAATTGTATGTTTTTATTAATATTAAAATTTTATGTCTGATATAAATCTTGGTATATCGACCCTATTAAAGCAGTTAAAAATGAATTTTTGCTAATCATCAGCACCTTTAACGGTTTAGTATAACCACCTTTAAAATTTTACTTAAATTTTTAAAATGTCATAAAAATCTCATTGACAAGTGCTAAATATGAAAATGACTAGGGAAAAATTTGAATATGTATTGCCAATATTACACCCCATAAATATTGTAACTACCATTAAAGTTTGATAATATTTTTAAAGCCAATGATAACATCATGCCAGTGATGGAGATGAGTATCCAAAAATCGTAAAATTAAATGGAAATTTTTTTTCAAACCAATATTATCTTAAAATAAAATTATTTACAAAATGGCTTTGACAACCTTGAGATTTGATTATAATAAGGCCCTCAGAGTTTATCATCTTTATGAGAAAAACACTTTCTAAGGGCTTCCTTTACCAATATAAATATTTTAAAACAAATACTTTTATACAGTGACGAACAAAACGATATCAAAAATTAGTATTTTTATTAGTATTAGTATTAGTATTAGTATTAGTATTAGTATTAGTATTAGTATTAGTATTAGTATTAGTATTAGTATTAGTATTAGTATTAGTATTAGTATTAGTATTAGTATTAGTATTAGTATTAGTATTAGTATTAGTATTAGTATTAGTATTAGTATTAGTATTAGTATTAGTATTAGTATTAGTATTAGTATTAGTATTAGTATTAGTATTAGTATTAGTATTAGTATTAGTATTAGTATTAGTATTAGTATTAGTATTAGTATTAGTATTAGTATTAGTATTAGTATTAGTATTAGTATTAGTATTAGTATTAGTATTAGTATTAGTATTAGTATTAGTATTAGTATTAGTATTAGTATTAGTATTAGTATTAGTATTAGTATTAGTATTAGTATTAGTATTAGTATATGTCTTAATCTATGTCTTAGTCTATGTCTTAGTCTATGTCTTAGTCTATGTCTTAGTCTATGTCTTAGTCTATGTCTTAGTCTATGTCTTAGTCTATATCTTAGTCTATGTCTTAGTCTATTTCTTAGTCTATGTCTTAGTCTATGTCTTAGTCTATATCTTAGTCTATGTCTTAGTCTATGTCTTAGTCTATATCTTAGTCTATGTCTTAGTCTATGTCTTAGTCTATGTCTTAGTCTATGTCTTACTCTATGTCTTAGTCTATGTCTTAGTCTATGTCTTAGTCTATGTCTTAGTCTATGTCTTAGTCTATGTCTTAGTCTATGTCTTATTCTATGTCTTAGTCTATGTCTTAGTCTATGTCTTAGTCTATGTCTTAGTCTATGTCTTAGTCTATGTCTTAGTCTATGTCTTAGTCTATGTCTTAGTCTATGTCTTAGTCTATGTCTTAGTATATGTCTTAGTCTATGTCTTAGTCTATGTCTTAGTCTATGTCTTAGTCTATGTCTTAGTCTATGTCTTAGTCTATGTCTTAGTCTATGTCTTAGTCTATGTCTTAGTCTATGTCTTAGTCTATGTCTTAGTCTATGTCTTAGTCTATGTCTTAGTCTATGTCTTAGTCTATGTCTTAGTCTATGTCTTAGTCTATGTCTTAGTCTATGTCTTAGTCTATGTCTTAGTCTATGTCTTAGTCTATGTCTTAGTCTATGTCTTAGTCTATGTCTTAGTCTATGTCTTAGTCTATGTCTTAGTCTATGTCTTAGTCTATGTCTTAGTCTATGTCTTAGTCTATGTCTTAGTCTATGTCTTAGTCTATGTCTTAGTCTATGTCTTAGTCTATGTCTTAGTCTATGTCTTAGTCTATGTCTTAGTCTATGTCTTAGTCTATGTCTTAGTCTATGTCTTAGTCTATGTCTTAGTCTATGTCTTAGTCTTTGTCTTAGTCTATGTCTTAGTCTATGTCTTAGTCTATGTCTTAGTCTATGTCTTAGTCTATGTCTTAGTCTATGTCTTAGTCTATGTCTTAGTCTATGTCTTAGTCTATGTCTTAGTCTATGTCTTAGTCTATGTCTTAGTCTATGTCTTAGTCTATGTCTTAGTCTATGTCTTAGTCTATGTCTTAGTCTATGTCTTAGTCTATGTCTTACTCTATGTCTTAGTCTATGTCTTAGTCTATGTCTTAGTCTATGTCTTAGTCTATGTCTTAGTCTATGTCTTAGTCTATGTCTTAGTCTATGTCTTAGTCTATGTCTTAGTCTATGTCTTAGTCTATGTCTTAGTCTATGTCTTAGTCTATGTCTTAGTCTATGTCTTAGTCTATGTCTTAGTCTATGTCTTAGTCTATGTCTTAGTCTATGTCTTAGTCTATGTCTTAGTCTATGTCTTAGTCTATGTCTTAGTCTATGTCTTAGTCTATGTCTTAGTCTATGTCTTAGTCTATGTCTTAGTCTATGTCTTAGTCTATGTCTTAGTCTATGTCTTAGTCTATGTCTTAGTCTATGTCTTAGTCTATGCCTTAGTCTATGTCTTAGTCTATGTCTTAGTCTATGTCTTAGTCTATGTCTTAGTCTATGTCTTAGTCTATGTCTTAGTCTATGTCTTAGTCTATGTCTTAGTCTATGTCTTAGTCTATGTCTTAGTCTATGTCTTAGTCTATGTCTTAGTCTATGTCTTAGTCTATGTCTTAGTCTATGTCTTAGTCTATGTCTTAGTCTATGTCTTAGTCTATGTCTTAGTCTATGTCTTAGTCTATGTCTTAGTCTATGTCTTAGTCAATGTCTTAGTCTATGTCTTAGTCTATGTCTTAGTCTATGTCTTAGTCTATATCTTAGTCTATGTCTTAGTCTATGTCTTAGTCTATGTCTTAGTCTATGTCTTAGTCTATGTCTTAGTCTATGTCTTAGTCTATGTCTTAGTCTATGTCTTAGTCTATGTCTTAGTCTATGTCTTAGTCTATGTCTTAGTCTATGTCTTAGTCTATGTCTATGTCTTAGTCTAGTCTATGTCGATCTTACTGTATGGAGCTCCTATTTGGGCCAGGTCCATTAAAAACACGACACGTAAAAACATAATCTCACTATTCCGTCAGAGTTGCCTCCGAGTCTGTAGCGGATACAGAACAATATCTCTTGAAGCTTCAGCGATAATTGCTGGTATGATCCCTATTGACTTGTCTTCCTTTGAGGCACATAGCATTTATGTATCCAAGGAAAACAATAGAGAAGAAAACCCCCGCGAGAGAAAACAAATTGAAAGAGATGATACTATTGTGAAATGGCAAAGAAGGTGGGAAAATACAGAAAAAGGTCGATGGACCTATGTCTTAGTCTATGTCTTAGTCTATGTCTTAGTCTATGTCTTAGTCTATGTCTTAGTCTATGTCTTAGTCTATGTCTTAGTCTATGTCTTAGTCTATGTCTTAGTCTATGTCTTAGTCTATGTCTTAGTCTATGTCTTAGTCTATGTCTTAGTCTATGTCTTAGTCTATGTCTTAGTCTATGTCTTAGTCTATGTCTTAGTCTATGTCTTAGTCTATATCTTAGTCTATGTCTTAGTCTATGTCTTAGTCTATGTCTTAGTCTATGTCTTAGTCTATGTCTTAGTCTATGTCTTAGTCTATGTCTTAGTCTATGTCTTAGTCTATGTCTTAGTCTATGTCTTAGTCTATGTCTTAGTCTATGTCTTAGTCTATGTCTTAGTCTATGTCTTAGTCTATGTCTTAGTCTATGTCTTATTCTATGTCTTAGTCTATGTCTTAGTCTATGTCTTAGTCTATGTCTTAGTCTATGTCTTAGTCTATGTCTTAGTCTATGTCTTAGTCTATGTCTTAGTCTATGTCTTAGTCTATGTCTTAGTCAATGTCTTGGTCTATGTCTTAGTCTATGTCTTAGTCTATGTCTTAGTCTATGTCTTAGTCTATGTCTTAGTCTATGTCTTAGTCTATGTCTTAGTCTATGTCTTAGTCTATGTCTTAGTCTATGTCTTAGTCTATGTCTTAGTCTATGTCTTAGTCTATGTCTTAGTCTATGTCTTAGTCTATGTCTTAGTCTATTTCTTAGTCTATGTCTTAGTCTATGTCTTATTCTATGTCTTAGTCTATGTCTTAGTCTATGTCTTAGTCTATGTCTTAGTCTATGTCTTAGTCTATGTCTTAGTCTATGTCTTAGTCTATGTCTTAGTCTATGTCTTAGTCTATGTCTTAGTCTATGTCTTAGTCTATGTCTTAGTCTATGTCTTAGTCTATGTCTTAGTCTATGTCTTAGTCTATGCCTTAGTCTATGTCTTAGTCTATGTCTTAGTCTATGTCTTAGTCTATGTCTTAGTCTATGTCTTAGTCTATGTCTTAGTCTATGTCTTAGTCTATGTCTTAGTCTATGTCTTAGTCTATGTCTTAGTCTATGTCTTAGTCTATGTCTTAGTCTATGTCTTAGTCTATGTCTTAGTCTATGTCTTAGTCTATGTCTTAGTCTATGTCTTAGTCTATGTCTTAGTCTATGTCTTAGTCTATGTCTTAGTCTATGTCTTAGTCAATGTCTTAGTCTATGTCTTAGTCTATGTCTTAGTCTATGTCTTAGTCTATATCTTAGTCTATGTCTTAGTCTATGTCTTAGTCTATGTCTTAGTCTATGTCTTAGTCTATGTCTTAGTCTATGTCTTAGTCTATGTCTTAGTCTATGTCTTAGTCTATGTCTTAGTCTATGTCTTAGTCTATGTCTTAGTCTATGTCTTAGTCTATGTCTATGTCTTAGTCTAGTCTATGTCGATCTTACTGTATGGAGCTCCTATTTGGGCCAGGTCCATTAAAAACACGACACGTAAAAACATAATCTCACTATTCCGTCAGAGTTGCCTCCGAGTCTGTAGCGGATACAGAACAATATCTCTTGAAGCTTCAGCGATAATTGCTGGTATGATCCCTATTGACTTGTCTTCCTTTGAGGCACATAGCATTTATGTATCCAAGGAAAACAATAGAGAAGAAAACCCCCGCGAGAGAAAACAAATTGAAAGAGATGATACTATTGTGAAATGGCAAAGAAGGTGGGAAAATACAGAAAAAGGTCGATGGACCTACAAACTGATTCCAAACATTAGTAAATGGATAACACGTAAACATGGTGATGTTAATTACTACTTAACACAATTCTTAAGCGGCCATGGAGGGTACAGAGGATATCTATTCAAGTATGGTCTAGATAATTCTCCAAACTGTCCAATGTGTTCAATAACTGAAGATGCAGAGCATGTAGTTTTTAACTGTCCAAGATTCCAAGTACAGAGAAACTTGATAATGAGCGAAGTGGGAGACCCTATAAATCCCAACAATATAGTAGATTTAATGCTACAATCTAAAGAAAAATGGGCTCTAGTGTCAAATTTTATATGTGAAATACACCTTCAACTAAGGAATGAAGAAGACATTCGCAAAGAAAATAACAGAGCTGTATCAAATATGTAGATAGCCGTAGCGCTAACCAGCCCCGCGAAGTAATACCTAACAGCAGTGCCGCGGGGAGAGTGGTCGATGCATGGGAATATGGTTTAGTGAGTATGGACGTAGTTCGAGTCTCACATAGTAGATTGCTGTTCATATCCGTAAGCCATGAATATGAATGCCAATTTGCATCCGTAAACAGGATTCCGAAACCCATACCAAAAAAAAAAAAAAAAAAGTCTATGTCTTAGTCTATGTCTTAGTCTATGTCTTAGTCTATGTCTTAGTCTATGTCTTAGTCTATGTCTTAGTCTATGTCTTAGTCTATGTCTTAGGCTATGTCTTAGTCTATGTCTTAGTCTATGTCTTAGTCTATGTCTTAGTATATGTCTTAGTCTATGTCTTTGTCTATGTCTTAGTCTATGTCTTAGTCTATATCTTAGTCTATGTCTTAGTCTATGTCTTAGTCTATGTCTTAGTCTATGTCTTAGTCTATGTCTTAGTCTATGTCTTAGTCTATGTCTTAGTCTATGTCTTAGTCTATGTCTTAGTCTATAACTTAGTCTATGTCTTAGTCTATAACTTAGTCTATGTCTTAGTCTATGTCTTATTCTATGTCTTAGTCTATGTCTTAGTCTATGTCTTAGTCTATGTCTTAGTCTATGTCTTAGTCTATGTCTTAGTCTATGTCTTAGTCTATGTCTTAGTCTATGTCTTAGTCTATGTCTTAGTCTATGTCTTAGTCTATGTCTTAGTCTATGTCTTAGTCTATGTCTTAGTCTATGTCTTAGTCTATGTCTTAGTCTATGTCTTAGTCTATGTCTTAGTCTATGTCTTAGTCTATGTCTTAGTCTATGTCTTAGTCTATGTCTTAGTCTATGTCTTAGTCTATGTCTTAGTCTATGTCTTAGTCTATGTCTTAGTCTATGTCTTAGTCTATGTCTTAGTCTATGTCTTAGTCTATGTCTTAGTCTATGTCTTAGTCTATGTCTTAGTCTATGTCTTAGTCTATGTCTTAGTCTATGTCTTAGTCTATGTCTTATTCTATGTCTTAGTCTATGTCTTAGTCTATGTCTTAGTCTATGTCTTAGTCTATGTCTTAGTCTATGTCTTAGTCTATGTCTTAGTCTATGTCTTAGTCTATGTCTTAGTCTATGTCTTAGTCAATGTCTTGGTCTATGTCTTAGTCTATGTCTTAGTCTATGTCTTAGTCTATGTCTTAGTCTATGTCTTAGTCTATGTCTTAGTCTATGTCTTAGTCTATGTCTTAGTCTATGTCTTAGTCTATGTCTTAGTCTATGTCTTAGTCTATGTCTTAGTCTATGTCTTAGTCTATGTCTTAGTCTATGTCTTAGTCTATTTCTTAGTCTATGTCTTAGTCTATGTCTTATTCTATGTCTTAGTCTATGTCTTAGTCTATGTCTTAGTCTATGTCTTAGTCTATGTCTTAGTCTATGTCCTAGTCTATGTCTTAGTCTATGTCTTAGTCTATGTCTTGGTCTATGTCTTAGTCTATGTCTTAGTCTATGTCTTAGTCTATGTCTTAGTCTATGTCTTAGTCTATGTCTTAGTCTATGTCTTAGTCTATGTCTTAGTCAATGTCTTAGTCTATGTCTTAGTCTATGTCTTAGTCTATGTCTTAGTCTTTGTCTTAGTCTATGTCTT
Source organism: Stomorhina lunata (assembly GCA_933228675.1). Classification (NCBI taxonomy): domain Eukaryota; kingdom Metazoa; phylum Arthropoda; class Insecta; order Diptera; family Rhiniidae; genus Stomorhina; species Stomorhina lunata. The sequence goes on along the minus strand of OW121744.1, from coordinate 92,520,493 downwards.
AGTCTATGTCTTAGTCTATGTCTTAGTCTATGTCTTAGTCTTTGCCTTAGTCTATGTCTATGTCTTAGTCTATGTCTTAGTCTTTGCCTTATACTTTAAGCTAAATATACCTTAGTCTATGTCTAAGTCTACATATACCTTAGTCTATGTATTAATCTATTTCATAACCTATGTTTTAGTGTATGTCTTAATTAATCTGTTATTCTATGTCTTCCTTTTTCTTTTATTTTATATCTTAATCTATCTTTTGACCTATATCTTAACCTTTGTTGATCCAGGGGCCAAAACGTCCCATTCGATATCGATCAAAAATTCATGTATAACATACCTTAGATATTTTTAAAATAATTTATTTTGCAAAAAGTTTTATAAGATCTCTTAACTAAACATTTCTTTTTGTTTGTCAAAACATTTAGTTTAACTTTTGGCAAATAAGCTACTATGTAGTGAACCTTATATGTTATATATTATTCTAAATATTATCCTAAGGTTTTCTATACATATGTTTCTGAAATATCCTAAATTTTGCTCGATATCGAATTCGGCGATTTGGCCCCTAGTACATGTTATGTTTTTTACTGTTTCCTCTTGGCTCATGTAATAGCTTTTGACATTTCCTTAATACATAATTTTAACAACAAAGTAAAGCATATTTTTAGACTTTATTATCATTGACATTAATATAACAGAATGAGTAAATGACGCAAGCATAAATAAAGGTATTTGATATAACATAAATAAATGTAATGCATATTTTTAGGAGCTGATTATAATAATATAAAATATAATATTTTTTCAAAGGATTTCCGATAAGGGAAATACTAATAAATGTCAAACATTTTACAACTTTAAAAGCTTTAAGCTTAATTGCCGCTTCTGGTTCTACAGAACAAATCTTGCATTAAGTTTTCTTTGCCATTATTATATTTGTGGGAAAATTTATTCGCTCTGCGGTTTGAAATTTTTTTCGTTTTATAAATTAAGTTGAACATATTTTTCCTGTTTTATGTAGATGTTTATTTCACTTCCTTATCCTGTGCTTTTCTTAATATATTTTTCTTTCGCCTTATTACTCCCATTTATTTGTTCATTCGTTTAGTTTGTTTTCTGTTCATTTGTGGCTTTGTTTTAACTCTGTTGTAAATACGACGAATTTTGAAAATTTATTTTATGATTCTTGGGAATAATTTGCCTGCAATTGCAGTAGATCTTCATTTTATGGTCATTTGTTCGCTTTGAATGTGTATTTTAGTTTTACTTGTTCCCTCCATTTCAACTGCCATAACGGTTTTTTCCGTCCTAATAAATGATTATTGTTTCTGTTTAATACAGGAATGCGAAGCAAAGATGTTTTGCATACGTTCAGGCGCATTTTTTAGTAATATATTTTTGTGCTGGACAAATTAGGCGTATTAATAGGGAAAACACATATTTAAAAGACTTAAAATGTCCAAAAGGGAATAGATAATTGTTTTATGGGTTTAAGAGGATATCTAAAATTTTTTTAAAAATTTAGATATGTATAATATTGCATTTTGCCATTAATTGCTTATCAAAGGCTTATTTGCACATATATGCAGATTATTTATATTTTATTTTATAGCGCAAACTGTACTAAAACCAAGATCACTCTCAATTTACACTTAGTTGGTAATCAGATTTTTTTATATCAAACTTTTAAGTGAACATTTAAAATTTTTAATTTTTCTCCCGAAAATATATCTGCATTAAACAGTTTGACCTTTAACGCAAAAATAAAATTTACAAATATTTAACTAGATACACATACACTCACTTGTTAAAAACACTTACTTATTCACACATACTATATAAAAATACATTTTTCAGAAAAAGTTACACATATCACTTCATGTATATAAAATTTCAAAGGAAATAAGAAAAAATGTGAACTGTAATTTTACACATTTTCTCTTATATTTTTTTGACGCGGTCACCTGCAGTTTATAGCAGATCAGAAGGATGATGAACCAACAGCAATTGCATTAAAAACAGCAGCAACAACATGAACTGCATACAACAACGTAAGTGAAAGTTCATACAACACGTGTAAGAGTCGTTAGGAATTATATGTATTAGCGAGTGAATATATGTATGCATGTGTGTTGATATGGAATTAATGAAATGTGGGTTTAACACAATTCAAGATAGAAAAATATACAGACAGATGTACCTGGAGAGAAAAAGATGACTTGTAAATTAAATTTAACAAAATCCAATAAAAAATATAGACTACTGTCACGACTATAGCATAGGTGATTGTCAGAACTATAGTAAAGTAAATTCTCTCGAGTATAGTATAGCAGAATGTCTCGACTATGCTATAGATGATTCCCTCGACTATACTATAGTCGATTGCCTCGGCTTTACTATAGTCGATGGTCTCGGCTTGACTATAGTCGATTGCCTAGACTATACTATAATCGATTGTCTCGACTATACTATAGTCGATTGCCTCGACTATACTATAGTCGATTGTCTCGACTATACTATAGTCGATTGTCTCGACTATACTATAGTCGATTGTCTCGATTATTCTATAGTCGATTGTTTCGACTATACTATAGTCGATTGTTTCGACCATACTATAGCCTCGACTATATTATAGTCGATTGCCTCGACTATGATATAGTCGATTATCTCGACTATTCTATAATCGATTGTCTCTACTATAATATAGTCGATTGTCCTGACTATAGTATAGTCGATTGTTTCCACTATACTATAGTCGATTGTTTCGACTATAATATAGTCGATTGTCTCGACTATACTATAGTCGAGTGTTTCGACAATACCATAGTCGATTGTCTCGACTATACTATAGTCGAGTGTCTCGACAATACCATAGTCGATTGTCTCGTCTATAGTATAGTCGATTTTCTCGACTATGGTATAGTCGACTGTCTCGACTATAATATGGTCGATTGCTTCGGCTTTACTATAGTCGATTGCCTCGAATATACTATAGTCGATTGCTTCGACTATACTATAGTCGATTGCTTCGACTATACTATAGTCGATTGCTTCGACTATACTGTAGTCGATTGCTTCGACTATACTATAGTCAATTGCCTAAGTTTTACTATAGTCGATTGCCTCGACTATACTACAGTCGATTGTCTCGACTATACTATAGTTGATTGCCTCGACTATACTATAGTCGGTTCCCTCGGCTTTACTATAGTCGATTCCCTCGGCTTTACTATAGTCGATTGCCTCGACTATACTATAGTCGATTGCCTTGACTATACTATAGTCGATTGCCTCGACTATACTATAGTCGATTGCCTCGACTATACTATAGTCGATTGCCTCGACTATACTATAGTCGATTGCCTCTACTATACTTTAGTCGAATGCCTCTACTATACTATAGTCGAATGCCTCGGCTTTACTAAAGTCGATTGCTCCGACTATACAATAGTCGATTGCCTCGACTATACTATAGTCGATTGTTTCGACTATACTATAGTCGATTGCCTCGACTATACTATAGTCAATTGTCTCGACTATACTATAGTCGATTGTTTCGACTATACTATAGTCGATTGTCTCGACTATACTATAGTCGATTGTCTCGACTATACTATAGTCGATTGTCTTGACTATACTATAGTCGATTGTCTCGACTATACTATAGTCGATTGTCTCGACTATACTATAGTCGATTGTCTCGACTATACTATAGTCGATTGTCTCGACTATACTATAGTCGATTGTCTCGACTATACTATAGTCGATTGTCTCGACTATACTATAGTCGATTGTCTCGACTATACTATAGTCGATTGTCTCGACTATACTATAGTCGATTGTTTCGACTATACTATAGTCGATTGTCTCGACTATACTATAGTCGATTGTCTCGACTATACTATAGTCGATTGTCTCGACTATACTATATTCGATTGTCTCGACTATACTATACTCGATTGCCTCGACTATACTATAGTCAATTATCTCGACTATTCTATAGTCGATTGTCTCAACTATAATATAGTCGATTGTCTCGACTATAGTATAGTCGATTGTCTCGACTATACTATAGTTGATTATCTCGACTATACTATAGTCGATTGTCTCGACTATACTATAGTCGATTGTCTCGACTATACTATACTCGATTGCCTCGACTATACTATAGTCAATTATCTCGACTATTCTATAGTCGATTGTCTCAACTATAATATAGTCGACTGTCTCGACTATACTATAGTCGATTGTCTCGACTATACTATAGTCGATTGTCTCGACTATACTATAGTCGATTGTCTCGACTATACTATAGTCGATTGTCTCGACTATACTATAGTCGATTGTTTCGACTATACTATAGTCGATTGTCTCGACTATACTATAGTCGATTGTCTCGACTATACTATAGTCGATTGTCTCGACTATACTATAGTCGATTGTCTCGACTATACTATAGTCGATTGTCTCGACTATACTATACTCGATTGCCTCGACTATACTATAGTCAATTATCTCGACTATTCTATAGTCGATTGTCTCAACTATAATATAGTCGATTGTCTCGACTATACTATAGTTGATTATCTCGACTATACTATAGTCGATTGTCTCGACTATACTATAGTCGATTGTCTCGACTATACTATACTCGATTGCCTCGACTATACTATAGTCAATTATCTCGACTATTCTATAGTCGATTGTCTCAACTATAATATAGTCGATTGTCTCGACTATAGTATAGTCGATTGTCTCGACTATACTATAGTCGATTGTCTCGACTATACTATAGTCGATTGTCTCGACTATACTATAGTCGATTGTCTCGACTATACTATAGTCGATTGTCTCGACTATACTATAGTCGATTGTCTCGACTATACTATAGTCGATTGTCTCGACTATACTATAGTCGATTGTCTCGACTATACTATAGTCGATTGTCTCGACTATACTATAGTCGATTGTCTCGACTATACTATAGTCGATTGTCTCGACTATACTATAGTCAATTATCTCGACTATTCTATAGTCGATTGTCTCAACTATAATATAGTCGATTGTCTCGACTATAGTATAGTCGATTGTCTCGACTATACTATAGTTGATTATCTCGACTATACTATAGTTGATTATCTCGACTATACTATAGTCGATTGGCTCGACTATACTATATTCGATTGTCTCGACTATACTATAGTCGATTGTCTCGACTTTACTATAGTCGATTCTCTCGGTTATACTATAGTCGATTGCCTCGACTTTACTTTAGTCGGTTGTCTCTACTATAGTCGATTGTCTCGACTATTCAATAGTCCATTGCCTCGACATTACTAAAGTGGATTTTCTAGACTATACTACAGTCGGTTGGCTCGACTATACTGTAGTCGATTGTTTCGACTTTACTATAGAAGATTGCCTCGACTTTAATAATTGAGCTAATTTTACTTATACCTGCCTTTATTTCCAACAAGCCTCCTCCTATTTACGACTGTCAATCCGTCGGTTTGTCTGCTTTCTTTTTTCATTTTCTATAAACTTGGAAAATTAATGAGCAACATTTAAATGTAATTTACAGCAACTTTTCTTGCCTCACATTACTAAACGCACAACCTCAGTTTATATAAGCAATTTTCACATTAAAAAGAATTAAAATAAAGAACATTTTCAAACCAAAACCCCAGAAAAAAGATTACACATATTCTCTTAATCGGAAGGCAAGGTTTTACTTTCATTTAAACATTAAAAAGAAACAAAGTGTGTGAGCAAATGTGAAATTAAATGCAACAAGTGAAGCATAATTTTAGGTAGCATACACAAATATGTTTGTGAGCATGTGATGGTGTGAGGAAAATAATTGGTTACTAGAAACTGAAAGTTTTAGGTTTAATTTCAAAGTGAGAAGAAAGAGATAAAGGTTTAACAAACTGTTAACATGCCTTAATTGATGCGTTTAATAATCTTTGTACTATAAAATGTTAAGCAAAATTCTTGAATTTAAAAGAGTTTAGCTGCAGCTGCCTTAAATCAAGGTTAACTTAAACCTCGGTATAAGGCAGCTGCTATATGTAAATGTATATAAATCATAAAACTATTATGTTCCCAGTCTTAGTTTTTAAACTTTTTTTTATCTTAGGCAAACATTTATTTTTAAATTTGCCAGTATTAATGGCATATATTTTATCCTTTTTTTCTTTTTAGCTTAAAAAAAGTATTCTTTAGCTCTTAACTGTATTTGGTTACTTTGCAATTTCCCCAGCAGATATTTAAAATAAACACGATCCAGAGTTTTATGTTGCTGTTGATGATGATAATGTTTCTTTGTTGTCTTTAGTTCGTTTTCACTTGTTTAAAGTTATGATACACTATAGTAAAGTGGAAACAAGATAAATAACTTAAAAGCTTTGTATATATTTGTTTAATTTTACAATGCAAAAGAAAGTTTTTGCAGTATGTAAAGGGAAAGTTTTGGCAGTATAAATGTTTTTAAAGCAACATTTTTTGGTAATTCTTTTAAAGATTTAATGTATAACAGTTATCAAGAGAAAACTTTGATAGATTGTCTCGACTATACTAGTCGGTTGGCTTGAATTTACTTTAGTCGATTGTCTCGGCTATACTACGGTCGTTTGTCTCGGCTATACTACAGTCGATTGTCTTGACTTTACTTTAGTCGATTATCTCTACTATACTTTAGTCGTTTATCTCGATTATACTAGCCGACTACCTCGACTATACGACAGTCAATTGTCTCGACTATACGATAGTCGATTGTCATGAGTATACTATAGTCGATTGTCTCTAGTATACTATAGTCGATTGTCTCAAATATACTATAGTCGATTATCTCGACTATACTATAGTCGATATTCTTAACTATACTATAGTCGATTGTTTCGACTACACTAAAGTCGATTCTCTCAACTATAATAAAATCGATTGTCTCGACTATACTATAGTCGCTTGTCTCGATTATACCCTAGTCTATTGTCTCGACTATGCTATAGTCAATTGTCTCGACTTTAGACAATCGACTATACTTAAGTCGGTTGTCTCGACTTTACTATAGTCGATTGCCTCGGGTATACTATAGTTGATTGTCTGGACTATACTACAGTCGATTGTCTCGACTATACTACAGTTGACTGCCTCGAATAAACTATATTCGAATGTCTCGACTATACTATAGTCGATTTTCTCGACTATACTTTAGTCGATTAGATCGATATTATAGTCGATTGTCTCTACTATTATATATTATAGTCGAGACTGTATAACAGTTTTCTCTAGAAAACTGTGTAACAGTTTTCTACAGGAAATTTTTACTGTGTAATAATTTTTTCTTGGAAAATGTTTACTGTATTTTGTTTACTGTACTTTGACTGTACAACAGTTTTCTATAGAAATTTTTACTGTATAAAAGTTTTTTATAGAAAATTTTACTGTATAACAGTTATCAAATAGAAAACTTTAACTGTATAACAGTATTATATAGATACTTTTACTGTATAACTGTTTTATTGAAATCTTTGACTGTATTACCGTTTTCCATAGAAATCTTTTACAGTATAAAAGTTTTATCAAGAAAAGTTTTACTGTATAAAAGTTTTTTATAGAAATCTTTAATTGCATAATGTACTGTATAACAGTTTTCTATAGAAAACTTTTACTTTATAAAATTTTCTATAGAAATTTTTTAATGTACAAAAGTTTTCTATAAAAAACTTCTACTGTATAACAGTTTTCTGTAGAAAACTTTTGCTGTATAACAGTTTCGTATTTAGAATTTTACTGTATAAGAGTTTTCTAAAGAAAACTTTTACTATATAACAGTTTTTTACAAGAAACTTTTACTGTATAACAGTTTTCTATAGAAAACTTTTATTGTATAACAGTTTTCTATAGAAAACTATTGTTGTATAACAGTTTTCTATAGAAAACTATTGTTGTATAACAGTTTTCAATAGAAAGTTTTTACTGTATAACAGTTTTCTATAGCAAACTTTTACTGTATAAGAGTTTTCTAAAGAAAACTTTTACTGTATAACAGTTTTCTATAGAAAAATTTTACTGTATAACAGTTTTCTATAGAAAACTTTTACTGTATAACAGTTTTCTATAGAAAGCTTTTACTGTATACAAGTTTTCTATAGAAAACTTTTACTGTATAACAGTTTTATATAGAAAAATTTGACTGTAACAGTTTTCTATAAAAAAAACTTTAAAAGCAGAACTGTTTTCTAAAGAAGACTTTTAATGTATAATAGTTTTCTAAAGAAAACTTTTACTGTATAGCCGTTTTCTATAGAAAACTTTGACTGTACAAAAGTTTTCTTTTACTGTGTAATATTTCTATGTATAATAGTTTTCTATAGAAAAAATTTACCATATAACAGTTTTCTATAGAAAACTTTTACTATATAACAGTTTTCTATAGAAATCTTTCACTGCATAAAGTTTTCTAAAGAAAAATTTTACTGTATAACAGTTTTTTATAGAAAAATTTTACTGTATAACAGTTTTATATAGAAAACTTTTACTGTATAACAGTTTTCTTCAGAAAATTTTTACTGTATAACCGTTGTATAACAGTTTTCAATAGAAAGTTTTTACTGTATAACAGTTTTCTATAGCAAACTTTTACTGTATAAGAGTTTTCTAAAGAAAACTTTTACTGTATAACAGTTTTCTATAGAAAAATTTTACTGTATAACAATTTTCTATAGAAAACTTTTACTGTATAACAGTTTTCGATAGAAAGCTTTTACTGTATATCAGTTTTCTATAGAAAACTTTTACTGTGTAACAGTTTTCTATAGAAAGCTTTTACTGTATATCAGTTTTTTATAGAAAACTTTTACTGTATAACAGTTTTATATAGAAAAATTTGACTGTAACAGTTTTCTATAAAAAAAACTTTTAAAGCAGAACTGTTTTCTAAAGAAAACTTTTAATGTATAACAGTTTTCTATAAAAAAAACTTTTAAAGCAGAACTGTTTTCTAAAGAAAACTTTTAATGTATAACAGTTTTCTGAAGAAAACTTTTACTGTATAGCCGTTTTCTATAGAAAACTTTGACTGTACAAAAGTTTTCTATAGAAAACTTTTACTGTGTAATATTTCTATGTATAACAGTTTTCTATAAAAAAAAAATTTACCATGTAACAGTTTCTATAGAAAACTTTTACTGTTTTCTATAGAAATCTTTTACTGCATAAAGTTTTCTAAAGAAAAATTTTACTGTATAACAGTTTTTTATAGAAAAATTTTACTGTATAACAGTTTTATATAGAAAACTTTTACTGCATAACAGTTTTCTTTAGAAAACTTTTACTGTATAACAGTTTTTTGTAGAAAACTTTTACTGTATTACAGTTTTCTATAGACATTTTTTACTGTATATCAGTTTTATTTAGAAATCATTTACTGTATAACAGTATTCTATAGAAAACTTTTACTGTATAACAGTTTTGTATGGAAAACTTTTACTGTATAACAGTTTTGTGTGGAAAACTTTTACTGTATTACAGTTTTCTACGGAAAACTTTAACTCTATAACAGTTTTCTATAAAAAACTTTTACCCTATAACAGTTTTCTATAGAAAATTGTATAACAGTCGAATATAAATCATTTGGAGGTACGTCTTTCTGTAACTGAATTTTTCAATTTAACTTGAAGCTTTTTAAAGCTCTTCCAGTAAATTCTAATTTTTTAAGTCTGCCTTTAGTTTACTCTAGAGATTTTCTTTAAAAAAATAATTTCCAGATTTTAGAGAATTACTTACAATAAATAAAGAAAATAATAAATAAAATTATTATATCTAATTTTCATAAGACTTTTATTTAAATGGCTTTCTTTCTAACCAACTCTCTAAGCAATTTTTTATTCCACAAATTTGAAATGTGCGTTTTTTAATATTTTATTTTGACTTTCCGTGTGTTTTTCTTTTTTTTTAACAGTTTAATGGAAATTTACCCATGAGACACTTAACAGGAAAAAAAAAACGAGAAGAATAATGCAATACGAGTATATGTATGCAAATAAATATCATTTTTGTAGGAAAAGTAGATATAATATTTCCTAACAGGCATTTTCAACAAATACCAAGAAACTAAAACATACATGCATTTTTACATATTTGTGCTCACCTACACACTGTGCCTCAGTATTGTCAACTTTCAAATTATCAAAAGCACTTATTTATAAAAAAAAAATTTTTGCTTAAAAAGCTCTATCGATAGGCAATAAAATGCAAAATTAATGAAATTTTTCATCAAACTTATCAGCTCATGCATCGAATATAATTTCACAGCTTTAATCTTGATGTCGATTTAATTAAGATAAAGAACCTTGGCTTTAGTTTGCAGAAGAAAAAAACTTAATCTCATATATAGTTTAAGAGATATCAGGAAAAAAAGCTCTACAAATTTAGTGTTTTCTTTTTTCTTTGAACAGAAACTAAGTGGGATCGATTTTCCTAGGTGCTCCCACCATGATAATGTGAAAGGCGAAAGTCTCCTCTTTAGATTGAGCTAAAAACATCATCGAAATTTACCAATCGTAGAACAAAGTTCAAATTTTTTCTGAAAAAAGTCACGTGAATTGTTACGCATAACAACTTACGTAACTTTTTAAACAAATTGTATGTAAGTGTTAGTCCAAGGCAGTTACCTTTAGGAATCGATAGAACTTTAAAAACTCTAAACTGTGCAAAAAGCACTCAATTGACAACTCTGTAAGGCATTTGAAGTTCAAGAGAATAATATTTATAAATTGATGCATACTTTAAGGCTTATAACTTAAAATAAATCTAATAAATTAATTGGAGGGTCAAAATTAGTCAAAGGAATTTATTCTGGGGCCAAATCGCCGCATTTAATATCGATCGAAAAGTCAGAGTCTTAAGCCAATAATGTGTAACATACCTTAGGGATTTTCAAAATAATTTATTTTGCAAAAAGTTTAATAAAATTTGATAACTAAACATATCGGTTGGTTTGCCAAAATATTTAGTTTCAATTATTATTATTATTATTTTACTATTAGGAAACTTTTGACAAATAAGTTACAATGAAGTGAACCTTATGTGTAATATATTATTTAGTTCATCCTAAAAGTATGCTGCACAAATGTTACTGAAATATCTAACATGTCGATCTATATCGAATGTGGCGATTCGTCCCCCGATTTTATCTATTTTTATATTAAACCTTTCAAATTTAAGCCTCACTTTATAAAACGGATATAATGAATTATATTAAAATCTAAAAATTGTATAAGATTCTATAAACTTTTCCTACTAAAAATATTTGTAAAATCCCAACAAAACCAGCTGCGTTCTTTTGCATTATCTAGTCTTTAGTTTTAATTTTATTTTCTCTTCGAAGTTCTTAGCCACAATTTTATATTTCACATAATAAAGCAACAATGTGGTTGCCTGGATGTAACTAGTTTAACTTATAGTTTTAGCAGAGTTTAACCATTTATACTAAATATTAAGCACTTGAATACTAAGAGAAGAAAAAAAGCAGATGCCACAACTTTTTGCTACTTGATGATTTTTCAGGATAATAAGTTTAAAAGTCAGTTGTTGTTAAGAGAATGTAGTAAAGAAAGTGGTTCAACAAACAAAATGATTGGATCAAAAAATTTTCTGAATACAAATTTTTAACGAAAATTTTTCTATAGAAAAATTTTTTTATAGAAAAATTTTTTTATAGAAATTTTTTTTCTATAGAAAAATTTTTTTAACGAAAAATTTTCTATAGCTATAGAAAAATTTGTTTAACGAAAAATTTTTTTAACGAAAAATTTTCTATAGAAAAATTTTTTTAACGAAAAATTTTCTATAGAAAAATTTTTTTAACGAAAAATTTTCTGTAGAAACATTTTTTTAACGAAAATTTTTCTATAGAAAAATTTGTTTAACGAAAATTTTTCTATAGAAAAATTTTTTTAACGAAAATTTTTCTATAGAAAAATTTTTTTAACGAAAATTTTTCTATAGAAAAATTTTTTTAACGAAAATTTTTCTTTAGAAAAATTTTTTTAACAAAAATTTTTCTTTAGAAAATTTTTTTTAACAAAAATTTTTCTATAGAAAAATTTTTTTAACGAAAATTTTTCTATAGAAAAATTTTTTTAACGAAAATTTTTCTATAGAAAAATTTTTTTAACGAAAATTTTTCTATAGAAAATTTTTTTTAACGAAAATTATTCTATAGAAAAATTTTTTAACGAAAATTTTTCTAAAGAAACATTTTTTTAACGAAAATTTTTCTATAGAAACATTTTTTAACGAAAATTTTTCTATAAAAAAATTTTTTTAACCAAAATTTTTCTATAGAAAATTTTTTTTAACGAAAATTCTTCTACAGAAAAATTTTTTTAACGAAAATTCTTCTACAGAAAAATTTTTTTAACGAAAATTTTTCTATAGAAAAATTTTTTTAACGAAAATTTTTCTATAGAAAAATTTTTTAACGAAAATTTTTCTATAGAAAAATTTTTTAACGAAAATTTTTCTATAGAAAAATTTTTTAACGAAAATTTTTCTATAGAAAAATTTTTTTTAACAAAAATTTTTCTATAGCAAAATTTTTTTTAATGAAAATTTTTCTATAGAAAAATTCTTTTGCCGAAAATTTTTCTATAGAAAAATTTTTTTAACGAAAATTTTTCTATAGAAACATTTTTTTAACGAAAATTTTTCTATAGAAAAATTTTTTTAACGAAAATTTTTTTATAGAAAAATTTTTTTAACGAAAATTTTTCTATAGAAAAATTTTTTAACGAAATTTTTTTTTTAACGAAAATTTTTCTATAGAAAAATTTTTTTAACGAAAATTTTTTTATAGAAACATTTTTAACGAAAATTTTTCTATAGAAAAATTTTTTTAACGAAAATTTTTCTATAGAAAAATTTTTTTAACGAAAATTTTTCTATAGAAAAATTTTTTTAACGAAAATTTTTCTATAGAAAAATTTTTTAACGAAAATTATTCTATAGAAAAATTTTTTAACGAAAATTTTTCTATAGAAACATTTTTTTAACGAAAATTTTTCTATAGAAACATTTTTTAACGAAAATTTTTCTATAAAAAAATTTTTTTAACCAAAATTTTTCTATAGAAAATTTTTTTTAACGAAAATTCTTCTACAGAAAAATTTTTTTAACGAAAATTCTTCTACAGAAAAATTTTTTTAACGAAAATTTTTCTATAGAAAAATTTTTTTAACGAAAATTTTTCTATAGAAAAATTTTTTAACGAAAATTTTTCTATAGAAAAATTTTTTAACGAAAATTTTTCTATAGAAAAATTTTTTTTAACGAAAATTTTTCTATAGCAAAATTTTTTTTAATGAAAATTTTTCTATAGAAAAATTCTTTTGACGAAAATTTTTCTATAGAAAAATTTTTTTAACGAAAATTTTTCTATAGAAACATTTTTTTAACGAAAATTTTTCTATAGAAAAATTTTTTTAACGAAAATTTTTTTATAGAAAAATTTTTTTAACGAAAATTTTTCTATAGAAAAATTTTTTTAACGAAAATTTTTCTATAGAAAAATTTTTTAACGAAAATTTTTCTATAGAAAAATTTTTTAACGAAAATTTTTCTATAGAAAAATTTTTTTTAACGAAAATTTTTCTATAGCAAAATTTTTTTTAATGAAAATTTTTCTATAGAAAAATTCTTTTGACGAAAATTTTTCTATAGAAAAATTTTTTTAACGAAAATTTTTTTATAGAAACATTTTTTTAACGAAAATTTTTCTATAGAAAAATTTTTTTAACGAAAATTTTTTTATAGAAAAATTTTTTTAACGAAAATTTTTCTATAGAAAAATTTTTTAACGAAATTTTTTTTTTAACGAAAATTTTTCTATAGAAAAATTTTTTTAACGAAAATTTTTTTATAGAAACATTTTTAACGAAAATTTTTCTATAGAAAAATTTTTTTTAACGAAAATTTTTCTATAGAAAAATTTTTTTTAACGAAAATTTTTCTATAGAAAAATTTTTTTTAACGAAAATTTTTCTATAGAAAAATTTTTTCTAACGAAAATTTTTCTATAGCAAAATTTTTTTAACGAAAATTTTTCTATAGAAAAATTTGTTTAACGAAAATTTTTCTATAGAAAAATTTTTTTAACGAAAATTTTTCTATAGAAAAATTTTTTTAACGAAAATTTTTCTATAGAAAAATTTTTTTAACGAAAATTTTTCTATAGAAAAATTTTTTTAACGAAAATTTTTCTATAGAAAAATTTTTTTAACGAAAATTTTTCTATAGAAAAATTTTTTTAACGAAAATTTTTCTATAGAAAAATTTTTTTAACGAAAATTTTTCTATAGAAAAATTTTTTTAACGAAAATTTTTCTATAGAAAAATTTTTTTAACGAAAATTTTTCTATAGAAAAATTTTTTTAACGAAAATTTTTCTATAGAAAAATTTTTTTAACGAAAATTTTTCTATAGAAAAATTTTTTTAACGAAAATTTTTCTATAGAAAAATTTTTTTAACGAAAATTTTTCTATAGAAAAATTTTTTTAACGAAAATTTTTCTATAGAAACATTTTTTTAACGAAAATTTTTCTATAGAAACATTTTTTTAACGAAAATTTTTCTATAGAAAAAATTTTTTAACGAACATTTTCTTATAGAAAAATTTTTTTAACGAAAATTTTTCTATAGGAAAATTTTTTCAACGAAAATGTTTCTATCGAAAAATTTGTTTAACGAAAATTTTTCTATAGAAAAAAAACAAAAAATTTTCTATAAAAAAAAAATTTTAACGAAAATTTTTCTATAGAAAAATTTTTTTAAGGAAATTTTTCTATAGAAACATTTTTTCAACGAAAATTTTTCTATAGAAAATTTTTCGATAAAAAAAATTTTCTATAGAAAAATTTTTTACCGAAAAATTTTCTATAGAAAAATTTTTTTAACGAAAAATTTTCTATAGAAAAATTTTTTTACCGAAAAATTTTCTATAGAAAAATTTTTTTACCGAAAAATTTTCTATAGAAAAATTTTTTTACCGAAAAATTTTCTATAGAAAAATTTTTTTACCGAAAAATTTTCTATAGAAAAATTTTTTTACCGAAAAATTTTCTATAGAAAAATTTTTTTACCGAAAAATTTTCTATAGAAAAATTTTTTTACCGAAAAATTTTCTATAGAAAAATTTTTTTACCGAAAAATTTTCTATAGAATAATTTTTTTACCGAAAAATTTTCTATAAAAAAATTTTCTTAAGGAAAAATTCGGTAAAAAAATTTTTCTATAGAAAAATTTTTATTAAAAATATTTGCTTTTGAAAATTTTTCATTAAAAAATTTTTTATTTTGAATATATTCTATTGAAAATGTTTTGTTAAAAATATTAATTATAGAAATTTTTTCGTTAAAAATATTTTCGTAAAAAATATCTCTATAGCAAATTTCTATAGAAAAGTTTTCGTTAAAAAAAAATTATGGAAAATTTTTCGTTAAAAAAAAATTATCTATAGAAAACTTTTCGTTAAAAAATTTTTACATAAAAAATTTTTCGTTAAAAAAAATTTTCTATAGAAAATTTTCGCAAAAAAAAACAGAACATTTTTTGTAAAAAAAATTCTATAGAAAAATTTTGGTTAAAAATAATTTTCTATACAAAATTTTTTGATCTGAAATATATTTTATGAAAAAAATATCCATTGAAATGTTTTTTAACCAAAAAAAATTTTATTGAAAATTTTTTAACGAAAATTTTTTGATAAAATTATAATTTTCTATAGAGAAAATTCAATTTTGTAATATAGAAAAAGTGACAAATTTTTGTATCGAACAATTTTCTATAGAAAAATTAAGATACCAAAAATTTTCTATATAACATATATTAATATCAAAAGTTTTAAAATTTATAATTTTTTGTATAATCTTTTTTGATCGCAGAATTTTTATATATATTTTTTGTATAGAAAATTTGTTATATTATACAATTTTCTATAGAAATATTTATAAAAAAAAATTTATATAGAAATTTTTTAATATCAAAAATTTTTTATAGAAAAATTTTACTTTCGAAGGAAATTCTTTAAAAAAAAAAAAACATTTCTATATCAAAAAATTTTGTATTTTATAAAACAAAAATTGTCTACGAAATAACATTTTTATATTAAATACTATACATTTCACAGAAAAAATTATTAAAAATATTGTATAAAAAATTGTTATGTATCGAAATTTTTAAATAATTTTCAATGATCAACTTTATAATTCATTGAATTGTTTTATTATTTGGATTTCTTGAAAAATTATTTTATCTTATGAAATAACATTATTGTGAATAATTTCTAAAGAAAACTTCTCGGCTTTTTGGTTAAAACAAAAAATGGGTTGTGCTCTCTACTAAAAATGTGTCAAGGTTTAACATAGGTACTCATTTGTGAAAAATATACATATGGCCACTCTTTAGCTTAAAATCTACAGCATATCTTGGGACTTTTATCGATAATGATGAGTAAATGGTTGTGTTCACCACTAAAGCGAAAAAAGCAGTGTTGCTTTACTATAATCTTCAGAGTTGTATATTTTAGTACATTATTTTTGCCAATTAGAATTTCTTATCAAAAGCTAATGTCAAATAATTGCTAAGACAAAGCAAACTGTCAAAATTACTCTATTGCTTTCTTTTTAAGTCAAACACTCTCGCACACACACAGCATCTACAGGAAGTTTTTACAAAAATTCTTGTATGAATTTGGACTTTTTGTTAAATTATTAACAAAATTCCTTAACTAAAAATAAACTCAAAGTGAAATACAAACAAAATTCTTGGTATAAAACTTTTGAAGGACGAATTTAATAGAAAATTAAATTAAGGATTTGTGAAATAAAAAAACAGGCGGTGCATAAATGCACAACATTTTACAACCGGGTGGTCGGCGAAAAAAAAGGCAGCAGCAGAAAGAAAAAATCATAACCCAAAGAAAGAACAAACACAAGAAGAGAAGAACAAATAATAAATACGAAAAATAATAAAATAGTAACCAAAAACTGCACATGCAATAATAAATTCTATTCAACAAAATAAAAAAAGACTGTTCATTTTTGCAACTAAACTTTGAGAACTCATATTAAATATAAATTTACTGGTATTAAGTATTTCAACAAATTTCACATTTATTTTGTTGTTCTAATTATATAAGGAATTTGAGACAACGCCATTGCCACCGCCGGAACCAGTGCCACCACCACCACTAGACTAGACACAAAACTATCTGTTACCGACCTCCCACATTGCTAATCTCTGTCGTCTGTGTGTTTTCGGTTATTGTGGAACTATCATTATTATTATTGTTATAAAATAGACGACTGCCTCCTTCTACTCCTGCTCCAACATGGATGTCTATGATGTTAGTGATGATTTAATTAAGAAACTTAACGATTGGAAACTCATTGGCATAATATCAGTTAAATTTATTGAGTTAAAAGAAAATCACTCCAAGGTAAATTTTGTTGAACATGCCTTGATCGATTTCAAATACATCGAGAAGATTCTATTAAATGTTAAACTGCGCGAGGAGAAGTGCAATAAACGTAGCTCCGAATATCGTATGTTGGGCAATGAACAATTTTCCTTGAAAAATAAGAAATATTTTCAGGTGAGTTGAAAGATTAGTTAAATCTAGACTTGGACTGCAATGGACGAGAGTTAGGAAAAGATCTACAATAGAACAATAAAAATCGTTATCATAACGACAAGACTGGAAACTAGAAACTGTATCAAAAGTAGAACAAATCTAAAAAGAAAATGGAACAGAACTAAGGTCACATTAGACAGCCTCTTTATTTCGTCAGCACATGCTATGGGATTCGAGCATCGTTCCCTCGGCAGTCAGTTCTTCGTACTGAAACGACTCGGAAATCTTGGGATTCTGACCAAGGACTATCACTTCTGCGATATCGAGCATACCACGTTCCCACGGCAGTCGGTTCGTCGTACCGGAACGACTCGGAAATCTTAGTACTCCAACCAAGAACTGCCACTTCTCCGAAATGAAATCTTTTGCTCCAGAGAGCCAGCGTCGTTAAGTGATAGTTTAGGTAAGGTAGCTGTCTGATGACCGAGTAAGCCTCACTGGTCTCTTTGTGGTTCCCTCAAGGAATAGGTTAGGTTAGAAAAGTGGTGTCACTCGGAGACCGTTGGGGTTCATTGTGATCCTTCAATAAAATAGAAGAATAAGGAAAGAAGAAGACTAGATAGATACTTGAAAAGATAGATTATAAAGAGAAGAAAGTAATATTGCTTTGCAGGTAGCGACTTAGTAATAGCTTATTTAAGCCATTTGAATGCAGTTATAAATCCTACAAGACCACGCACTTTGCACTGCTGTATGTCCTGAATTTCATTATGGAATCTATTACCTTGATGTAGGTTAAGTTAGGCAGGCAGCCGATGTTAAGTCAGTGCCATTTGGGTCCTAGAAACGGTGCCTTTCAGGTACCTGCAAGGGATAGGCTGGAAAAAAATATATAATTAATTACTCCAGGCCATCGGTGAGAGGCTTATTCAAACCAAACCTGTAGCCCTGATAAATGAGTCTATTTTAGGAATGTCAATACTCGCTAGATCAGATAAATCATGCAGAAAAGCGCCCCAAGATATAGAGCCCTCAAAATCGAAAGAGCGGGACAGTGGCAGAGAAGATGAGTTACTGAAGATGAGTTACTGTGCAAACCAAAAATGCAATCAGGTAGCGGAGTCTGTGGCGAGGTAGAGATACCAAGCATTTTGAACGCTTGTTGTTTTAAGTGGGTCATGTTTGCCTGGATATTGAATAAGTGGTTTCAAAGGAATAAGTGTTCTGCGCTGACACATAAAAAATTGTCTAATTACTAATTTGCAGGCGGGTATCGGTAAGCCCGTAAATTGGTCGATGTTATCCTGACATAGGAGAGTACCGGATTTAGCAATACATACATACGATACAGAAACGAATATCCCCATCGTATAGTCTTTGAGATCTAAACCCCCGAAAATTACCCACCAATAGCAAGGTATGGTAAACTATCATATGGTTAAATATTTGGAGTCTGATAACTTACTAAGCGACCTGCTGTATTGATTTCGTATTGGCCGTTCTTCGGGGCACTTGCTAGCCTTTTTATCGGAAAAATGGTGTTGTTCTATTCAACCTTTAGGGTGCAGTGTCCTGCTAATATGCTTTACATTTCTTAAATTTAACCTATAAATCCCGAGCAGAGTTTTGAATCCGCTAATGTGCCAAGTATTTGCGGTTTCCTTGCTGAGAACTGAGAACACGTATTGATATTTTGCTCTGTCTTTATTAATTAAAATCTTTTAAATTTTGCGGCTTCTATCTTGCTATCGATGTCGCAATGCCCCGAAACCCAATCCTATATATAAGTGATAGGTAATATGAGGACCAATCTACATATTTTGACTAGTTTTGGAGGATGCACCCTCAAGGGATAGATTATAAAAAAAAATTCAGACTACATGTAGTAAAATACCTTATTTTAGATGAACACTGAAAAAAACATGCACGACGATGGAAATCACTCAGATTTGCTAGGGCGGGGCTTTGACGAACAAAGTTGGTAACGGTCTCCTCCTCCTACTCAATGTAATAACAATTTCGACAGTAGTCGTTACTCTGAAGTTTAATTCTAATGGCATTCAAAATATTGCGCTGTAAAAGTTGAGATCAAAGTCGGTAGTAAGGACTTAATTTAGTATCCTTTTGATCGTTTATTATCGTAATTGGTCCACATGTTTGTTTTGAAACTGAATCAGTGGTTTTTAGCTGACTAGTAAAGAAATTGCCTTAGCGATTTGCAGGGGAACACTGTAAACCCAGCATCTTCTTCTACTACGGACCAAGGAGAGCATCAGATTTCTCCATTGGGTCCTTATTAGGCGTTGTGGAGCTACCAGCTTCTCCGCACTTGATGAAACTAAAGGTGATGCCCAAGATGTCGAGACACCACAGTGTCCTGCCGAACAAGCGGAGTCGGGTCAGTCTGACTCTCCTTCACCACCGAGGCAGAGATCTCAAGAGGTCCCGCTTTATAATGACACAGAGTCGTGATTGCAGTGATCGCATTTCACGGAACAGGGTCCAGCGAGATTGCGTCTGAGGTCTGAGTGGGGTCTTTGGTGTTGGTGAAGTTAGGCCGATCTGTCGGAGAGGCTACCGTAATCAGGTCAGGACCTTTACCATAGAAGCCAGAGACCTCGGACGAAATTCCGCTTTGACTTGGCCCGAAGTTGAGATCTAGCGAAACAACCGCTGAGGTGTGAGTAGCTTCGGTGGCGCAGATGGACATGACTTGACTCAACCATTGAAGCCGAAGATCTTGAAAGAGATTCTAGTTGGGATCGGCTGGAATTAGAGATAACAGTGACCTCATGTTCTGAATCCGATTCGATCGATATGAGATAAGTCTAGGTCATCCAAAAGCCTCTTAATCTCTACTAAGTCCGTTAGTATGAGCCACTTCTGTTGGTGTTGGTCGTTGTTGTTGTAACAGCTCTAACATTTACAATTTTTTGTTGTTATGGGGGATCTGTTAAATCAAGGCCAAGAAATTGTGCTACTTCTACTGGATGAGTCTAAAACTTCAGGACTAAGTGAAAATAGGTCGTAAATGTTGTTGCGTAAAACCGGCAGTTCGTCCCTCCATAATGTGTTCCGTTTGTTCCTGAAACTGTCGTTCAAGGTTGTCCTATCCGATTTATTTTTGTTTGTTGATTTGACGAGTACGGGGAAATGGCCCCCATTGACGCAGGAATAACTGGATGCTAGTGGAGGGGTTAAAGTATCGGACCAGTGAGTAGTTGAAACACAGTCTGACGTTAAGCCCCTACTGCGAACCGAAAAGCCTATGGCACAGGGTAGGAACTCACTGCTACATATTTGATCCGAGGAATATTTGATTTTTTCCTTACCAGCCACTCACGGGAGGCATTCAACTATCCGGCACCTTGGAGATGCGACCTCTAGGGATAGGTTCCCCCCTAATCCCTTTAGGGACTCAAATGAGCGATTATTCATAACATTTTTAAAAAGAAAGTGACTACGCAAACAAATTTCTGAAACGACGAGGCTCATTTTCACTTCAACGGCCCCGTCAAAAACAAAACCGCAATTAATTGTCTCCAAGACATCTGGATAACATCCGCATTTCCATTCTATCGTTCAATGCTCTTAAGAAAACTTCGTTTCAATTATTACATTTCTTATATATGTTTAAAAATATAAATCAGATACCTTGTATATTCCGTGGTTTCTTAGCTATTTTATAGACCGGTATATGGCTGATTACTTCCCTAATGGCGGAATAAGAAAGCCCCTTATACTCCATCTCTCTTTTTCGACTTAGATCCGACCGCGTATACATTTAGAAATCTATATCCTAGGGATATTGGATCCCTAATAGATATTAACGTTTTTCTATTTAAGGCTATAAACTGTTCAGCACAACTATAAGTATTTTAACAGAACTAGAAGCCCATTGGAGCAAAACTGAAAAAAAAAGTAGAACCAAACTCAGCTAAACTATAACGAACTGAATTTGCTAAACTAAACTAGAACTAATCTAAGGCTAATTTTTAATTTTCTGTTTATCTTCCTTTCTCTTCTAGGCTCTGGAATTATACAATAAAAGTATTTGTTTTTCTGAACCCGGTTCTGAGAATCTCTCCATTGGCTATGCCAATCGCTCTGCGGTACTCTTTGAATGGAAACGTTATCGTGAATGTCTGCTCAATATAGAATTGGCCCGTAAAGCCAACTATCCGACAAGATTAATGCACAAATTGGACAAACGTGAGAAGGATTGTCATAAACTCCTGGCCAGTCAACCTCCCGACATTCAGCCTTATGAATTTCAAATGGAATTTGAAACGCATCCACAGGTTCCCCATATAGCCGAGTGTCTGGAGATGCGTGACACACCCGACGAAGGTCGTTTCATATGCACTAAACGTGATTTGGTTGTGGGCGATTTGGTAGCTACTGATGAGCCGTTCTGTTCCACTCTGCTGGCTCCTATGCGTTTTATACGCTGTGCCACCTGTAAGGAGGAGAATTATCTAACACTTATACCCTGTGAAAGTTGTTGTTCCGTAATGTTTTGTTCGGAGGAATGTCGCGAGACTGCAGTCAATACTTTTCATAAATACGAATGTCCTGTCATTGATTTGTTGTACACCATGTTTAACAAAATTCATGGCATTGCCCTGAGGGTGTGTCTTACCGCATTGGAATTATTTCCCACCATTGAAGAGCTTATGGCATTTTGCGATGATCCTGAAAATCAAAATCGTTCTGCATTTGATTTAGACTATACTAATTTCACACCACGAGAACACTATAGAGCCATACACGGTCTGGTGACCAATCAACATTTGCGCTCCGTTTCCGATCTATTTCAGCGTTCAGTTGTTTGTGCTGTGCTTAAGCATTTCATGATCAATTATACGCCCCTGAAAGACTTTTTGGGTGGTGAAGAGGGTCAGAATTTCTTCACTGAACTGCTATTCAGGCACTTGCAAACCTCACCCTCCAATATGCATGGCATTGATTTGGTGGAACAGATCAATGAGACTAACGATGATACTACACATTCATCGGGAGCATTTGCTTTTCTGTCCTTGCTTAATCATTCATGTGCTCCTAATACGGTGCGTATTTATAAAGGCTGTAAGGCTTATATGTTTGTGCTTCGTCCAATACCTGCTGGAGGTATGTTGCATGATAATTATGGGTAAGTTTTCTTCTTTTATTGTTTGGGAAATAAAAAGAATTTTCTAAGTTTGATTTTTTTTTTTTTTGCCTTTTTCAGACAACATTATGCAATCTTACCCAAGGCAAGACGCATTGAAGGTCTCTCAATGCAATACCGTTTCACCTGCAAATGCGAAGCCTGTGTGCAGGACTATCCCACTATCAAACAACTTAAACCCAAACTCTTTGTACCGTATATTAATGACGAGCACCATGTCAACAGTTTGATTGCCTACGATTTTGATTTCGCCTTGAAAAATTATCGTAAATATTGTGAATTCCTGACCAAACACGGCGAAGCCTATCCCTGCGATCAAATCAGCTCCGCCGAAGAAAGTCTCAAAATGGCTTTGCACATTTTAGTCGATGCCGTACCTCTTAAGGCAAAAATGAATCAAAGTACATATTTCCTTGATCGCCAGAAATTTGAAGAGGCCAGACAAGAAACCGAAAATGAAGATAATCTTAAAACCGAAATGAAACAGAATCAGGAGGTAAAAACGGAAGTTAAAACAAATTAGAAACCGTCAGCAAAGAAACACACACTCACACTAACTCATAAACTCACAAAAAATGCTTTGGATGCCATATATTTAGATGAAGCGGTAAAACAAAATATACAACAAAAATGGTTTGACTATATAGACAAGAATAAAACAGAAATTTGCCGATTAATTGATTGATTAGTTATATATGTATTTTGATAGATAAAGGTTTTTGTAAAACCTATAAAATGATTTTTTTTAATTTAAATGTTTATCTTGTGAATACAAACATTAATATTATTATAATACAAAAGATGATGAAGGAGACGACCAGAGAAGTATAAGAAAAAAGTTTAAGAAGAAAAAAAATATCAATGCGTTTTTTGTAGAAAACAAAAACTAAATGTTAAACAAAATATATCACTCACACTTTTCACAAAACCTAGAATCTATTTAAAATGGAAAGAGGTATGGTTTCTGTTGGGTTAATGGTAAATATTTAAATTTTATTTTAAATAAGTTTTAGTAATTGACAAAATTTTTTTTAGAAATGATTATCAGGTATGTGATGGAAAACGATCGTTTTCAAATCGATCGATTTCAGATATATTTTTGAGATAATTATCCGTTATTTTCCCAAAAAAGTCAAACCAAATGAAAGATAAAATATCAGTCAAAAGGATTATAGTCCAAAATTTATTTTTTTTTTTTTTTTGGGGGGAAATAACCGAAAATTACTTCAAAAATATATCTGAAATCGATCGATTTGAAAACGATCACATACCTGTATCTCTAGAATGCGTTCAGATTAGAGTATGTATTTCAGGCAAAACTTATCCACAGTGCAACAAATAATATTTTTCTGATCACGTTAGCTTTTATAAAGGGTTGACAAATTTGAGGTTAGCAAATAAATTAGGTTAAAGAATATGGGAATTAATAATAGAATATGATTTCCGTCAAATGTCCATCTACATCTTTCAATTAAGCCCAGAGAAAGAAATTTGACGTCCAATTGGCTTCTCCAAATCTATAAATTAAGCGACCGAAAAATTTCTCATGCAATAACAGAATTGTTTGTTCAGCTTTGTAGCTTGTGGCGTCGTCTTGCCAAAACCAAAGGTCACTGATGTCAAGATAAGTTAATTGTAGACACAAAAAACTATTTTATATATTAGTATCGCGGGGAATTTCGGTAACTGCCAAAGGATGACAGCTCAATTCGTAACATTTCATCATTTGACATTCAATTAAACCTCAAATTTGCCCACCCTATAGATATATCCGATACCATTGTCTTAAAATCTTTATTTTTCAAATGTTATTTCGTTTAAAATGGACGGCGAAAAAAGTACATCAAAATATAATTAAAACTTCCAAAAAAAAATTCAACTATGGTTTTAATTTAACCTTTTATGTGCCCACCCTATAGATATGTCCGATATTATTGTTAAGGTCAAAGGCTGAGCATATTTTATAATGTCATGCGCTTTAATCTTGTGCGCATATTCTTCAATTTCGTAAGCCAAACTTTGAAAGACTTTCCTCTACTTGGTCTTTTCATTGAAGTTTCGGGCGTCCTCTTCTAATATTAGGGTGGTCGTTTTTATTCTTATTTTAGCTTTTTCATAGTAATTGTTTTTTCCAGGAGTTGGGTACTTGCCCGACGTCCCAACCTATACTTTTATAGTTCTTATGGGAGAACTTGCAGCACATATTAGCTCTCTATATTAACGGGTGTTAACGTAGTTCCCGGTTGATACCACGAGGAGATCGGTGTCCACAGTTGAGATGAGGGATAACCAATATAATTCCGGGCTACCAAGTTAATACCAAATAGAACCGTTGCTTGGTACCCAGCATCCCCTACATCACGGTTAAGTACTTTAATACTATTAAGCATAGAGCCAAAGCCCGTAATGAGGCTGAAGTTATATAAAGTTCTAAAACTTCAAGGTCGCAATACGATAAAGCAGCTTGAAATAATTTAAGACAAGTTTTTCTATGAAAAAGTTTTTAAAGATACGAAATTCTTTTTAGAAAAGTTTTTATGCAAGAAATGTTTTCAAAGAAGACCTTTTATATGAAAAAAACGTCAAGGGAAAAGCTTATGTAGAACATTTTTTATATATGTATGTATATGCAAAGACATTAGTTGTATCAGAATTAGAGTAAAAGCGGTATACTCTCGTTTTTATGGGATTTTTCAAAAAGACCATATGCCAAACTAAGGCATGGAAGTGCAACATCTCTATATTATAGAGTCTTCAGTACAAACTTTTCATTAAGAAAGCAAAAATGTATAAATAAAAAACTTTCATCTGAAAAGAAAGTTTTAAAATCAAATTCTTTTCTTCTGTAATTTTTTAAATAAATATTTAAAGTTTTGTTAAAAAAAATTGTGATAAAGAAGTTTTCCTTTTTCGAAGAAAAGCTTTCCCATTAAAAACTTTTTTGAAAGCTCTTTTAAAAAATGTATAAAAAGAAGAAAATGTATGAAAAATATTTTCGAAAAAAGTTTTTTTTGAGAAAAAAATCCTCTGGAAAAGATTATCTGAAAAAAAGTTTTTCAATAAAACTGTCTTTCCTTACACAAACCTTTTAAAATAGTTTCTAAAATGTTTTTAATAAATATTTAAAGCTTTGAAGAGTAAAATTTTTTGGATGAAGAAATTTTAATTTTTCGAAGAAAAGCTTTTTCTTGAAAAACTTTCTTGAAAAGCTCTTTTAAAAAATGTCTAAAAAACGATGAAAAGTTTTTACTTTAAACATCTTCTTGAAAAGCTCTTTTAAAAAGTGTCTAAAAAGCGAAAGAAAATGTATGAAAATCATTTTGGTAAAAAGCATTTTTTTGGAAAAAACATTTCGCTTGAAAAGATCATCTGAAAAAATATTTTTAAATAAAATTGTTTTTCCTTGGACAAAGCTTTTGGGCAAAATAGCTTCTGTAATGTTTTGAATAAATAATTAAAGCTTTGTTAAGTTAAAGCTTTGTTTAGATAAAGCAGTTTTCCTTTTTCGAAGCAAAGTTTTTTGTTTTAGTCATGCTTTTCTTTCCAAGAAAATTTTCTTTAAGAAGACTTTTTATACTAAAAAATTTTCATGGAAAAGCTTAGGAAAACAGAGATTTAAGAAATTTTGCGTCATAAAAGGCCAAAGTATAAAAAACATTTTTGAAAACAACTTTTTTATGTATAAGAAAATACTTTAGATGAAAAACCTTTCTAAAGAAAAATTTTGTATGTTTTTAATAGGAATATATTTTTTTTAAAGCTCAAGAAAATTTATCAATTTTGGCTTCTTATACAGTTGGTCCCACTTATTGGAATTAAATGATGTTAAAACGGATACCTTTACGTACAAGTTCCAGAAAAGACTCTAAGACATTAACAATAGCACAGTCTTCCTAATAGAAGTTTGGATCACAAATAACAATATCATCGTCACCGTCTAGTTGTTTTGAATTAGAGTAAAAGCGTTATACTCTCTTTTTATGGGACTTTTTAAAACGACCATACGGCAAATACTATATGAATGGAAGTGCAATATCTTTATATTATACAGTCTTTGTCGGAGGGTTTATCTTACTTCTAAATTGGACTTTGTACGAAAACAAGTTTGTCATCAAGAATTATCAAATGCAATGATCGTCAGCTAATTCCAGTTTGCCTGAATAGACGATGTTACTGATTCGACTAATAGTATAAACCCAACAAAAATTATACCAAATTCCTTGATATATTTGCTACCCTTTCCTTTCAACCCAATCATATTTACGCTATATCATAATATACTTACGACACAAAGTATTTTTAAAATAATTCAAAATGTATTTATTTTTCATCAATTTTCATTAATTATTTCTTTTCTAAATTAAACTAAATTCGCAAAGCAACAAAAAACAGCTTCGAAATCTCATTAAAAATTTATATTTTTTAAAATAATTTATAACTTATTTTTGTAAACGTTATTGGAGTTTTCTTAAATTGAAATTAAATCATAACATAATTTTGTTAATTGTAAAAAATACACTGAAAAAATGCAAACAAAGAAAACAAGTTAAAGTTGTTTAAAAACAAAATAAATAAAACTTAAGAGCAAATATAAAATAACAACAAAAAAAGGAAATTAAATTATTATTTAAACAATGTTTCGAGGGTAGTCTTTTGCGTTTCGATACTAAAGAAAACAACTATCGAAAATGGTTTTATTGACTTCCAAAATACGAGTGTGGCTTTATGACCTTTTGAATTTTTATCTTACACATTTAGAAAGAAAGGTTATGCCAAATTAATGGTAGATGCCATTAATTTGGCATAACCTTGGAGACCATTGGGTCCACTGTGATCCTTCCTAATAGACGAGAGAGAGAGAGAGAGAGATACTGTTAGAGAGAGAGAGAAAGACTAGTAGAGAAGAAAAGTGGTAGCTAGGACGTTACCTTAGGCAATTTCATTGCCTTTGATGTCGCAATGAGCAGGAACCCAGCAAAGTCTTACTTGTTACTTCGCTGATAAACTAATAATAGCTTATCTAAGCGACTTTACTAACTTTGAGGTGATACTGCGTCCTTTCAGGGCTTTTAGTACAGCCTGACTGTCGGCGTAGATAGTCTCCTCACTATCTTCAGATATATTGTATGAGATACGCTCAGTGGCTTTCAAGAAGGCAAACATTTCAGCCTAAAAGACTGTGCTCCTTATGGCACCAGTGATGCCGGTGCTAGTACATCTTTGAACTTTGCTCAGAAGACTTAGAAAGGATACCTTGTTTAACGCTTTCCATCATACTGCACAACCGCACGTTAAAACTGGTCTTACAATAGTCATGTAGATTGAGTACACTATCATAGGTTTTAATCTCCAATTCTTACCTATCGAGTTCCTGCAAAAGTAGAAAGCATTTAGATCCTCTTTCACTCTTTCTAGCGTATCACTCTTGGCCAGTTCTTTTACTATTAGCATATTCTCCGAGATCGTTGAAAGATTTTCTTCCCCTTGGTCTTTTCATCGAAGTTTCGGACGTCTTCTTCTACGAGTTCCCTAGGGATCATTTTCGAACACTTGTGATGCAGGGGATATTGGATGTCAAGCATAGATTCTGATTGGTCTTAACTTGGTAAGCCCAGACTAACATGTCTTAGTATATCCTTTATCTCAACTGTGGGCACTGACCTCCTCGTGGTATCACCTGGGAAACTACGTTAACGCCCGTTAAAGTAGCGAGCCAACGTGTGTCGCGAGTTCTCCCATAAGAACAAAAAACCAATAAGAAAGTGCTATAGTCGGTCAAGCCCGACCATACGATACCCTTCACCACTAAGGGCAAAGGTGTTCTTTTTCCTGTTTAAAGACAAATATTTGCTTAATTTTGCCATCATACAATCACTTTCTCAAAACTTATATATTTAAGTATTTGTACTTTTATGAAAGCTAGGGTCAAATGTGGACCGATTATCTCGAAATTGGGCAAATTGATTACAATTTTCACAAAAATTATGTATGCAAAAAATAAACTCAAAATTCTCTTTATCTTTAGATTTACTAGCGTTTTAGTTATTTCCGTCTCATTTAGTGCGTTTTGACAGAAGAGTTGCTATGGTCAAATGTGGACCGATTTCAATAAAATTTGCTACAGTGGCAGTATTTGTTTTAAATTTCATGAAAAATATTGATATTTGTGGCCAAAACATCAATTCCGGGAAGTGAGACCTATGGGGAGGTACCACAAATAATGGACCATGGTCCCACTAACAAAAAATGATCTGTGCCAAATTTCATCAAATTGTCTTTAGAATTGCGACCTGTACTTTGATTTCATGGTTTACATGTACAGACGGACGGGCGGGCTGACATTGCTAAATCGACTCAAAATCGATTCTAAGCCTATTGGTATGTTAAAAGGTGGATCTAAGATAAATATGTCTATGTGTTACATACATCAGTACAAGCTTATAATACCCTTTCCACCTATGGTGGTGAAGGGTATAAGTATGGGTTAGGACATCGGGCTAGTAACCGGCTCCTATCAAAAAGTAAAAAACGAAGAAAAAAACAGCTTTTTCGGCTATCGAAAAACGTAAGTCATTGGGTGCTAAATTAGGACTATATTGAGGATGACTCATTAAATCATAGGAGTTCCAAAAATAACCCTTGTCTAAGCCGATATGTGCAAACTTGCATTGTATTGGTGGAGTATGAAAACAAATGGTTTTGTACCATTTAATATTGACCGTTTCACGACGATCTAAACGTACGACTAAATTATTCCGTAAAAAGGGGCTAGCCCGAACATTGCTTTTCTTAGAAAACTACAGCGATTTACTTTTGGGCTAATACACATAGAACCACAATTTGTCACTTATCATGTGATTCAACCTGAGGTTTTATTTTATATAATCGATCTACTGAAACCACTATTTGCAAATTTGAGTCCCGGTTTGACCACATCTAGAACATAAAGAGGTAAATAAGCAAAATTACCGTATTTGGCCATGGTGCGGTTTATGGGCTCATTTTTTCAGAAGCAGTCAAGGACAACATTTAAATTATGTCATTTTTAGACAGTCGATGTCACAAACTGTTCTTTTAACCGATAATCAAACCATACGAAGAATAATCCGATATATGTTTTGAAAAACCGTATTTATTGCGACCAATTGACATGAGTCTTCTTATTAAGCGACTATCAAGTTATGTAAAATATTCTTTACAGTCAAGTATTCATTCAATTTTGAAAGCATGTTGTCTAGACCTCAATCTCAAAACACAAAAGATAACCTTCGTAAGAATTAAATAATCTCCCCCTAAAATTAATTTATTTTACTATATAAATCTAAAAGATCCTTATTGAGCGTTGTATTAAAAGAAGGTTCCGGAGGTAATTGAGCACTGGGTTGACTATAACTGGTTAAGGCTCCAGAAGCCATATTTGACGACACCTCCTGCTGCTTATTATACACAGGATTTAAGTGCACAAAGCCAGCACTTTGTTGAACCGAAGAGCAGGCTGAACTATTACCACCACCACCGCCACTATTTATAGCATTAACATCTAAATCTTCAAATAGAATATTACACTGTTGCAAATTTTGTTCGAAATTTCTTTGAAACTCCTTAACATTGATCGGTTTAAAATCATCCGTTGTACTACTATCACAGGCAGGATTTAAGGCGGGAAAATTCAGCATTTCCGCCAGTTGATTAACACATTTGGCCGAAGAAGTTTCATTCAGCTGCTGTCTTTTTAGCTCAGCAATTTCTGAACACTTGACATAAATATTATCTCCTATGCAATCCTTAAAATCCTGATAATTCGTGGCATCGACTTCTTCGAAAAATGTACCGTCTAAGGCCTGAAAGCCCAGTCTTATGAGTAATGATATCTTTGTATTAAACAATTCCAACCAGGCCTTATTTGTTCTGTACACAGCGTTTTGTTCCTCATCCGAGCAAGAGTTCCAAAAATCTAAAAGTGTATTTTTAGTGAAATCTATTAGCATAGAACGTTTCTCATCGGGATAGAAATTTGCTATGGCCTGCAGATGCCTGAAGGTTATGTCCATTAAATGATATTGTTGTTTGGTTTGAAATAGTTGCCATTTGTAAATCATGGTCATTAGATTCCATAGCTTGTCCATGGAAACATCATCTAAACGCATTAGCGAACAGGTGGCTATATCTTTGAGCATAAATTTACAATGTTCTTCGGTTAACAATTGAGCGTTTGGTTGAATGGAGCCCACAATTAGGGAGTCTATAAATTTTGGCTCCAATAGAACGGCTGTGACATCGTGAATAACTGTAAAGAAAGGGAAATTAAATGTTCGTTAGTTTTTGTAATGAAAAATTTTGTATGTAAAATTTAGATATTACAAAATGTGTTATGTTAAAATTTAAATATCTAACAATTTTTTTATTTGTAAGACCAGATTTTGGGTAAAGTAGGGGATGTTGGATACCAAGCAACGGTTCTTGGTAAGCCCTTGGTTATACTTCATCTCAAATGTGGACACTGACCTCCTCGTGGTATTACCTGGGCAGCTACGTTAACTCCCGTTAAAGTAGCGAGCCAATACATATGTGCCGTGCTCATAAGAACGATAAAAAAACATGGGTCTAGGACATCGGGCTAGTAACCCACTTCTGGAAAAAAAACTTACTATCAAAAAGAAGAAAGAAGAAATTAAACGGCCCCCCGTAATGTTGACGATTATGGCATACAAAAAAAAGGACCATGATTTAAGGATCAGCACCTGGAACATCCAAACCCTTTACAAAGGAGGTGCTCTGATCTAGTTGATGGATGTTCTCGAGGAATATTAATGCGATTTGACTGCCGTCCAGGAAGTAAGAGGAAAAAGGTGACCATGAGAGTAGGATTGAATTTGGTTACGGATTCATAGTTAGAAAAAAATGCGTAACCTAGTTTCCAGATTCACCTGAAAGATTAGCGACGATACGTGTCAAAGCAAAATACTTCTATCTGAGTCTAATTTGTGCTGACGCTCCCACAGAGGAGAAACGAGGAAACCTGGTAACAGATGCTAAAGGCGTACTGAAATTATGGAAGGATCACTTTTGCAAATTGTTGGGATCAAATAAAAGCGACCAACAAATTACAAAAATGATGTTAGATTAGCAAAAACTCGACTAAAAAATAACAAAGCTGCGGATGCCGATGTTTTGCCAGGTGAGTCTCCGGAGGTGAGTCTCAGTGTTCTTTGTCCAGTGCACAAAAAAGGCGTTATAGAGATATAAGCATTCTTTCAACTGCATATAAGATCCTATCGACTATACTATGTAAAAGTCTAAAGCCCAAAGTTAACGAAATAATTGGGACGTATCAATGTGGCTTTAGGCCAGGTAAATCAACCAATGACCATTTCTTTACTCGACGTCAAATCCCGGAGAAGACCCAAGAGAAACATATTGATACATATCATCTCTTTGTTGACTACAAAGCTGCTTTTGACAGACAGATACGAAAGAAGGTGTTTGAAGCAATGTCTGAGTTCGGCATCTTTACGAACCTAATAAAGATATGCAGGATGACACTAACTAATACAACATCATCTGTAAAGATAGATAAGAACCTATGAGAGTCTTTTATAACTAAATGGGGATTCAGGCAAGGTTAGAGAAAATCTTGCGAGATGCAGCAGCTGGTACAATTTTCAATAGAAAATATATGCTACTCGCGTTTGCCGATGACTCGCGTTTTGCGCGAGGTAACTGCCGCCTTTTCCAGTATCGAGAAGGAATCAAAGAAAATGGGTCTAGCTGTCAATGAATCAAAAACAAAACTGATATTTTCTACAGGCAGACAGACCACTAGAATTGGATCACATGTGTCCGTTTAGAACTATAGCTTCGAGGTTGTAAAAGAATTTGTAAAACTTGGTAAAATATAAATATACAAAAATTTTTGCCCAAAATCTCAATTCAAAAAAGTGACAAGTATAGACCGATTCGAACGAAATTTGATTTTTATATTACAATATTTCTCCTAAATTTCTATATATTCTGATATATATATTTCTAAATATTCTGAAATTTGTTGCCACTTCCGGGAAGGCAGATAGTAGTTCTTGTATGAGAAATTTCTAAATTTTTTTCAAAATATACTGAAATTTATGGCCAAAGTCTAAATTCCGACAAGGCCAATTTCAATAGCGATGGTCAAATTATCTTTTTAAATTTAAAATAAAACACATTTATTTAAAAAAAAATCGTGAAACTTTATTATATCGTAAAGTAGACAGAATGAGGTTATGTATGGAACAAGATGTCCTGCAGATGGCCGGGTATTGGAGAGACAACATGAAAATGTTGAATTTGCCGATAAAATCATCTTCAGTGACGAGGCCCATTTCCATCTTGATGGCTTCGTCAATAGGCAGAATTGCCGCATTTAGGGTGAGGAAAATTCTCGAGTGATTCACGAGAAGCAAATACATCCTCAACGTGTCACTGTGTGGTGTGGTTTTTGGGCTGGAGAA
Source organism: Stomorhina lunata (assembly GCA_933228675.1). Classification (NCBI taxonomy): domain Eukaryota; kingdom Metazoa; phylum Arthropoda; class Insecta; order Diptera; family Rhiniidae; genus Stomorhina; species Stomorhina lunata. Next base: position 92,487,209 of record OW121744.1, on the reverse strand, counting down.
ATCATTGGACCTTTTTTTATGAAAATAAGGCAGGTCAAGGGCAAACAGTCAATGGTGTTCAGTATCGTGAAATGATAACCAGTTTTTTTCTTGCCTTTAATTGAAGAAATTAATGTTGAGGGCATGTGTTTCAGAGAAACAATTCAATTGCTACATCAGTTATTTCCCAGTCGTGTTATTTCGCGTTTTGGAGACTAGAATTGGCCGCCTAGATCGTGCGATTTAACACCTTTAGATTTTTTTCTTTGGGGTTTTTTGAAGTCGATGGTTTATGCGAATAAGCCGACGACGACTCAAGCCTTAAAAGAGGAAAATGGACGCTGCATTAATGAAATACCGCAGCATTTATGCAAAAAGGTCATTGAAAATTTCATTAAAAGATCGCGTGTGTGCCAGCAAAGCCGCGGCGGCCATCTGCACGATATCTTGTTCCATACACCTCGTTCTGTCTACTTTACGATATAATAAAGTTTCACGATTTTTTTTTTAATATATGTGTTTTATTTAAAATTTAAAAATTTCGTTCTAGTTGGGACACCCTTTATTAGTACCACCCAAATCCGACTGAATATGGTATACAACTCTCATGTATGGGCCAGTGCTTCAAAGTCTATTTTGGAGCTGTTTGACCGTGTACAGGAGAGGGCGAAGGTGCTTATTGGAGACAGTAGGGTAGCCGACTCTATTAACTCACATAAACATCGTCGCTACTATAACGGCATGTGCTCAAACGAAGTTAGAGATCTAGTTAATAAAACTCGTAGATTCCTTCGTAGAACACGAAATTCAACGAGATTTCATTCCTTTTTAGTTGATTAGCCAGTGGATCGCAGAACACACTATAGAGAAAATTTGTATTTGCAGCAGTACAAATGCTAAAACAAACTTCCTGCAGAAGTCTTTCCTACTAATTACGATATCAAAAGATTTAAATCAAATATTTACAAACACTACTCCCTCTATCCTTCTACCCTTATTTCCTAGCTTTATCACAATGCAGTGCATAATTATTGGTCATCTCCTGAGTGTTGGTCTAAAATAAAAAAATATTTATATTTTTTGACTTAAACATTTGCCTTAAAGTATGCCTTAATTTTGAATAAAAGTAAAGCCTTCATATAGGCTATGAAAAGAACGAATATTTATAAAGTTATTTACATAAAATTACCCCCAAAAAATTACATAAAACATAATAAAAAGTCATTTAATTCATTATTTGCTTTTTCAATGTCAAATAAAAATAAAAAACATGCCACAAAATCCCATTAATAATGAAAGTAACAAAACAATCCATCCACCCTCCCTAGCTACAAGTATAACAAACTTTTTAATAACAAAATTTTCAAAACTCCTTCCTGTACTTGCATTAAAGTTTTCTTATTTGTATACCCTACACCAGTTAAGGTGGAAGAAGTGTATTCTTGGGCTTGTACTGATGTTTGTAAAAAGCTCAAATATTGGTTTAAGATCTTTAAATATATAGAGTAAGTTTCTGAAATGATTTAAGCATATCTGTACCTAATTTTACTATAATCGGTTCATATTTGGTTATACATAGCTGCCATAAAAATTTTTCAAAAGAGACTTAAAAACCCCCAAAATTACAAGCTCAAACCAAAGTCTCTATAATAAAAAGATGCACTTCCATACATTGATTTTTCGAATGGTCGTTTTGAAAAGTCCCATAAAAAAGAGAGAATACCGCTTTTACTCTAATTCAGAAACAGCTAATGGAGACGATTATCCAATGATTATCCACGTGCTCATTAAATGTATGTTTGTTTGTGCGTTTAGTGCAATATCTTTATATTATATTGTCTTTACTCAGACCCTAGTTCCCATATAACCACCAATACCAGCAGTTATAAAAAAATCTAAAGAAAATATGTTGAGAATTTTGAACACATTTGAACTCAGTATTAAAGGGTATCATAAAGTCCTGCTTGACCGACTATATCACTTTTCTATTTGTTATCAAAGAACTTCTTGCATATGTATCTACCTTGTATCGACTTCTCGAGCGCTATTTGTTGCGCCTTTAAACGTTGATCGATTACAAATAACATTTCACAACCCAAATTAACTAAAATAAAAACATTTGCTCTTGGAGTCAACTTGTGACTACTAAACGAAGTCATTGCTGTTGTTTTTATTTGTTTGTTTTTGTAAGGAGTTAAATTCCGACCGATTTATTTTTAGATTTTCCTTTCCAGCGCGTGTCTAGCCAAAAACGTCCGTTTAATATGAAATTCAAAAGAAAACTGTTTTTTTATTGTTTAGCTGGTTCGTTTTCTGATTGTTCTAGCCAATTTACTAAACAGTAGAAAATAAATACATTTAACTGCAAAGGATACATACATGCATACATACTCGTATTTAGTTAGAGTATATTGCAGGGTTCTTATACTATATGTGTAAGCAGGAGTCTAGTGACTGGCATGACTAGTATTTAGTTAGTTAGTGCTTAAAGGAATTAGTCGTAGCTTTTGGGTATTCGGTTACAAAACATACCGGTATGTGCTGGAAATCGAGCGTTTTCAAATCGTTCGATTTCTGATATATTTATACCCTTCACCACCATAGGTTGAAAGGGTATTATAAGTTTGTGGTGATGTATGTAACGCATAGAAATATTTGTCTTAGACCCTTAGTATACCTTAGACCCTTAGTATACCAATAGGCTTAGAATCACTTTCTGATTCGATTTAGCGATATCCGTCCGTCTGGCTGGCTGGACCCCCATGTTAACCTTGTAATCAAACTGCAGGTCGCAATTCTAAAGATAATTTGATGAAATTTGGCACACATTTTGTAATGGGACCATGGCTATTGAAATTCGTCAAAATTGGTCATATATTGGCCACAAAAATCAATAGTTTTTCATGAAATTTAAATACTGCTTATGTAAATCAAAATCACTGTACCAAATTTCGTTGAAATCGGTCCACATTTGACCATAACTCTTTTCTCAAAACGCACTAAATGAGACAAAATTCACTAAAACGCTCGTAAAAACGCCGAAGATAATGAGAATTTTAAGTTTATTTTTTGCATACATAATTTTTGTAACAACTGTAATCAATTTGCCAAATTTCGAGACAATCGGTCCACATTAGACCCTAGCTCTCATATAAGTCCAAATGACGGAAACAGCTTAAATGTATAAGCTTTGAGAATATGTTTGTATGATGGCAAAATTTAGCAAATATTTCTCTTTATAAAGGAAAAAGAACACCTTTGGCCTTAGTGGTGAAGGGTATCGTATGGTCGGGCTTGATCGACTATAGCTCTTTCTTACTTGTTTTGAGATAATTATTGGTTATTTCCCTAAAACAAATGAAAATTTGGGCTTTAATCCTTTTGTGGAAATAGGAGAAATTATCTCAAAAATATATCAGAAATCGAACGATTTGAAAACGCTCGATTTCCAGCACATACCGGATAAACTCTTCTATGTCTGTAACCGTTGGGTACACAGAATTCAAATCTTAGATATAGGCCAGAGAAAACCAAAAAAATCTTTACATACTCGTAGAGTCATATTTAAGGAGATCAACGGATCAAAATCTTCTAAATATTTTACCTAAATAACTTAAAAAATGTCTACAGATAAGAATGTCTTCTTAACTTTTTATTTTTCAGAACCTCCTAAAAGTAGACAACACAATTTATACCAAAATCTACTTAAATTCGTTTTGAATCGACGACTGATATTAAATGGATATCGAATTCGATTACCCAACAACACCTTAGACTGTGAAATTTAATAAAAAGGTAATACGTTTTGCTTGCTGAAGACATTTTCAAATATTGTATACATTACCATATCCCAGCAAACATAAATTTAAAGGTTTGTAATATCAGTGTGATTGAAATAAAGTTACTTATTATTGTTTTTAAATTCCAATGAAGTTTAAATGATTTCAAAATATTCCATTGCGACATTGTTTTCAAGGGAAACTAGATACCGTGTTTAAGGTAAAAATCTGCAAAAATAGCGTTACGTATTTTGTGAACAGCCCCTAATAGTAGTAGTAGCAGTTGTAGAGAAATTTAGAGACTTATCTCTAAAAAGTTAGAGACTTATCTAAGCCATATGTTCTGAAGTTTCTGGTGGAATCTGGTACTTTGAAATTTAAGCCTCTGGTTGTCAAGCATAGGACAGTGACAGAGGATGTATTCAACCCATTCGGACAAGTCCTTAACTGAACACAGTCTTCAAATGTCCGGAGTTCCTCCAGTTCAAACCTGTTTAGCCTATAGTTTAGAGCACAGCGGATGGTTAGTTTGCCTATGTATTTCTTTAAATTTGTTCTACTAAGGGGCTGTTCACATATTACGTAACGCTCTGACTTTTGTTACGGTAGAGTTATTCTGTATGGGTTAAAAATATGCGAAAATAGCGTTACGTAATATGTGAACAGTCCCTAAGACCTAGCAAAGGAACTCGTAAAAGTGGACGTCCGAAAATTCGATGGAAAGACCAATTAGAGAAAAATCTTTCAAAGCTTGGCCTACGAAATTGATGAATATGAGCACAAGATCAAAGTGCATGGAATTCTAAAATATTCTCAGCCTTTTACCTTAACATGTTGTAAATATAGGTCATTTAAGTAAGTAAGAACTAGCAATAGATCTAGATCTAATTAAGGATAGCAAATTCTTATAGTTTCCTCGCTGATCCAAGACTTAATGCTCATATAGAAGTGACTTTCAGGCGGAGCTATATTTGTCACCGTTTTCATCAATTCTTGCTTCAAGCCTTGTCTTGCGGCTTCGTTGGCCTTCGATGTCGCAATGACCAGGAACCCAACATAGTCTTGCCTTATATTTAAATGATAAGTCTATTAGAGCTAATTAACGTCTGTACGATAAGGTTATGTGAATCGTTATTTCAATATCATCCACAATTTCTTCACTAAATGTGACCTAAAGATACAATCAAATAAATCCTCAGCGACCCTGTTTGTCACCTGGACAAAATAAGTACTACCTGAAAATACTGTGAGTCACATTCGACAGCCTTTTTACTTTATGCTGCTCCGGTGTGTTTGCCTTCGTTAGGTGATGCTTAGTGAAGAAATATCCAATGCTACTAAAATGCAGGCCTAAGAACAATCAAAGCCTGATTACAAATTACTTCATAACATCATCTTCAAGTAAAGAAACACAACATTAGGCTAACTCAGTTCCTCTTGGGATGTAATCGGAGATATCATCCAAACATTAACATCACACAGTTGGAGTTTTTCCCAAGGCATGTCAGGAAAGATCTTCGCATAGCATACGAAGATATGTATGTACTTGATCCATAAGATCATACCTAGTACATCGCAGTTATAAGCAACATTCATAGTGAAGCCACCAACTTCGCCTATAGCAGAAAAAAGAACTTGCCGCGGAAAACAAAAGTCTTTCTGTCTCGACTGAGATCAAGACTAAGCTTTTTTTGTCCCGCATACGCCATGCAGTCCCCAACATAAACCCATGTAACCCCTACATTTTCAACTGTACCGCCAATCCTACTTCACTTATTCCTGACGATTGCAGACTCATCCAGTGGAAGTAGCACAATTTCTTGCACTCACCCAGCCAAACCAGGGAGATTCATGAAACTTTGTCTTGGAAATATTAATTTCCGGACCAGCTGCCTAAGATTCACCAGTGATAGCGTTAGTATTTTCTTGAAGGTGGCGTGAAGACATACGTCATCGGCATATTCCATGTCCTCAAGTTGTTGAAAGGGTGTTGTCCATTGGATACCATGCCTACCATTTAGAGCAGTGCGCATTATGTTGTCGATCATGTCTTCTTCCCATACTTTACGCACAAATGGGTGCCACAGTCCCGGCGATCCTTTAACATCACATAAAAGCATCTCCGCTGAGATATTGTCATTGCCCGGAGCCTTGTTGGATTCTTTAATGTTGACTTGAAGTGTTCCATCCAGCGTATTTATTGTTCATCCGGGGTTGAGAAAAGTGTACCGCTACTAATCAAGATGGGACTGTTGTCGGTAGGTTTGCCACTCAACGCCCTTGATATATTATATAAGGTCTTCATGTCTCCTTTACTCAGATTTATAAACAAATATTGTGTAACATAACTAAGATCATCCTAAAAGTATGCTACACAAATGTTTCTGAAATATCTTATATATCGAACGATATCGACCGCGGCGATTTGGCCCCTGTTTAAAAAATCAAAATCATGTGAAATTGAAATAACAGGTTCTAATTTCTAAAGTTTTTAAAATTTTTAAAGCCTTTGTCAATTAGTCGATAAGTATTCTTCTTCTTAAATATATCGGATCATAAAGCTACAAAATTGGTTAGATCTTTAGGAATAATTAGACTTAGAAAGTTTGTTCGATTTCAATTTTACATAAAAGTCCTTTTCAAAACAGGCCTGACAAAAAGATTTCCTGAAAACCACTGCTTGTTACTGAATACTTCCGCTAAATTTCTTGTTAAACTAAATTGTTTACTGGGTTAAGCACATATTACATGTTATGGCAAAATTATAATTTCTTGTACAAAATACAAACATTTGTAGGAAAAATTAATAGGCTTCATGATTGATTTCATAAAAATATAAAAAAGCTATAAATTATGACGAGACATTCAACTCTTTAAGTGTTCTCAAATCAAATATTTCAGGCACGGAATTAATATGCAGAAGCGCTGAAAATTTAAAATAAATTAAGGAATTCATAATTTTAAGATTTTAAATACTTTTGTATAACATTTGGATTTGAAACTATTATTTCACACATTTATTTAAAAAGGAATAAAGAAAATACACGTCAACAAATCTCTAATATGTACCTGGGAATTTTTACTGCTGCTTAATAATATTATACACATCAAAACTAGTCTAGAATATTGAAATTACTAGACATGGATTTATTAAAAATTACTAACATATAATCGATATTTTTTTAAATTCTCACGCTATTTAATAAGACAGATATAAAATTATTAAGTATCATTTTTCAATAACAATTGGGTATAATAGGACCCCTAGGCAAATAAAATTATTAATAAAATAATAGTATAGTCTGTCACAAGTCCATAATGAAACTTTAAACTTGACTCCTTATTAAAAACTAACACAAATACTGAAACTTTAAAAAATGTTTAACAAGTATATACTTAGCACATGTTATTACATTTTTATGTAAATTTAATTTTTAAACGACCTTTTGCCAGTATTGTAAATTGTCTAATTTACACCCATAGGTTAAACACGCAATTTTTAATTTAAATTTGAAGCCAAATGCTACTTATATTTTTGTTTTTTCTATAAAAAATCCATTTGGGACAAATTTTTCTATAGAAAAATCCATTTGGGACAAATTTTTCTATAGAAAAATCCATTTGGGACAAATTTTTCTATAGAAAAATCCATTTGGGACAAATTTTTCTATAGAAAAATCCATTTGGGACAAATTTTTCTATAGAAAAATCCATTTGAGACAAATTTTTCTATAGAAAAATCCATTTGGGACAAATTTTTCTATAGAAAAATCCATTTGGGACAAATTTTTCTATAGAAAAATCAATTTGAGACAAATTTTTTTCTAGAAAAATTAATTTGAGACAAATTTTTCTATAGAAAAATCCATTTGGGACAAAGTTTTCTATAGATAAATCCATTTGGGACAATTTTTTTCAATAGAAAAATCCATTTGGGACAAATTTTTTTAATAGAAAAATCCATTTGGGACAAATTTTTCTATAGAAAAATCAATTTGAGACAAATTGGGACAAATTTTTCTGTAGAAAAATCCATTTGGGAGAAATTTTTCTATAGAAAAATCCATTTGGAACAAATTTTTCTATAGAAAAATCAATTTGAGACAAATTTTTCTATAGAAAAATCCATTTGGGACATATTTTTCTATAGAAAAATTCATTTGGGACAAATTTTTCTATAGAAAATTCATTTGGGACAAACTTTTTTAGAGAAAAATCCATTTGGGACAAATTTTTCTAAATAAAAATACATTTGGGAAACTTTTTTTTATATAAAAATAATTTACAAAAAATTTTCTATCGAAAAACCCGTTAAAAATGCCTAAGAGACAATAATAAAATATTGAGATTATTTAAAATCTATTTTGAGGTCATGTCGAAATAAAATTTATTTTAATAAAAAGGCGATAACAAAAAAATACACATTTGTATTTTTGAAATACAAATGTATTTAGTGCAAATTTAAACAGGAATATTTACGAGTATAGATATTTAATCCATCTTTAGTATGAATTTTTTACCGGTGAAGCCTTTAAAATTCAATGCACTAGCTGCGGCTTCCTTAAAGTTTTTTAGAGGCACTAATTCATGTACCGGGGCCACAAACTTTTGTTGTTCCATTAAATCACATAATTCCCTAAACATTTCGGTACGTTCAGGAGATTGAGGATTTTCTTTCGTCCATCTAGTCATCCAGAAACCACGAAAAGCGATATCCTTAAAAATTAAAGCAGCTGTAGCAGCAACCACCGGTTCCCGGGACATGCCACCATATGTTACCATAACACCTTTATCGGCTAAATGTCTAGAAATTTCAGTGGCGCTCTTGCCGCCTACGCAGTTAAAGGCTAGTTTTGGTTTGGGCAATTTGCCTTCTTTGAATAAAGTAGTAGTGCGTATATCTTCTTCAGTTAATATTTCTGTAGCACCTTGTGATTTTAAATAAGTTTTCAATTGTTCAATATCAGGTCTAGAACGAACAACTCCTACAGACTTAAGACCCCAAGCTTTGCATAGTTGATGCACAGCTTGACCCACAGCACTGTTAGCTCCATTCTGGATAACACAATCGCCCGGTGAGAGCTTAACAAAGTCCTTAAGCATACGATAGGCGGTACAAGGATTTACAGTAATAGTGGCTGCCTCTGCCAGACCAATTTTATTTGAAATCGGCATAAGCTGTTCATCGGTGTAAATGGCATGTGTAGTCCAGGTGCCAATACCAGTAACATTAGGCACGACATGTTGACCCTTACTTAAGTTCTTAACTTTGTCACCTATTTCAACTACTTCAGCTACACATTCGTTACCGGCCACGGCTGGGAATTTGGGCTTAACCGGATATTTTCCTTAAAAATTAAATATAAATTAAGTATTAAAACCAACTACGTATATCTTTTTATTATCTTTATATTCTTACCTTGTATGGTATTTATATCAGCAGGATTAATGGGTGCTGCTAAAATTTTTACCAAAACTTGATTATTCTTCGGCTTTTCCAGTGTCTCTTCTACCAGTTGCAATACATCAGCCGGCTCACCATATTGCGAATATTTTATAGATTTTGTCAAAACTGACATTTGTCTCAATAATTGCAAATGATTTGCATTGGATTGTTTTGCTAAGAATTGTAATTGTTTAAACATTATACCGGCTATTAATTATTTCTCCAAAATTTATTATGAAATGATATTCAGAAAAAGAAAAGAAATCAGCTGGTTTTTGTTTACCATTTGTTTAATTTATAGTGTAAGTACGCCCGAGAGATAACACAACAAAAGCGAATTCGTTATTGAATTTGCAAATTAATTCGCCTTATAAATAGCGCTACCAGATTGAATTACTTATTGCGGATGGGCTACAACAAAGTAAATGGCAATGGTTTTTCAAATGGTAAACGGATAATTACACCCTACGCCTCCATAGTTGTGATAGGTATTATAAGTAATTGCTGAATATTGAAATAGTATTTAAGACCGGGTGTACCAATCGACATGGAATTATTTTAAAAACTTAACATAGTTGTAAAAAAAATTAACATTTTGATCAAAAAATAAAAAGACGGATTTTTATTGTCAAATGAAAATTTTAAATATCTATAACGATAAATATCCAAAAAAAATATTTTTATTAATGGTTTTATTTTTGAACAAAGAATACAAAGAAGAGAAAGTCTGTCAAAATAACTTAACTTAGTTGTAAAAAAATTAACTATTTTAATTTAATTCCTTTCCTAAAAAAATTGTGTCAAATAAATTAAAAAATAATTTTTCAGTTTTCTAATTAAAAAAGCTTTTTGGATTTAAAAAAAAGTAGAAAAGTATTTAAAAAATATAACATCTGAATATATTCGAGGAAAAAGTGTAGATGGCCGTGATTTCATTCAAAATAATTCGGATACAAATTGTGTTTTGAGTTTGCGTGTATATGAGAGAAGAAAAATTTTGTTTGTAGAACCTTGTATTTGTAATCAGGTGTTTTCCATTTTGTAATTTTAATTATTAAACTTCTATATTGACTTTCAAGTCTTAATGATAACTTTTGGTGATTTCTTTGATTTGAATCGTTCTGCGTGGATATTTCTAATAAAATAAACGTTCAAGCTTTTTAAATACATTTTAACAATGATCATTTTTCACATTACAAAAATTCTGAAATTTGACTTCATCACCAAAATCCAAAATATTTAAAAATGAAGTAAATATTGCCGTTTTGCCTATAGTGAGGTGTAATGAATTACTTATTGAAGTTGGCAATACTGTAATAACATTGAAACATCTGGCAGCTTGAACTAACTGGCATTTTGTTCTTCAACTGCAGCCAACTTCATCAATTTCCTGCGCTGTCTATTTCTTTTGGAATTTGCAGCTCGTGGAAGGTAGGTGTTCTTTTGTCGAGTGGTAGTGGAAAAAGATAAATTAAAGTGGAAAAGTTATATCAAGATACATGTGATGATTTCTCTACTGGCCTTGCACCATTCTGAAGCTTTCACCAAAAGCATCTAAATTGTTGATACGGCAGAACTGATTAATTTAAAAGAATAATACAAATAGTGAAATAATCTTATGTTTTAAAGTTGGAATAAATTGTATTAACCACATTTTAATTTTAGAGCATTCCAATACCATAAACACAAAACTCACAAAATGTCTATTCTCAATGAATTGAAATATTCGCGGATAGACCGATGATGTGACAGTTATTTAAAAACAAATAACATTTACTTGAATTTGTTACTAGGTCTATCTTCAACATGGGTGCCTACCGTTATATGCAGGAATTGTACAGGAAGAAGCAAAGTGATGTTATGCGTTACTTGCTTCGCATCCGCGTCTGGCAATACCGTCAATTGACAAAATTGCACCGCTCTCCCAGACCAACCCGTCCCGACAAGGCTCGTCGTTTGGGATACAAGGCCAAGCAAGGTTTTGTCATCTACAGAATTCGTGTACGCCGTGGTGGTCGCAAACGTCCCGTACCCAAGGGTTGCACTTATGGCAAGCCCAAGAGTCATGGTGTCAACGAATTGAAACCATACCGTGGTTTGCAATCCATTGCCGAGGTAAGTTATCATAATTTTATATTTTGCTATGCCTATATTAGGTAAGGTTGGTTATACCTTGGAACCTAACCTTTAATTGCTTGCTAACTAATAGTTAATGATGCTAACTTTTCATTTATGTGAGAATAAATAATGTTGACCCACATATCCTTCCTTAGATGTCTGATTGCTTAAAAATAGGATCGTTACTTTTATATAACAAACATTAGTTCAACTAACTAATTATTCTTATTTTGCTTTCCCTTTTTTAGGAACGTGTTGGCCGTAGATTGGGAGGTTTGCGTGTATTAAACTCCTACTGGGTTGCCCAAGACGCTTCTTACAAATACTTCGAAGTCATTATGATTGATACCCATCACAATGCCATCCGTCGTGATCCCAAGATCAACTGGATCTGCAAGCATGTCCACAAACATCGCGAACTCCGTGGTTTGACCTCGGCCGGCAAGAGCTCCCGTGGTATTGGCAAGGGTTACAGATACTCTCAAACTATTGGTGGTTCTCGTCGTGCTGCCTGGAAGCGCAAGAACCGTTTGAACATGCACAGAAAACGTTAAGATCTTTGTTTATAATTTTTAACGTTTGGACAATGATTAAAAGAGTTCTAAATAAAAGTTATTTTATAAATACCAACAAAAATTTTAAGGGGTTTACTTTTTTTTAGAAACTAAGAATTTCCTCTGTAGATGAGCAAAGATATGTTGTATTACCTTTAGGAAGTTCAAATTTCAGGAAATTCGTTGAAGTTGTAATATAATTTATGTGCATAGAATAGGCTTTACAATTCCCATATACACAAAAAACACTGGATTAAAGACCAAAAAAGCGGGTTTGGCTTGATCCAAACCCCGAGCCATAAATTGAGGTGCAACATGGTACTATAGAATATCTAGGAACAAATATCGTTGACTATGTTTAGCTAAAAACAGATCTAAATCGATTGAATATATTCGCTGTATCTGTCCTATGTGCTAGTATTGGTATAACCGGTGCCCTTAAAATCACACCTCAAGCAGATCTAGATATCATGTCATTGTACCCTCTTGATATTTTCATAAAGGAAATGGCAATAAGAAGTCTAGTAAGGCTATACGAGTCGGGTATACTTAGATATAGGCATGTGGAACACTCCAGTATTCTGAGCTTAACAGACTCCTTCCCAGTAAGAACAGTGTCAAACGTTTGAAATATGACTTTTACATTTGATATCAAACGTTTTTTTCAAACCTGAACAGATGTTTGAGATTCACATTCATTTGAGAATAAACGCTTGAAAAATTATAGTTTCTCAAATTGAGAATAAAGGTTATTCTCAAATCATTATCAAACCCTAAGATGATTTGAGAATAATTTGAAAAATGGTGTTATACCTATAAATTTGATATCAAACCTTATTTCAAACATTAAAAAAAATAATGTCAAAAAAATTAATGTTTAAGATATTTTAATGGAATGGCATTGCATTTCAAAGAAATTCGTTATTTCTTTCGGATTTTTTAAAATTGATCCATATTTGACCATAAAACCTTGCTTAAAAAATGTCAAGATTAAAAATTCAATAATATTCATATGCATAAATAAATTTTCTTTGTTTCTTAACATTTACCTAACAATAAAAAAAAGAATTCAAGATGCACCGTTTTCAAAAACAAAATAAACAAACTCAAAAATATCGAAAATACAACGCCATTTTATTTATGTTCCACATGTAGATGATATCCACATTTGAAAAACCTTTGAGAATGAGGTTTGATAATGATTTGAGAAAAAAGGCATTTCTCAATTTGAGAATAAAGTCCCCTTTTTGTTGAGAACGCTATTATTCTTAAATCAGTATCAAACGTTTGACCTTTGAAAAAAGATTTATTTTCAAATCATCCTCAATTTGAGAATAAACCTTTTTTCTTACTGGGTTGGGCTTGGAGTCAGGTCTATCATGATTTGACTATTTAGTCAAGGAGCTACTGTTTAGCTCAGTACCAGAGATCGTAATCCCTGAAAGATCCGAATGAAAGAGGCAAACAGCACTTTTTCAAGGCATTCCGATCTTCACGGATGGTTCTAAAATGGATTGCGGAACTGGATCTGGTGTTTTCCTGATGGATCAAAATATTAGGAAATCCTTTAGACTCGCGGACGTGTGCAGTGACTTCCAGGCAGAGATTTTTGTCATTTGGAAGGCTACAGAGCTCATTCGGGGTCTTATAGCTGTAAACAGTGAGGTGACAATATACGTCGATAGCCAGGCTGCGCTCAAAGCGCTGCGGGGATATAGTATTACCTCCAAACTAGTCAAATTTCGTTTAGCTCAATTTTATCTTTTTCTGTCCTCCATGAAGATCACAAGGGATCCATCCGATCTTATGGCACCACCTTTCTAAACTGTCCTAACATTTAGAAACTAAAGGAAATTACGATATTGTACAAACCAAATATTCGGGCTTGATCTGACTATAAATTTTACATGTCCAGTTTTTGATATTTTTTAACTAAAAAAAAATTGTATATTTTTGTGAAGTAAAATTTTATTTTTTATATAAAAAAAATTCTTGTCAGAAGTGGGATTCGAACCCACGCCCTCAGAGAGGACCAGAATGCTCTAGAACACTTTGTTTCGAAACAAAGCAAGTTGTAACACTTGAGTCTGGCGCCTTAGACCGCTCGGCCATCCTGACATATGCATGTGTATGATTAGTCAAAATTTTAGAATTACAAACAAATTTTGAAAACAGCTAAATTCAAAAAATATTCTAAAATTATCGCTTAACTAAAATACCTTCTTCTTTCAAGTAAAACAGAAAAACTAATTCGTTTTTGAATACGAAAATTAAAAACATATTTTTAATTCTTATTTACGTTTGTTCCCGTACTCTAACGAAACTAACCAAAACAGTCTGAAGTTGTCAGAAGTTACTTAAAAAACAACAATTTGTATTAAAATTTTTTTACGGGAACACTTTTGAGTAAGTTTGGGTTGTCTCGTAGTATCTCTCAGATATCAAACTTCCCTAAGAGGAACATTTCTTCCTTAGGGTATTTTTGAGAAAATTCAATGGATTTTTTTTTGTTTAACTGAAACACAACTACTATATCCCTTTTCTTTAAATAAAAAATATTTTAGAATTATTCAAATTTTATTTAAACAAATAAATCAGAAAATTCACAAAATTTTGTTTTGTTATAAAAATGTAAAAGAAAAGGCAATTTTTTTAAATTAAAACAATATTCTAAAAAGAGAAAATAAAGCCCATAAGCCACGAAACCCTTATAAAGATTAGTACAATTATTAAGTTAGTTAAGGGTTTATTAAAAGTAAGAAAAAATAAAAATAGAATTCAGTTATTATAAAAAAATAAACAATTTCAAAATTGCATAATAAGCAAGAAGCTGTTGTGATTGATAGTTAAACAATACATAATAGTAATACTAGAAGTTTGTAAATGTTTTAAATTAAACAAATATAAATTCCTTAAAAATACAAATAAAGTTAAGTCTAGGTTTAAGTTGATTTCTGTTAAGCCTTTTGATAAGGTGATGAATCATAAAATTTGCGTTTCTTTAAAGTAGATTTTAAAGGGGTAGCTAGAAGAAAAATTTAAAATTAATTAAAATATCTTTTAATAAGGAAAAAAGCTAACTCACCATATAACGAATAAACAGTATCTTTATTATTATGACTTGGTGTTCTTGTTAAGGTAGAACCTGCTTCATTATTTTCTTTTTCCTCACCCAAAGACACAAATTGTGACCAATATTCAAAAGGAATTTTTAATAAATTCAACATTACCATATACTGTGTGTAGACTTCAGTGAATATGGCATGTTGATCCGGATCGGGAGAAGAATAGCCCACTATAGTTGGTCCAAACACACGAGCAATATTATCCAGAGGCATTAGAACTTCACGACATTCAGCAATACGTTGAAAATGTAAGATAAGAAAAGCCAATGTATCACGATTAGCTTGGGGCATGGCATCAATGGTTTTGTGCAAATCTTTTTGTATATCTAGTTCCGAAGGATTTTGTATAGCATTACAGAAATCCTTCCAGAGATTAGTGGGTATCAGAGGTTCACGTAGAGAGCGTAAAAAGTCTTTAATACAGCCACAGAGCACATGCACATCTATGTTGGCTAAATGGGGTGGCGATTTGCCACGCAGGAAACGTTCTTTTAAGGCTTTGACTTCTCGTTCGGAGCCAGAGACACGATAGATGCCCACTTCATTAAGTCCACGAGACTCAATTTCATTCACACAGTGCACAATAAGGGCTGGTATGAAAGGAGCAACAGCGGGTGCATAATCGCTAACATAGCCCATTAGACCCTTGAAGACGGGGGTTCCAGTTGTGGGCATACACATAACTGTCAGCAAGTTACGACAGTCGGTATGACAACGGACGGGACAGTCACGGCAACGTAAACCCACAGAACCAAAACGGATTCTAAAAAATAAAAAGAAACATTAAATTTTAAATCTTAGAATTAAGAATATAATTTATCTCCGTATATAAATAATTATTTTATATTTTTATAAAACTTACTTTTTCTGACACTGAATACACAATTCAGCTCTAATAAACGTCTTGGTGGCAAAGTTGTGAGGACGTCTTAGAGTTCCTGCTGACTTTAAATTATGTTGGGCCATAGGAGAATCCATGGCATTAGCTGGTGTCATGGGAGGAGCTGTAGCCTGTTTATAGGGGGATTTGCGAGGTGTTGAACAGGGACCATCTCCCATTGTCTCTATGTCATCACGTATATCTGCTTGGTGAACAGTAACAGGTACAGTTTCTATGGTGGACTCTGCCCTAATGACACCAGTGCCATCTTGTGGTATAGTAACCTTAGTAGTGGCACAAATACGATCTGCACCTAAATCTGCATCAATAGTGTGTTGCTGTACACCCATATTACTGCGACGTAGAGAACGTCGTCCTGTAGGTGGAGCACCCAAAGGAGTGGTAGGCTGTCCATTGCTTAAACGACTTCTCTTGCTACTAGGCACAGGTTGGTTGTTATTAACCGAGGGACGATGTTTGTACCAAGTTCTAGAAGGACGTACATCCAAGAAATCATCTTCCGATTGGGTAATAGATAAATCTGAAAGAAAACTGCCTGTGGAATTGATATCATTACCATATTTCTCCTCCAAATGTGTGTTTAAAGATTTTCTCTTCCTGGGCAAGGTATTCAAAAAGGCCAATTTGTCTTTGGTCTCATTCTTTAGGTTATTCTCATGTTGCAGCAGATCTGCTACTGCTACGATTTTCTTTTCCATTTGATCTCGTTCATGCTCAGCTTCTTTGCGAGCCTTACTTTCCATTTCTAACAAACGGCGAGCATGAAATAGTTTAGTTTCCAAATCTGCCATAGATTGTAAGGAAGCATCAAGCTCCCGCTGTATACGTTGGGCTTCCTGGGCCCGGGCAATGCACTCTAATTGCATTTTTTCTTGTAGTTGTAGGATTTTAAGAAATTCTTCTTCGGCTGTGCCATCAATCAAGACCTGTACACAGCGTCTCAGGTCATCAAACGTGGCCAAAGTGGATAGCGTCGTGGTGGTCATTTTCTTTTAAACGAAAATATCTGTTTTTCTTATTATTTGATAAATTCTCACTAAATTAATACATTTAATTTCCTTTAAGTACAAATATTTATGAATTCTTTTACTTTTTAAGCAATTTTCTAATCGAATTGTATTTAGCGCGTGATAATCCTGTTTTTTTAAAACGCCGTTTGAAAAAAGAGAAAATTGCTAGCAGCTGCGTTGTTTTTGTTTTCAAATGTAGAGAAAAGAGTTGTATTTGTACCAAGGCTCATATATATTACACTATGATTTGTACATCTCAAAGTATAACAGGGTTGTATTTTTATAGCAAGTTAGAGTTAATGTTGCCATATTTGTATATAAATTTTTTGATAGTCAACATTTAAAGAAATAGGAAAAGTTGGTTAATAGCAATAATAGCTGTGTTTTATTCGAAGTTTATACCTATATCTATAACAATTTCGAATAAAACGATATCGCTACTTATCGACAATCTTGTCACAGTTGGATCTAGTTTAAAGAAAAAAATAAATTTTATTTTAAGAAGTGTACATGACTTGGAGTAAAAACGGTATCAGGGACTTTATTGGACCACAATCACATAAAATTATTACACAGAAAAGATCTTAAATATCAAAGATTATTAAAAAACAGAAACTAAGAGAAATTGACCGCTTTCTTCCTTTTAAAACAAGCATTGTTTGAATTTTAAATGATTTTCTTATCTTGCGATTATATACATATTCTGTAGAAGAGAAAATAAATGCGTTAAAGTTAGCTTAAAGTTTACTAAGTCCAAAATTTAGCTTATTTTCCTGAAAATATATATTTTTTAAGATATTTAAACAAAAATATGTTTTTTCGACATTTTTTAGATTTTGAAAATCGAAAAAAAAAATTTAGCCAGACTTAATTTTTAAGTAGCTATAAATATAACTACTTATGAAATTTATATCTACTTAATCTTTAGTACAAATTTTTTATAGTAAATTTTTCAGTATAAAATTTTTTGGTATAAAATTTTTTTTTAGAAAAATTTTTGGTATAAAAATTTTTCGGTATACAAATTTTTATAGAAAATTTTTCGGCATACAAATTTTTATAAAAATTTTTCGATATAAAAATTTTTAAAGAAAATTTTTCGGTAAAAAAAATTTAATAGAAAATTTTTCGGTATAAAAATTTTTATAGAAATTTTTTCGGTATAAAAATTTTTATAGAAAATTTTTCGGTATAAAAATTTTTATAAAAAATTTTTCGGTTAAAAAATTTTTTAGAAAATTTTTCGGTTAAAAAATTTTTTAGAAAATTTTTCGGTTAAAAAATTTTTCGGTATTAAAATTTTTATAGAAAATTTTTGGTATAAAACTTTTATAGAAAATTTTTGGTATAAAAATTTTTACAGATAATGCGAGGTTTTTCGATCTGTCTAAATTGGGGATAATCCTCCTGAAGAGATGGCTTAACCAACCATCGAAACGCGTCGAGGAATTTGGTTTCTCCGCAAACATTTTTTGGCTTTTTATCAATAAATTGGTCTGTTACATTAATAAATAAATGTAACAGATTTGGGATCTAATACTCTTCTTTTTGAATAATATTTACATCCCGACTATTTTGTTATTTTTTGATAAAACTGCATGCATTAAGCTTATTTTTTAAAATAAACTTGTTTATTTTAAAACATCTTACCCCCTTTCTTCACAGCATTCTGCATATAGTAGCCGACGGCTGCAGCAAGAATGTGGGAAGTGAAGGTAGATGAAAACTGAAAAATGTTTGCTTTTGTTCAGTCGATAATATACGCTTTTACTTATGGTTTATGAACATAATTCTGAAAAGTTTTGTTTGTAAACTTAGTAATAATGCGAGGTTTTCGATCTGTCTAAATTGGGGATAATCCTCCTGAAGAGATGGCTTAACCAACCATCGAAACGCGTCGAGGAATTTGGTTTCTCCGCAAACATTTTTTGGCTTTTTATCAATAAATTGTTCTGTTACATTAACAAATAAATGTAACAGATTTGGGATCAAATGCGAATACTCTTCTTTTTAAAAATTTTTCGGTATAAAAATATTTATAGAAAGTTTTTCAATATAAAAATTTTTATAGAAAATTTTTCGGTATAATTTTTTTTTAGAAAATTTTTATATTTATATTTTTTAAGAAGGCATAAACATTTTTATAAAAATTTTTAAAGAAAATTTTTCGGTAAAAAAAATTTAATAGAAAATTTTTCGGTATAAAAATTTTTATAGAAAATTTTTCGGTATAAAAATTTTTACAGAAAAATTTTGCGGTATAAAAATTTTTTTAAAAAATTTTTTAGAAAATTTTTCGTTATTAAAATTTTTATAGAAAATTTTTGGTATAAAAATTTGCGGTATAAAAATTTTTATAGAAAATTTTTCGGTATAAAAATTTTTAAAGAAAGTTTTTCAATATACAAATTTTTATAGAAAATTTTTCGGTATAATTTTTTTTTTAGAAAATTTTTCGGTATAAATTTTTTTTTAGAAAATTTTTTGGTATACAAATGTTTTTAGAAAATTTTTCGGTATACAAATTTAGAAAATTTTTTGGTATAAAAATTTTTATAGAAAATTTTTCGGTATAAAAATTTTTATAGAAAATTTTTCGGTATAAAAATTAATATAGAAAATTTTTCGGTATAAAAATTAATATAGAAAATTTTTCGGTATAAAAATTGTTATAGAAAATTTTTCGGTATAAAAATTGTTATAGAAAATTTTTCGGTATAAAAGTTTTTATAGAAAATTTTTCGGTAATAATTGGCTTAAATTTTTTTTATTTTTTGTGAATTGTTAAAGAAAAATCTTTTTTTTATTATGTTGTTATTTTTCTCATATTTATATTAAATTAAAAAATGTGGTAATCAAGTTTTGATATTACAATATGAACACTGGCAACACTGTTTTTAGTTGTTGTAGTACTTATCTCTGTAAAAATGATCATTAACGCCAGGGATGGAAATGCAAAATTACTTGTAGTCATAAAAATATAGAACTTTCTATGCATTTAATGTAATTAAATCAAACATTTCTTAACAGTTTATTAATTATACTCTAAGGTTGTTTTAAAGAATCAAATCATGCTATTATCTTGTCCAATATCTATCAATTTCAAGAAATTGTTATTCAAATACCATTAACTTTTCCAGACCTGTCCACTAATTTTTTAGTTAAATTAGCAAAAATTTCTTGGCAAAACAACATTTCTTCTCCAGAGTTCGGTGGTGTTAGTATTATTTTGTTTTCTTGTGGCATGATTTTTATCTTTATTAAGTAATCAGCTAAGTTAATAAATTTATTTCTTTATTATAGAAATTTCAGCAGAAAAACAGTGAAAATATGGCTCAAATTGCTAAAATCTTGGCCGGTCGTGCCCAACAAGTCTTGCTTACAGCTGCCAAGCAGCCTCAATTGGCTCCACGTTTCTATTCTGTTGCTGGTAAGTTAATAATTATTCCAAGTGGCGACAGACCACTTGTTACATTTCCCCAAACCCGGCAAGAGTTTTTGCTATAAGTAAAAGTGCATTAATTTATAGAGATCAGGGTGTGTTTTTTTGTGTTGATGAAAAAAAAGCTAAAAACAATCAGCCGGTTTTGTTGTTTTTATCAATTATTAGACTTCATACCTTCTATGAAAAGCATAGCGATGTTTAATATTACGTAACAAATAAAAATTTACTTTTTTATTTGTTTTCTATTAATTGAAAAAATGAACAGAGTAAAAGTGTTCTATTTTCAAGTACCTATATAATAAAATCTTTGTTGTGATTTAGGAATGTCTATAATTGAAACAACAAGTCTATAAAATCTGTTTATCACCAATTTTTTAGTTTCCCCCCGATATAGAGCCTTGATACTACTTTTATTTTAAAACATTGTACAATAAGCTTTTGACTTAGGAGTTATGGACCAACATTTATTATGAGAAAGTGTTTCAAAATATCTTTCCTTAACATTAACCGATTTTTGTGGAAAACTCAACATGAAGTTTATTTACTTCATGTTTGGTTTTCCAAAAAAAAAAAATCGTATCTCGAAAACTGATCGATGTGAGGTGTTGCCAAAGTTATGTTAGTTTTAAAAGAGAAAATGAAAAGATTTTGAAGTTTAAAATAGTTTTTAACGCTCAATTTTTTAAAGTACACTGGTTATTTTGCTAAATTTATTTATGAGCTATACAAATTTATATGAACAGTTGTACTAGACATAAGACAGAAAATATGTTGTTGCTGAGTTGACAGCGCTTGGTAAAGAAACCTCGGGTCATTTTGGAACGTAGAACCGGCTTTCGCGGGAATGCCAAGCCTACTTCACTTAGTTCTGAGGATTTGTGGACTCGTCCAGTAGAATTAGCACAATTTCTTGGCCTTGATCTCCAAACAGATCCTCCATAAAAACAAATTATAAAATTGTAAATGTTAGAGCTGTTACAACAACAACATAAGACAGAATATATGTAATGGACTCCGGGAAATCATCAGTCATGAAAGAATACCCTATTGCAAATAGACGTGTAATTAAAATCGCTCTTTATAAGTGCCTAGGAAACATACCAACAGATTGTATTATAGTTCATCTGCTACACAGTTCCTTAGTAAGTTTAGATTGCCCGACATTCAAACAGAATTGATGAGGCATTTCCTGAAGAATATAGAGATGCAATGACAACTTGACTGTCAACAATACTAATTCTCAACGACAACGCAACATCTCTAATGGATTGAATTAAGAAAAACTATATAGTTTCGAGATATAGGCAAGGTTTGGTTAAATATGAGGCTGACTTCTAAGTCATGGTCGCTTGGGTCTTTTATATGGTTTCTTTGTGGTAACTACAAGTAGTAGGAAAGGCAAATTTATAGTCCTCCAATGATTTAACAAAAGGCCACACAGGAGCTATAATATTGGCAAGATCGGGTAAAAATCATAGCTGTACATTTCGATTATTTTTATATAAAATTTTGAACAAAATTTAATTATTTTGTATTTTAGTTTACTTACAAGGAATATAATTAAGTTATAATTATTTAAGATTGTTTAAAATAAAATAACAATTTGCATGTTGTTTTCTGGATTTATTATGTTAAGTTATTATTTAAAATCATTACGTTTCAAATACAAACTTTGAAATGAAATCAATATTTTTTTGTAAAAATTGAAATAATTTAAATTTGTATTCCTTTCAAAGAAATAAAATATTTCTTTATTTCATTTTATTGCTTGTAAATAAAATTAAAATTTCTTCAAAACTCCCAAAAATTTTTTATTTAAGAAAATTTAGCTTGAATAATTTTATTCACAACAAAATTTTTTGAATAATTTTAATTCAAACAAATTTTTTTGATTATTTCAAAATTTTCTGTGAACAGTAAAAATAAATATTTGGAGAATTTATTTCAAACAAGATTTTTTGACTATTGAAAATCGTTTACAGATTTTTTAAAATAAAAAAAAGATTAAAAACTTAGTGAAGACGATGGTTTTTGGTGTGATAATTATAATCATAATAATGTAGACGATCTAGTGTTTGAAGTGGGTAAAGAAGATCGGACATAAATTTTAGTTTACAAATATTTTAAGTATAGAAATAATTTTATCCTTCGTCACCATGGGTGGAAAGGATATATTGGGTTTGTGCTGCATTTCTAACGCAATAAAATATTAGTCTTACATCCATCTTTAAGTACAGCAATCAACTCAGAATCACATTCTAGGTGAATTTAATGATGTTCGTCCAGCCTGCAGACTGAATATCCAAGTAAATTTATTATAGTTGTGGTGACCATATTTTCCAACGACCAACAAAATACATTTTTTTTGATATTAAGTTAAGATATCCATTATATAATTTTTAATAGAGAGTGTATCTTTAGTATTGCATTTTAGGGTGCCAACATTTGTGGTCTTAGGTATGAGCCTAAATTTTGATTCAATTTAAATTGAGGTTCGTCGCTGATCACAGTTTTTTTTTTATAAAATAAGTAAAAACAAAAAGTGCCGGTAAAGACCGACCATATGATACCTTACAATAAGGTGAAATAAGATCCAAGTAAACAAACTTGTATGAACTTTTTATATTTTTTTTTTATTGCGCAATCGGTCAACAGGTTGATCTTCGATTGCAACGAAATTTGGTGCAATGATTTTTATTTGTAAAATAAATATTTCTTCGAAATTAAATACAAAATACACAAATTTGTGGTCAAAATTTCTATTCCGGGAATTCTGACCAATGTGAGTTTTCCGAAATAATAGATCGATTTCAGCCAATTTCATAAAAATTTTTTGCGACCTATATTTTCATTGCGAAAATTACGGAAGATCCCAATACTTTTTGGACAAAATCGTAATGTATTCCTTAATGTGAAATTAAAAAAAAAACTACTTCATTTTGATACCCTTTACTACTAAGGTTGAATATGGATCAAAAGCTTTATAGATTTTTCTTAAAGCTTAAATACATACATATCACCCACCTAGCTGGAGTGTTAAATAGACTCGAGATGGTGAAAAATAAAAAAATTAGCACAGATATGTATCTTCGAATTTATTAAAATTTGTAACGTTACTGGTCCATATCATATAACCATAGAAGTGACTATAGAATTATATTACTAATAGGATTATCTTACTCGCTTATACATAAGTTTGTAATGCATAGAAATATGTGTACATTGTAATCACGATATATTGACTAAAGTTAGCATGGATCTTTGTCTTGGCCAATTGAAGACAACACCATGGTTTAACGAAATCAAGTTTTATACTAATGTACACCAAAGAAAAAAGTATCTTGAAATGTAGAATGTCGTTTTTTAATACGGAAAATCAATTTTCGCTTGTATGAATTTTTGCTTTACGCTCATGTGTATTGAGAGTAGTTTAGTTTTTGTTATTATTATTTTTTGTTTTATTTTTCAAATCTCAAAACAAATAAATTTATTTACTTTAAATGTTTGAAGATTCAAAAAATTCTTCAAAATTGTATGAAATAAATTTTATTCTTAATTTTTTGGTTTGAATAAAATTAATCAATACAAAAAGTTTGAAATAAATAAAAAATTTTAATATTTTAGAAATTTTGTTTGAAATAAAATTGTTGGAAAAATATGAATTTTTTCAATATTTGAATAAAAAAATATCGAATATTATTCTTGCTAGTATTATTCAAATATTTTAAATTTTGATATTTTTGTTTAGAATGAAGAATATTGGATTCAAAAATTTTCAAATAATTTTCTGAAAAATTTATTTATATTAAGAATAATAATTTATACTTTAATTTAATTTATTTTAGAAGGAATAAATCAAGCAAATAATTTAATTTAAAATTCATGAAATAGAATAACAATTATTCATATTAAGTAACAAATAATTGAAATAATTCAAAAAGTAGTTTTATTTTTTATTTTAATCACACTATACAGCTATGGTAAAAATAGAGACAAAAGTTTTTTTTATGGTTTGCCCTAAGATAAGGTAGGGCAGTGACGAAGGAAGTGGATTGACCGTATTTTTATTTCAATATTATGCATATATTATATTATTACTATTAAAAGTAAGAGTTTTAGGATCCAAACAAAAAAGACACCATTCTGAGGATCGGAATTAGGTTGCTTAGACTATAACGCTGCAGAGACACCAAGACTGCAGATCTATTATTTTCATAAGTTTTTGAAGTTTGTTTTGAAACATAACATAAGATTTCTGTGGTCCAGATGGTCTAAGAAAATGCCTTATTTGAAATTTACAGAACAGATGTTGTGAAAAAAGTAATTTTATGGCAGCCGGGATATCAATACAAAAAATAACCATTCGTGTATTCTACAGCATTTTAGCCACTTGGTTTTTATTTCGGTGTAAAGAATTCCGCAAAGGTCTGAAATTTTCTTCTTTGACGTAGATTCGTCCGTGTATACCTCTAGAAATATTACTCGAAGGTATTTAGACCTCCAGAAATTTAAAAAAAGTCGATATTGTTTAGATTATTGTCGTAATTTATGTGTAAAGGAGACCAAGCATCGATTGTGCTTAACCGATTACCGAGTAAAGGGTTAAATGTTGAGAATATTATATAAGGACTTCAGTAAATCATTGGTCTAACACAGCGATGCCAACTATTTCTGTGGTAGGAGTGATGTTGCAATATACATACGTATGTATTTGTATACATTATTATTGTACTGTTCCTAGAACTGTTCTAGTAGGTATTGTGTTAGACTGCTAGTACGGCTGTTGTAGATTCTATTCCAACCTGGTTCTATTACACATGGTTTTTGTCAGCAGTAAACAGATTATCATATACATATTAGCCTTTTTTTTTCTAATTTTCCTTTTTCTCACCTATCTATTTAGCCACCAACTTTGAATTCATCAAAACCGAAGTGGTTGGTGAAAAGAAAAATGTTGCCCTCATTACTTTGAACCGTCCCAAGGCCTTGAATGCCTTGTGCAATGGCTTGATGGCCGAAGTCAACGCCAGTTTGGATAAGTATGAGAAGGATGCCAGCGTAGCCGCCATTGTTATTACTGGCAGTGAAAAAGCTTTCGCCGCTGGTGCCGATATCAAGGAAATGCAACCCAACACCTATGAAAAGTGTATCATGACCAATTTCCTCAACGATTGGACTCGTGTTGCCAAATGCCAAAAACCAATTATTGCTGCTGTCAATGGCTACGCATTGGGTGGTGGCTGCGAATTTGCTATGATGTGCGACATCATCTATGCCGGTGATAAGGCCAAGTTTGGTCAACCAGAAATTGCTTTGGGTACCATTCCCGGTGCTGGTGGCAGTCAACGTTTGACCCGTGTTATTGGCAAATCCAAGGCCATGGAAATGTGCTTGACCGGTAACATGATCAATGCTGTGGAAGCTGAGAAAATGGGTTTGGTAAGCAAGGTTGTACCAGCTGATCAATTGGTTGGAGAAGCTATTAAATTAGGTGAAAAGATTGGCTCTCACTCACAACTGATTGTACAATTGTGCAAGGAAGCTGTTAATACCGCTTATGAAACTACCTTGCAAGAGGGTTTGAAATTCGAAAGAAGAACTTTCCATGCTACCTTTGCTACTGTGAGTTTTTTATTTTGTAATCCTTAATTTAAATAAAATTTTTCGTTTTAAATTTTCAGAACGACCGCAAGGAGGGTATGACCGCTTTTGTTGAAAAGCGTCCCGCTAAATTCAACAACAACTAAATCTCCTTATAAAGTTTTCCATATTCTTTAGAAATCTAATGTCAAATGTTAAAAATTTATTATATATTTTTTTAAATTATTTTTTTCCATTACCAGTAATGCATTTATACATCTAATGGCGAAAACCAAGTTTTCAAATTCTGTTTATTTTTAAAATTTAAGAATAAAAACTTTAAAGTATTTTTACAAAAAATAAGAGATCAACCAGAATTAATGATTTTCAAAACTAACCTAAATTTTTTATTGTGAGGTTATATAGTCAACAGAGTTGTAATTATATCTGGAATTAGATTGAAATATGTATGAAAACATTTATATTGTATTTGAAGTTATCAAGCGATTATTAATGTTTATTTTCTTTCTTTGAGGAAAGATTTCAGGAGCGGGGAAGTGGTGAAGTTTACATGAATATCTTATCAGTTTTGTTTTTTCAAAAGCATTAGGTTTAATTTTTGCATTCAATGATAATATTCTTCAGTATTTCTTTAGACTACAAAACAATATGACGGCTCAAAGTACAAAATTATTTGCTAGACATTCTCATCTTCTCTGGCAAAGTCTGGTCAAACAACCCCAATTCAATAGCCGATTCTTTTGTAGTGCTGCTGACCACCATTTAAAGTTTATTAAAACCTCCTTAGTAGGAGAAAAACAAAATGTGGCGCTTATAACATTAAATCGTCCCAAGGCCTTAAATGCCCTATGTAATGGTTTAATGGCTGAAATCAACCAGACTCTGGATAACTATGAAAGAGATCCTCAGGTAGCCGCCATTGTTATAACAGGCAATGAAAAATCCTTTGCCGCCGGAGCTGACATTAAGGAAATGGAGCATAATACTTATGGAAACTTAATAATGAAAGGATATCTTAATGATTGGACCCGTGTTGCTAAATGCCAGAAGCCCATAATTGCTGCAGTTAATGGCTATGCCTTGGGTGGTGGCTGTGAACTGGCCATGATGTGTGATATCATCTATGCTGGTGAAAAGGCCAGATTTGGTCAACCTGAAATAAGTTTGGGAACGATACCCGGTGCGGGGGGCACTCAACGTTTAATACGTGCCGTTGGCAAGTCCAAAGCCATGGAAATGTGTTTAAGTGGTAACATGATTAATGCTCAGGAAGCTGAGAAAATGGGTTTGGTGAGTAAAGTTGTGCCGGCCGATCAATTGGTAACAGAAGCTATAAAATTGGGTGAAAAGATCGGTTCACATTCTCAGCTGATAGTGCAATTGTGTAAGGAAGCTGTTAATGCCGCCTATGAAACCACTTTGCAGGAGGGTTTGAAATTCGAAAGAAGAACTTTTCATGCTACTTTTGCTACGGTGAGTTTTTTGGGGAGGAATTGTCAGAGTTTAAATGGAAGTTTCGTACTAGATTAAAGAAGTCGCATTCGTGATTATGAAATTTTAACCGTCGTCAAATACATACGATACTAGTTTTGTGAAAAGCATCTGTGTGAGTTGATTTTTTTGCTCTGTAAAAGTTTTGTACCAAATTATTGAAGACGACTCTAAAGCTTAACTTTAAAATCATAATAACGTTTTCTTTTATCTAGGACGAAACATCCTTGTTGAATATCAGACATGAAATGCATAAATGTTTTCATGAATTAACTTATTTTCTGTTTTTATAGGATGACCGCCGGGAGGGAATGACCGCCTTTGTGGAAAAGCGTCCAGCTAAGTTTAACAACAGTTAAAACTATTACTAAAAATTGTTGAGTTCAATAAAGTACATTTTAATACGTAAAGAAAGTACTTTTAAATATTTTGAATTATTTTTTCCCTGCAGAATTTACTGGAGTTTACATTTCGTTTTTTGTAAGAAGGTGTAGTTTTTTAACATAGTTCTATATAATGCAAGCATGGATCAAAAAATAAACAAACAAATTGGCTTCGGTAACACTGTTGTCATCCATGATTTATTTCCAAAGGAATTTTCTAAGAGAATAGGTGCAGTTTGCCGAAAAATACTTACCCCCTAATTCATAAAAGATAAATGAAGTTATGACAAACTTATAAATCAAATGTTCCATACAAAATTCCTACAATAAGCTTTTGATAACCTTATAATTCGTCAATGAATTAGGGGATCCGATTTAAGTTTAAATTTTCAAAATTTCAAAAACTTTATTTCCGTTCTTGTCTAGGACTTTCAAGCTTTAGAGAAAACTTTATTAAACTCTTATAAGACATACCTTTTAAGTTCTAAACAATTTATGTGTGTACATAACAAAAAAAAGCTTTAAACAAAGCTTTCCATTGGTTACAACATCTGTTTTCCTTAAATATTTGTGGCCCAAAGTCAATTCAGTTTGATTGAGATTTTGTTGTGATAACACAAGCCAAGCGCTCGGTTAAAGGCGTCGTCTGTCTAAAAACAGAAGAAAATCATTAAAAAATAGAAAAAGTAAAATAAAAGAAAATAAATAAGTGAAAATTTAAAGTCCAAATAAATAAATAAATGCTAATATTTCTAATATCACAAAAGAAAAACAACAGAGATTTCAAAAAATAAATAAAGTGTTAAAAGAAAAAACAAATAAAATAACGTATACGACACCCCTGACAGAAATACTGTGAAAATACTGTTAAAGAGTGAGAGATAGAAAGAAAAAGAGAAAGAGGAAAAGGAAACATAAAAATACAAGCTTACATATTTATACATACCTAAGTACATACTATTCAGTGTTGCCATTATTTTTTGCACGCTTTCCCGTCAAATGAGGGGGTTAAAATTGCTAGAAACCGCTAAAAAATCTATTTTGCGGAAAATAATAAAAAATAAAGCTAAATCACGAAAAAAATAGATTTTTCTTTTATATTTCACACAAAAAAATCATAAATTTTTCTTATTATATATAAAATTAAATAAAAACAAAAACGAGTTATGGTGCCGTCCCATATACCATTTTGGCGAAAGTATAGTTGTGGCCCTAGACATTTACAAGACGTTCGATAGAGTGCGGCATACTGTACTTTTATCAAAACTTGTTGCTTTTGGTTTCGGTAATACCATCTCTTATCAAACGAGTTCAAGATCAATTCCTAGCATATCAGAGGTCCAAAAGTTCGATCCCTGGCAAGACCCGCCCACTCTTATCAAACGAGTTTAAGATCACTTCAGTGGTACCGCAAGGCCCTGTTCTTTCTCCTACTCTATTTCTTATATTGTGGTATATCAGGTTAGTCATCCTCCTAGCATACCAGAGGTCCCAAGTTTGATCACTGGACCCACTTGAAAAAAAATAAATTTTCAAAAAAGCGGCGGTTCACCTCATAACTCAGTTAGCCACTGGTTATTGAGTATTAGTCTTTGTAAAACTTCTTTAACTAATGCATTTGCCGTTAGGAGCCGGAGTTAAAAAGTGGGTCTCTTTCAATGAGTCTAAAAATAGAATCATAAGTACCCCTTGTTCCAATTGGAATGTTGTCGTGGGAATTATATATACAGGGTTATCCATTTTGCTGTTTCAAAAGTGATCTATTTACGTTCACATATAAAATATTATTTTTTCATGATATTTCTTTTTTATTATAAAGTTTGAACGTTGACATTATGTGTGAAACACTATATCATTTAAATGACTACCACGCGAAATGTTGCAAGCACCTATTCTTTTGAGGTAATTTTCGACCACTTTTGACACATATTGGGCGGTATTTCAGCCATAACATGAGGAATGTTGGTTTTTAAGTGCTCAAGAGTTAAAGGTTTATCTGCATAAACACGGTCTTTCGCGTAGCCCCCCAAAAAAGTCTAATGGTGTCAAATCGCAAGATCTTGGTGGCCAGTTGATATCGCCACGACGAGAAATTACGCGATCAGGAAATGTCTCTTGCAATAAAGCCCTATTCGCTCGAGTTGTGTGACATATGGCACTGTCTTGTTTAAACCATATATTCTCCAAGTCCTATTCTTTAATAGCAGACAAAAAAAAGTCGGTTATCATATGACCATAACGCTTTGAATTCTCGGTGACAGTCGTTCCATTGTCGTTTTCGAAGAAGTAATGTCCAATCACACATTCGCACCAAAGAGCTTATCAATCAGTGACTTTTTCTGGATATTATGGCCTCTCTTCAATTACTTGAGGAAACCACATATTCTCGAAGTCTTAATCTTCATATGACCATAACGCTCCGAATTCACGGTGATAGACGTTTCGTCGTCGTTTTCGAAGAAGTAAGGTCCAATCACACCTTCGGACTAAAGAGCTCACCAAACAGTGACTTTTACTGGATAAACTGGCCTGTCTTCAATTACTTGAGGATTATCAGAACCCCAAAATATGACAATTCTGTTTATTAACATACCCACCGATTGAGATATGTGCTTCATTGCTGAAGAAAATTTTGTTCGAAAAATCGCTGTCCACCGCCTGTTGTTCAAGCACCCATTCCACGTTTTTGCGAGACAACATAAAAATGCTGATTTTGCCGTTAAAATCATCTTCAGTGACGAGGCTCATTTCCATCTTGATGGCTTCGTCAATAGGCAGAATTGTCGCATGTGGGGTGAGGAAAATCCTCGAGTGATTCACGAGAAGCAAATGCATCCTCAACGTGTCACTGTGTGGTGTGGTTTTTGGACTGGAGGAATCATTGGACCTTTTTTTATGAAAATGAGGCAGGTCAAGCGCAAACAGTCAATGGTGTTCGGTATCATGAAATGATAACCAGTTTTTTCTTTCCTATAATTGAAGAAATTAATGTGTAGGGCATGTGGTTTCAACAAGATGGCGCCACATGTCATACAGCCAGAGAAACAATTCAATTGCTGCATCAATCATTTCCCGGTCGTGTTATTTCGCGTTTTGGAGACCAGAATTGGCCGCCTAGATCGTGCGATTTAACACCTTTAGATTTTTTTCTTTGGGGTTTTTTGAAGTCGATGGTTTATGCGAACAAGCCGATGACGACTCAAGCCTTAAAAGTGGAAAATGGATGCTGCATTAATGAAATACCCCAGCATTTATGCAAAAAGGTCATTGAAAATTTCATTAAAAGATCGCGTGTGTGCCAGCAAAGCCCCGGCGGCCATCTGCACGATATCTTGTTCCATACATAACCTCATTCTGTCTACTTTACGATATAATAAAGTTTCACGATTTTTTTTAATATCTGTGTTTTTCCCCGCTAAAGGCTCTTGAAAAAAGCTAGATTTGACGGGAAAATAGCAAAAATGACAACATTGATACTATTAAAGGTTATTTTTCTTAAGCAGAGCAAAGAGCGAGAGAGAGAAAGAGAACACGATTTTTTACATATACATACATAAATATTACTTATACGTACGAGTGTCTCATGATAAGACATTAAGTTCAAAAGGAGAAAGAATACACATTCAACAAAAGGATAACGGAAAAAATTTAGCAAATAAAAAGGAAAATTTTAGAGCACAAGGATTTGCAATAGAAAAAACAAACGCGTAAATTCTAAGGCATAGAGAAAAATAGCTGACATTCTATTTTTTAAGTTTAATTGAAAAAAAAGAAAACTCAAGGAATTTAAGAATTTACAAAAGTTTTAAAAAAATACTAAACAAATTTTAAAGAAAAATTAATAAAAATAAATATAGAATTCTAAAAAAATAACTAGAAAAATCAGTTCATATTGTGTAATACCAAATCAGTAAAAACCCCAAGAAAATCGATTAAAATCAATATTTTTCTATTAACATAAAAACAAGGCCCAGAAGCGAAAGTAAACTTGAAATAAATATCACAAAAAAAAATTATTTAATTAATAATTAAAACACTCAAACACATATAAAAAAAAACAAAAGTCCTTTAAAAATGGATATGTTAAATCAAATATTAAATATGAATGCGGGTGGTGCTTATGGCGGTGGCAAGGCTGGTGGCGCCTTTGATCCCCTTTCATTTGCCATTAAACCACAAGTCGTGATACGAGCCTTGTGTTGGGTAAGTTTTTATGAAATTTTTTGAGGGTCATCCATACATATATGTTTTTATATTGTACATACATACATACGACTATAACCCTAAAAACTATAAAATGTTTTTTCCCACCTATTTCTACCTTAATGGAAAGAAAGAAATGAGTAAATATTTATTGTAGTGTATACTCTCATAAATTGCTTTTATAGTTTTTTAATTAATTTTGTATTTTTCTCACGTTTAACCCTTAATTGTTTTAATTAAAACTATACGCTCAAGTCTTTTACTAGTATTTTGTATTTTCATTTACAATATTTTTCTTTTTTTTTTGCAATATTTTCTGCTTCTTTTTTTGTAATTATTTTTGTTGTTTCTGTAAACTTGACACCTTGTTTTACACAAGGGAATACAATTTTACATGTATACTTACATACATCCCAGCCAGCATTTGGAGAATATTTTTTTTTGAAAAATCACCTTTCTGAGTCTTTTTTGAGTACTTTTGGTGATCAAAAACTGATTAGTCACTTACTAGATCAATAAATGACTCAAAAATGATTCATGCTAATGAGTTAAAAAAGTTCGATTTAAAATACAAGAACAAATTCTATAGCAACCGCAAATTAATCTCCAGACTTTTAAAATTTGACTATTATTTCCGTTATTTATTACCATAGTGACGTTCAAGTGTAAAGATCTTGAAAGTGAAATTATTATTTATACGGACGTGATTTTAAAAATCACGTCAGTGGGAACGTAGAAATCAGGAAACCAGAAAACACTCGTAAAAGGCTGATAATGGCTCAAATTATAAATAGTACCTGGTTGACCGAGTCTTGCTCGGAGCTTTATGATAAGCATTTTGAGGCAAATTTTAAAGTTTTCATATACATATTTTGTTTATAAAGTACTAAAATAAATTTAGAGGAAAGACATTACACAAATATTTTTCAAATTATTTGATTTTTTTGTCCGATCAACACATAGTTTATAGTTTAATTCATTTTGAATAATTTTAGAAATTGGTCATACCAACAGAAACCTCCGTCAGCTCATGCGCAACAACTTTTCTTAAGATTATCGAATGTACAGTTTACGATTTAGTTCATTTTGAATAGTTTTCAGTGACGTCACCTGTCGGAAGTTGCTCATATCTTCTAAGAAACCTTCGTTGGCTTATGAGTAACAACTTTGCTAATGATCATAAATTGATCAAATGTACAGTTTACGAATGAATAATTGACAGTGGCGCCACCTGTGGGACTTTGGTCATACCAACCTTCGTCGGCTTATCCGCAACTTATCCGCAATGTACAACTTACGATTAAATTGACTTTGAGTAAATTTCAGCGGCGCCACCTGTCAAAATTTCTTCATACCAACTTTGAAACCTTCGCCGGCTCATGTGCAAAAACTTTGCTAAGTATCATAGTATAATCAAATACACGATTTAACTCACTTTGATTAATTTTGAGTATCGCCACTTGTCGGAAATTGTTCACACCAACTAAGAAACCTTCGCCTGCTCATGAGCTACAACTTTGCTAAAGATCATAGAATGATCATATGCATAGTTTACGATTTAATTAATTTTTAGTAATTTTCAGTGGCGCCACCTTTCGGAAATTACCAACTTAAAAACCTTTGCCAGCTTATCCGCAACATCTTTGCTAAAGAGCATAACTTGATCAAATGCATAGTTTACTATAATCTATAAAAAACATACATACAGGCTAACATTCATTTGCTTAAAAGTTATAACATTACTACTTTTTTCCCCTTTTTATCCCCTAATTTCAAAAAAAGTTCCATGTGCATATTTGGCACTTCTTTGGTACCAATTGAATTCATAATATTTTATTAAAACGCAGTTAATATAATGTTCCTATTCATATTAGTTTTTTAAATGTTAAGTTATCATTTTATCCCTTTTTTAATCATACTAGCCCCAAAATCAAAAAAGTACCAAAGTACGTGTTCAATACTTTTTTCACATCTATTGACTGCAGTACAAAGTTCCTTTCTACACTTTTTGGTTAAAAAAATAAGAGTGGGTTAAAAAAGTACCAAAAAACTATTTTAACCCTTTTTTACCCCCTATCGGACATAGTTTCAAAAAAGTACCAAATACCTGTCTGCTTATTTTCATAGCTGTTCAAAACATAATTTTGTTTATATACCTATTATCTTAGGTGATATAAAGTTTTCGATTTTTTCCCTTTTTCCCCGCTTTTACCCCCTTAGCGGTAAAACTTCCAAAAGTACCGTCTAAATTTTGTCAAAATCGTTAGAGCCAATTTCGAGAAAGCAATTCTATATATATATATATATACAGATATATATACATACAATTATTGCTCGTTTAAAGATATAAGATAAATGACACTAAAAAGACTCCTAAGTGAATAGATACATAAGTGATATATGGCAATAAAAAGACTCTTAAACATACTGATTAATAAATCACTAAAAAGACTCCTAAACATACTGATAAATAACTCACTAAGGACTCTTAAACGATTAAAAACATGACTTAAAAAAGACTCAAAAAAGATTGAAAAATTAGGAAAAATAAGACTCATATATGATTAAAAAATGATTCGAAAAATACTTTATATACTACCAGAAAAGGGCCGAAGATGACTCGAAGTTAATTTTTGAGAAAGACTCATATGTGATTTTTTTGAAGAGTCGCTGGAGGTCGCGTTTTTCTCCCGACAAAAGTGAGAAAATGAGTTATATTTCAGCTTTTTAATCGCGCAGTAGGATTACATTTTCATTTACACATAAAAAGTGTAAACGATTTTGTTTTAAAATTTGACATAAATAAATAAAAAAGAGTTATAAAATAGTTTTCATTCTTACTTCTGGAACATAGACATGAAATAAGCAATAGACTAAGACATTAACTAATATATAGCATAAGTCATATACTTAGACATAGATTGAAAACCGATTAAGTTAGATACTTAAGACATAAGCTAAGATGTAGACTAAGATATGAACTAAAAACTAAACTGAGATATAGACCCAGGTAATGTTTAAGGGATGTCACAAAATTCCGTTCGGAATTGAAACTATTCCGTAGTTGAATTCCGATCGAAATGGTTTGAGGTTCTATACACGATTTTTATACCCACCATTAAAAAGAATAGGGAGTATATTGAGATTGTCATTTAGTTTGTAATTTCCTTATTATTGACTCAAAAACCAAAAGCGATATGTATTCTGAATCCTTATGAAATTCTAAGACGACAGTCTGTTGAAATCACGATAAAAATGTTTGTATTGAAATTGGGCAAAATCGGTTGTCATTTGACCATTGCTTCCGTATAACCTCGCCTAGGCTAATCGCTTATTTGTTAATAAATAACAAACTATGATGAGCTATGATGATCAAATTTGGTATATAGAAGTTTTACATAAGCCCTAGTAGGCTTAGCCATAGCTCCCATACAAAACACTAATGAAAACAGTCTAAATTTTACCTAAAATGCCAATAAATCTAAAACTACATAAAACAGATATAACCACTAAATTTAGCACAAGGAAGTCGTATGTCAATGCCAGCCAGTGTACAATCGGTCACCATTTGACCATAGCTCCCATAAAAAAAACTTACGGAAACACAAAAATACAAAAAGAAAAGGGGGTTTATGTCCGTCTGCCCGTCATCTGACTACAAGAGCTAGAGAGACAAAATTTTACAAAAGTATTTTTGATATATTTTAGAAGTTGTGTACTGAAAATGAATTCACATTTAGTTAGAGCTCCCATATAAACCTGCCCCGGGAATCACATTTATGCTAATAAATTGAATACAATTGTAATATCTATGACAACTAAATTTAGAACAGAGAAGTTTTATGCAACTTTTGGTCAGTATGTCAAATTTTATATAAATAGGTCCAAATTTGACCAAAGCTTTAATATGAAAACCACTCCCGAAAACCACTAAAATGCCACAAACGCCATTTAAAAGCTAACTTACACTTTTTTCGAAATTGATTTATTTTTGTGATTCCAATGCATTTAACACAAATACTAACCCAGCAAAACTTTGGTAATGACAAGTACTCTGATAACTGGTTACCTTGTAACGACTACAACATACCATCCGAATAAATAATAAGTTATTACAGAAGTACTTATTTGTAATTAAGATGGTAATTTAAACTGAATGGCCCCGGTTCAAATCCCACCAAGGGCAAGAATTTTTTTTAGTTTTTTTTTTATTAAAAGAGTCTTTTTAAATGATTTTTGAATTTTAAGAACTTAAATATTATCTTCTGTAAAAAAAATTTGTAAAACTAACTCACGTTAATGAAAAAATACCATCATGTAGGGGATGTTTATGTAGGGGATGTTGAATACCAAACACGATTCTAATTGGTCTTAACTTGGTAAGCCCAACATATCTGGGTCATCCTTCATCTCAACTGTGGACACACACCTCCTCATGGTATCACCCGGGGAGATAGTTTAACACCCATTAATATTGTGAGTTAACATGTTCCGAGAGTTAAGATCGATAAAAATGGGTTAGGATTACGGGCTAGTAACCCTCTCTTGAAAAAAAATACAATGAAGAGGATAAAATTAGAATTGAAATGTCCCACTACCTAATGTTAGAGGAGGATGTCCGAAACTTCGATAGAAAGACCAAGTAGAGGAACATTTTTCAAAGCTTGGCCTATAAAATTGGAGAATATTCGCACAAGATCGAAATCCATGGAATTCTAAAATATGTTCGGACTTTGACCTTAACAGGTTGTAACAGTTAAGTAAGTAAGATTCAATCTTATGTAAAAACTTATACAAAAAAGAAGATTTAAATTGTTTAAGTTTTAAAATAATTTTAAAAAAGTTTTAAAATAATTACAAAAAATCGTATAAAAATATTTTTCGAAAAATTACAACAAAGCAAAAAACAGCAGGGAAAAACAAAGTTATTTTCACATGATTTTGGATCTAAAAATAAAAATTGTTTATATTAATTATAAGCTGCTAAGTTTTCAACATATGAAGTAGCTCAGTGGAAGAGTCTCTGCCTAGCAGTCGGAGGGTCTGGGTTCGAGCCCCCATGGGATCATAAAAAAATTTTGTATTTCGTTTAAAAATATATGTTTTTAATAAAACAACAACAAAAAAGTTGTTGCTGTTGTTGTTGTTGCTTTCAAATTGCTTACCCAAGTCATTACTTTTCTGCAATTGGTAAGTACTTGCCTCCAATGACATCCCCATGTTAATGTAATGACTTAAACAGCGAATGAGTAAGTATATCGTGTTCAATAGTTTAACTGTTTAACTCATTATTTGGTAATGAAAAGTTTTACTGGGAACTTTTGATCTAAAAACTTTCAACTAAAAACATTTCATATCGAAAGCTTTCAAAAAAAAATAGAAAAGATTTTCTATATAAAACTTTGATGTAAAAAGGTTTCCTGTAATAAACTTTTTATATTGAAAGATTTTCTATAGAAAAAGTTCGATATTAAAAGATTTCTTATATAAAACTTTTGTCGTCAAAATATTTCGAACTGAAAACCTTTTATTTCAACAGATTTCATAAAAATAACTTTTAATATCCAAAGCTTTCTAGTAAAAACATTTTATATCGAGAGCTTTCTTATATAAAAAATGTCAATATCTAAAGATTTCTTATATAAATCTTTCGATTTCGAAAAATTTTTTTTCTATAGAAAAGGGGATTTGTGCGTCTGTTTAATTAAAGTGACATCATCTATTTTGAAAACTCAGAAAATAGTAATTTCGATACAATTTTGCATGCGGATTAGGTGTCAGATTTATTTGGTCACGACTTTCTTCAAATTTTGTTAAGCAGTGTAATACTAATACTATGACGAAGTTAATTCCATAATAATTTCTATGGAAATTCTTTTGTCAACTACATAAAAAACAGATTTTGATTATTGTGATTTTATAGATTTTTTAGGAAATGTGTTTCTAAATTAGAAATTAGTTATCTTTTTCAATTACATTTTTTTCTGAATTTCAGTTTCTATTCAAGGTTTACTATAAACATTTTTTGTAGTATTTTAATATTTCAGATACATACACTGCCTGGCATCAGTTAACGACACCTACTAAATTAAATTTCTATTGACGTGGTTGACTACCAGACACTAGTGCCATGGCTTATGTTATCCAAGATCAGTTTTGTTAAACTAATGAAATAATTTTAGGCCATTGTTTATGAGTGTAAAGTAAAGTATCCAAAGTTTCATTTAGTAGTTGTCGTAAACTGATGACCAGCACTGTATTTAAATATTTTTCAAATGCAAGTGAATGTTAAGGTTTTTGTTTAAATATTTTATTATTATTTTTCTGTTGTTTTTCTGTTATTTTTCTTAATAGCATATCATTTTTCTTTACTCATTTCAGGTCAATTAAAATGTTGACGTAGTTTTAGATTTAAATTAATTGTCGCAGAAACAATTTCTTCTTTTATGTATTTATATACAAATTTTATTTTAATATAAGTAGAATTTTTCTCCCTCCCCTTTTTTGCTTTAAAACACTCCATAATTTAAACATTTTAACAAAATCACGTATTTAAAGGATAATAAAAAGACAATATTACTAATGCGTATGTATATGTATCTTATCCATGTAGAGAAAAATAAAAGCAAAAAAAGTAATAGTCAACACCCTGGGGAGTTGAATAATCTCATGTGATACGAAATCTGGCAAAACAAATACATAATTAACCCTAATTAAAGTTTAATCTCTGCTAATTGGCCAACACATTTTGTGATTCGTTTGTAGTGTCCTGCTGCTGGCCACCCACATATGAAAGGGAAAATTTACAACAAAGAGGAAAAATAGGTTAAAAAAATTGAAGAGTATATAAAATTTCATACCCTTAGCACTCCCACCATCAACTTTTCTATATAGAAAACTTATCCCACCATCAACTTTCTTATATAGAAAACTTATCCCACCATCAATTTTTCTATATAGAAAACTTATCCCACCATCAACTTTTCTATATAGAAAACTTATCCCACCATCAACTTTTCTATATAGAAAACTCTTCCTAACATCAATTTTTCTATAGAAAACTTACTCCATTATCAACTGTTCTATAAAAAACTTACCCCATTATCAACTTTTCTATAGAAAACTTACCCCATTATCAACTTTTCTGTAAAAAACTTATCCCATTATCAACTTTACTATATAAAACATACCCCAT
Organism: Stomorhina lunata; assembly: GCA_933228675.1. Taxonomy (NCBI): domain Eukaryota; kingdom Metazoa; phylum Arthropoda; class Insecta; order Diptera; family Rhiniidae; genus Stomorhina; species Stomorhina lunata. Next base: position 92,447,979 of record OW121744.1, on the reverse strand, counting down.
TATCAACTTTTCTATAGAAAACTTACCCCATTATCAACTTTTCTATAGAAAACTTACCCTTTATCAACTTTTCTATAAAAAACTTACCCTTTATCAACTTTTCTATAGAAAACATACCCCATTTTCAATTTTTCTATAGAAAACTTACCTCATTATCAATTTTTCTATAGAAAACTTACCCCATTATCAAGTTTTGTATAGAAAACTTACCCCACCATCAACTTTTCTATAGACAACTTACCCCATTATGAACTTTTCAATAGAAAACTTAACCCATTATCAACTTTTCTAAGGGAAACTTACCCCATTATCAACTTTTCTATAGAAAACTTACCCCATTATCAACTTTTATATAGAAAACTTACCACAATATCAACTTTTCTATAGAAAACTTACCCCATTATCAACTTTTTATAGAAAACTTACCCCAGCATCAACTTTTTATAGAAAACTTACCCCAGCATCAACTTTTCTATAGAAAACTTACCCCATTATCAACTTTTGTATAGAAAACTTACAACAATATCAACTTTTCTATAGAAAACTTACCACAATATCAACTTTTCTATAGAAAACTTACCCCACCATCAACTTTTCTATAGAAAACTTACCCCACCATCAACTTTTCTGTAGAAAACTTACCCCACCACTAAATTTTGTATAGAAAACTTACCCCACCATTAACTTTTCAATAGAAAACTGATCCCACCATCAACTTTTCTATAGAAAACTTATCGCACCATCAACTTTCCTATAGAAAATTAACCCCACCATTAACTTTTCTATGGAAAACTTACCCCACCATTAACTTTTCTATTGAAAACTTACCCCATTATCTACTTTTCTATAGAAAACTTACCCCATTATCAACTTTTCTATAGAAAACTTACCCCATTATCAACTTTTATATAGAAAACTTACCACAATATCAACTTTTCTATAGAAAACTTACCCCATTATCAACTTTTTATAGAAAACTTACCCCAGCATCAACTTTTTATAGAAAACTTACCCCACCATCAACTTTTCTATAGAAAACTTACCCCATTATCAACTTTTATATAGAAAACTTACAACAATATCAACTTTTCTATAGAAAACTTACCACAATATCAACTTTTCTATAGAAAACTTACCCCACCATCAACTTTTCTATAGAAAACTTACCCCACCATCAACTTTTCTGTAGAAAACTTACCCCACCACTAAATTTTGTATAGAAAACTTACCCCACCATTAACTTTTCAATAGAAAACTGATCCCACCATCAACTTTTCTATAGAAAACTTACCGCACCATCAACTTTCCTATAGAAAATTAACCCCACCATTAACTTTTCTATGGAAAACTTACCCCACCATTAACTTTTCTATTGAAAACTTACCCCATTATCTACTTTTCTATAGAAAACTTACCCCATTATCAACTTTTCTATAGAAAACTTACCCCATTATCAACTTTTATATAGAAAACTTACCACAATATCAACTTTTCTATAGAAAACTTACCCCATTATCAACTTTTTATAGAAAACTTACCCCAGCATCAACTTTTTATAGAAAACTTACCCCAGCATCAACTTTTCTATAGAAAACTTACCCCATTATCAACTTTTATATAGAAAACTTACCACAATATCAACTTTTCTATAGAAAACTTACCACAATATAAACTTTTCTATAGAAAACTTACCCCACCATCAACTTTTCTATAGAAAACTTACCCCACCATCAACTTTTCTGTAGAAAACTTACCCCACCACTAAATTTTGTATAGAAAACTTACCCCACTATCAACTTTTCAATAGAAAACTGATCCCACCATCAACTTTTCTATAGAAAACTTACCGCACCATCAACTTTCCTATAGAAAATTTACCCCACCATTAACTTTTCTATGGAAAAATTACCCCACCATTAACTTTTCTATTGAAAACTTACCCCATTATCTACTTTTCTATAGAAAACTTATCCCATAATCAACTTTTCTTTAGAGAACTTACCCCATTATCAACTTTTCTATAGAAAACTTATCCCATAATCAACTTTTCTTTAGAGAGCTTACCCCATTATCAACTTTTCTATAGAAAACTTACCCCATTATCCACTTTTTTATAGAAAACTTACCCCAGCATCAACTTTTTTATAGAAAACTTACCCCACCATCAACTTTTCTATAGAAAACTTAGCCCACCATCAACTTTTCTATAGAAAACTTACTCCACCATCAACTTTTCTGTAGAAAACTTACCCCACCATCAACTTTTCTATAAAAAAATTACCCCATCATCAACTTTTCTATAGAAAGCTTACCCCATTATCAAATGTTTTCCCCCACAAAGTGATTCTAAGTCATTTTATGCCAGAAGTTAGCTATAGACTTCTGATATTTGTATTAGTATAAACGTGTCCTAGAAATCCTCATGACATATAAAATATATAAATACGTAATAAGAAAAGCTTTTATCCTTAACTACCTTTAACTACGTCATTAAATTCGAAAAAAGGAACAATCAATTACACTAAAACACTTACAATGCCATAAGCAAAAAACGTGATATAGGACGAAATTCTAACTTAAATAGTCAAAGGACAAAAAGAAATGACAAAAAAAAAAAGAAAAACAATAAAATAAATAACAAAATGAAAAATAGAAATATCGTAAAATAAAACAAGATTATAGGAAATGCGGAGTACGTGAGGGGCATTAAGAAAATAGTATATGTATGTTCAATAGGGTAGGTCGTTTTTGCACTTTTGAAATTCATATACAATTTTTAAGCTTCCGTTTCATACAACTAAGCTAGATATTTTTACACTAAGACTTTGCTTAGATCAGAAAGCAAAAAACCGACCCACCCTAATGTACAATATTTTCGTGTTAGACAAAAGCTTTAAAGAAATTATAATTGAATGAAATGGATAAAATGTGTTTTATGTTCTTTTCCAATTTTATTTATATGAACATAAATAGCTCAATATTGAGAATTTCTAGAATAATAAAATATAGGGATAGGGAAATAAGGGGCAGCTTTTCGATTTGATTATTGACAGAAGAAAATTTTATTTTATTTGTTAAGATAAAACAGATAATAAAATTTATAAATTTGGTTTAACCTAAAAAAAATAATGATAATTTAGCAAAATATGTAAATGGCTATAAAAAGCTAAAGTTGCAGTTCTATAGAGAAGAGTCTAGATATTAAGGATCAATAATTGCTTTCAATAAAAACTTGCACTGTTATGAAAAAGTATTGAAATGTGTTTAATGTTCTAAAACGAAATGTGATGAAATTTTTCATCAAACTCAGTAGCTCATGCATAGAATATAAATTCACAGATTTAACCTTGATGTTGATTTTATTAAGACACATAACCTTGGTTTTAGTCTGCAGAATAAAATAACTTAAACTCGTATATAGTTTAGGAGATATCAGGAAATCTAAAAAGCTCTAAAAAAATCAGTGTTTTCGTTTTTCATTGGACAAAAACAAAGTTGACTCGCTTTTGTTCGATACTACCACCATAACCATGTGAAAGGTGAATGTCTCTTCTTTATATTGAGAGAAAAAAATTCACCAAAATTTACCGATGGTAGAACAAAGTTCAAAATTTTCTGGAAAACATAAGGTAAATTGTTACGCATAATTTAAGCAAAAAGTGTTGCAGTCGTTTAGGCTTAACATTTTAATCAAATTGTATTTAAATGTAAGTTCAAGGCAGGTACCCCTAGGAGTCCACGGATTTCAACCAAAATTAGTAGAGCTCCTTTTTGGATCAACTTATAGACGTATGGCGAATTTCATAAAATTCTGTTGAGAATTACGGATTGTACATTAAGAAGAAAAATAGGTGAAAAATGGGGATCCAAAGCAGGTATTTTAAGTTGTGGACGGATTTCAACCAAAATTAGTAAAGCTCATTGTTGGATAAATTTATAGACGTGTGCCAAATTTCATAAAATTTTGTGAAAAATTCCGGCTTATACATTTAAAAGAAAATAAGTGAAAAATGAGGTTCCAAAGAGCCAAGGGACTCCAACTAAATTTAGTATAACTTTTTCTTTGATCAATTTATAGACGTGTGCTGAATTTCATCAAATTCTGTTGAGAATTACGGATTGTACATTAAGAAGAAAAATAGGTGAAAAATGGGGGTCCAGAGGCAGGTACCCCATGGAGTTAACGGATTTCAACAAAAATTAGTAAAGCTCTTTGTTGGATAAACACATAGACCTGTGCTAAATTTTATAAATTTTTGTTGAGAACAAAAATATGTGAAAAAATGGGGGTCCAAAATAAGTGAAAAAAAATGGGTATCCCAACCAAAATTGCTATAACTTTCTTGGATCAATTAATAGACGTATGCAGAATTTCATCAAATTTTGTTAAGAATTGCGATTTGTACATTAAGAAGATAAGTAGGTGAAAAATGGCGTCCAAGGAAGGTACCCCAAGGGGTCGACGGATTTCCAAATTTTTCTGAATTTTTCTTATCTAGCAGGTTAGTCATCCATTATCAAGTTTTGTATAGAAAACTTACCCCATTATCAACTTTTCTATAGAAAACTTACCCCATTATCAACTTTTTAATAGAAAACTTAACCCATTATCAACTTTTCTAAAGAAAACTTACCCCATTATCAACTTTTCTATAGAAAACTTACCCCATTATCAACTTTTCTATAGAAAACTTTACCCATTATCAACTTTTCTATAAAAAACTTACCACATTATCAACTTTACTATATAAAACATACCCAATTATCAACTTTTCTATAGAAAACTTATCCCATTATCAAGTTTTGTATAGAAAACTTACCCCATTATTAACTTTTCTATAGAAAACTTACCCCATTATCAACTTTTCAATAGAAAACTTAACCCATTATCAACTTTTCTAAAGAAAACTTACCCCATTATCAACTTTTCTATAGAAAACTTAGCCCATTATCAACTTTTCTATAGAAAACTTACCCCACCATCAACTTTTCTATAGAAAACTTACCCCACCATCAACTTTTCTATAGAAAACTTACCCCACCATCAACTTTTCTATAAAAAACTTACCCCACCATCAACTTTTCTATAGAAAACTTACCCCACCATCAACTTTTCCATAGAAAACTTACCCCACCATCAACTTTTCTATAGAAAACTTACCCCACCATCAACTTTTCTATAGAAAACTTACCCCACCATCAACTTTTCTATAGAAAACTTACCCCACCATAAACTTTTCTATAGAAAACTTACCCCACCATCAACTTTTCTATAGAAAACTTACCCCACCATCAACTTTTCTATAGAAAACTTACCCCACCATCAACTTTTCTATAGAAAACTTACCCCACCATCAACTTTTCTATATAAAACTTACCCCACCATCAACTTTTCTATAGAAAACTTACCCCACCATCAACTTTTCTATAGAAAAATTACCCCACCATCAACTTTTCTATAGAAAACTTACCCCACCATCAACTTTTCTATAGAAAACTTACCCCACCATCAACTTTTCTATAGAAAACTTATCCCATTATCAACTTTTCTATAGAAGGAAGATAAGTAGGTGAAAAATGGCGTCCAAGGAAGGTACCCCAAGGGGTCGACGGATTTCCAAATTTTTCTGAATTTTTCTTATCTAGCAGGTTAGTCATCCGCCAAGCATACCAGAGGTTCCAAGTTCGATCCCTGGTCAGACTCACTTGAAAGTGCTATAGTCGGTCAAGCCCGGCCATACGGTACCCTTCACCACTAAGGTCAAAAGTGTTATTTTGCCTGTATAAAATATTTGCTAAATTTTCCCATCATACAAACAATTTCTCAAAACTTATATATTTCAGCTGTTTCCGTCATTTGGACTTATATGAGAGATAGAGTCAAATTTGGACCGATTGTTTCGAGATTTGGGAAATTGATAACAGTTTTTTTTTCAAAAATTATTTATGCAAAAATTAAACTCATAATTCTCATTATCTCCAGATTTATGAGCGTTTTAGAGATTTTTGTCTCATTTTATAGGAGTTATGGTCAAATGTGGACCGATTTCAACAAAATTTGGTACAATGATTTTGGTTAAAAAAAGCAGTATTTGTTTTAAATTTGATGAAAAATATTGATATTTGTGGCCAAAATATCAATTCCGGGAAGAGGGACCTATGGGAGGTAACATAAATAATGGACCGACCAATTTCAATAGTCATGGTCCCACCATCAAAAAAATTATCTGTGCCAAATGTCATCCAATTATCTTTAGAATTACCACCTGTACTTTGATTACATGGTTTATATTGAGGTGCAATCAGTTTTTGTAAAAAAAATATGGCAACATTGATTGCAAATCAACTTTAATTTTGTTGCGCCAATTGCCATAATGACTTTATGGCAACTGACAATCGATAACAGAAACTCAGTTGCCTTGTTAATTACACTGTGCTCAATTTTGATAACTTTTTTTTACCGACAAAAGGGAGACCTAGTGGGTAAAGCTAAATCGAAAACGCTGAATTTAATGGTGCTAACCGTTTTTTAGGTTAGCTCTAGTTTTCGTCGTTTTGGAAATACATTTTTTTTGTTGGCAAAAAAAAAAATTTTTATTTTTTTTAAATCACAAAAATGCTCGAATTCAAAAATAATTAGAGTTTCTGAAAGTTGCCGGATTTCCATTTTTTTGCTTAGTTTAAAAAATAAACAATTTTCAAGTGACGTGCATATTTATTGCGCAACCTCCTCCATTTTTTACATAACGATATATCTCCTAACCTAAAAAAACATATAGCACCATTGAATTCAGCGTACTCGAATTATCTTTAACCACTAGGTCTCCCTTTTGTCGGTTTTTTCAACTAGTACAGTGTTATTAATCACATTGTAAATGGACGTCGGGCTAGTAACCCACTCCTGGATAAAACAATTACTATTAAAAGCTAAAAAATGTTAGAAGAGGATGTCCGAAAATTCGATGGAAAGACCAAGTATACTCGTATCTTAGATTTTAAATTTTACAAACTATCGAAGCTCACGGAATTCTAAAATATGTTCGGCGCTTGACCTTAACAGGTTGTTAATAAAGGCCATTTAAGTACGTAAGTAAGTAAGATGGCAACCAGAGTCAATTCTAGTTGCCAGTTATAGGTAAAATGTAAAATGGCTGTTTGTTTACATTTGTACTTCTTCTTTTTTAAAATTGACTAGTTGCCAGTCACAATGTTTGATATCTTTTGGCAACTGACATTAGTTGCCATAAGCCAATACAACTTTGTTTATATAGGTTGTGTTGTCAGTGGACGAAGCAACTTAAATACGGTTGTAATACACAATCATGCCATAAGCCATATTACTTTCAACTTTTTGATAATAATTTTCTACTTTTGATAATAAGTTACTTTTGATTTGTAAAGCTTTAAATATCATCTCGAAAAAATCATTCTTTTTTTTACAAAATTACACATCCTTCTTTGCCAAGTGGTACAACCAATCCCCTCATTTTCCGCCTTAAACATATGAGCATTATTATTTTCATCTTGGAAAATTAGACACATTATGTTACATACGTAGTAACTATACGCTAGAGTGACCTTAAAAGTAAATCGAGTAAAAATACAAAAAAATTACTTATCATAATGTAAAAAACATACTTACATACTTATATTGAAACATATGTACTTACATACATATGTATAGTATGTATGTATAAGTAAAATGTTTTAGAAAATCATACATAAAATTGAAGGACTCGATAAATTTACTATAATTTTTCTCAGCTTTTAAACAGAAAAAACTTTCTAATCTTTTACGTTCACTTTTTAGTTGTAAAAAGTATTCCCCAGAATTATAAACTATTTTCAGTTGTTAAATTTTTTTATGTCACTTAAAAAATAGGTCAAGTCATAAATATTTCATTAGTTTCCAAGGCCACCATTGACCTTCAAGTATAATACACAAATACATACAATGTTAGAAAATAGAAAATTCCATCAACACATACATACAGGGAATACTCACACCTGTTTGCAATAATGTTAGTGCTGCTGTAGCTGTAGTAGTGGCATTTACTATAAATATTAGTTTTGCCATTAATATTGTGCATTTGAAAAATGTTAGTTTGTTGTGGGTTTTTTGTTACAAAACTCTCTCCTGCAAAAAGAAAAATGCACAAATACAAATATACTTGAGTGTGTGAGTGTGTGTCTGAATATGCTTTAGTTTGTATTAGTGTGTATATGTTTAGCCTACAAAGTTTTTTTTTTTTAAAGCAAGGTAGAAAAATCACAAACAAATATTTTAAATTTTATATTTTCCACAACAAATAAAGAAAAGTTTTCTTTATTTTCTTTTAATATCATGCGGTAAAGAATGAATACGGAAAAGTATTTTCAAATTTTTGTTATAAAATGTTAAATTTGTTAGGTTAGGTTTGAAAGGCGGTATCGAAATGACACCTTCACTGGGGGACCCAAGGGGTCCATTGTGATCCTTCAAAGATGCAGAGAGAGAAAGCAAAAGGAGGCTAAGAGTTTAGGGAAAGAAAGAATTAGAAGAGTAGATAGTTATGATCAGGAATAGGCAGCCCATACCGCAAGTAACCGATGAATTTTATGTAATTTTCGTAAATACCACGATCATTAACAAAACTCGTGAAAATGAGTACTAAAATCATTCAATTGGAATTTGGATGTTAACAGAGAGAAATAGGCAAGAAACAAATCAAAATCCAATTTATAACAATAAAATATATGGTTCGAGAGACCAAAGAAATATAATCTCGAACATTGTTGCCACGACACTATTATTTTTGTAAACATTGGAAATATTTTTGTAAATTTTGGGAATATTTTTCAAAACAGAAATAAATTCTAACATTAAACAATTTTAGATTTTTATATTCTTTTGATATTTTCGATCCAAACATTTTTTTAATAGAAAAATTTTTTATAAAAATATTTTTTTTTTGTTTGGAAAATTTTTCGATAAAAATATTTTTCTGTAAAAATTTTCGATAAAAATATTTTTCTGTAAAAATTTTCGATAAAAATATTTTAATACTCAAAAATTTAAAAATTTTCTATGGAAACATTTTTGATAAAAAAATTTTTCTATAGAAAAAAATTTGATGAACAAATTTTCTATAGAAAAATTTTTGATAAAAAAAATTTTCTATAGAAAATTTTTTGATAAAAAAAAAAAAATTTTTCTATAGAAAAATTTTTGACAAAAAAAATTTTCTATAGAAAAATTTTTGATAAAAAAAAATTTTCTATACAAAAATTTTTGATAAAAAAAAATTTTCTATACAAAAATTTTTGATAAAAAAAAATTTTCCATAGAAAAATTTTTGATAAAAAAAATTTTCTATAGAAAAATTTTTGATAAAAAAAATTTTCTAGAGAAAAATTTTTAATAAAAAAAATTTCTATAGAAAAATTTTTGATAAAACAATTTTCAAATTGATTGAAATTATGTTATATCAGGCTTGAGTTCATTATTTCTAATTAATTAGAATTTTTTTTATTCCCAAAAAGTATTAAAACAATTTTCTATAAAAAATTTTTGATAAAAAAATTTTGATTAAAAATTTTGTTATAGAGCAATTTTTGATAAAAAAATTTTCTATAGAAAAATTTTTGATAAAAAAATTTTTTATAGAAAAATTTCTGAGAAAAAAAATTGTCTATAGAAAAATTTTTGATAAAAAAAGTTTCTATAGAAAAAATTTTGATAAAAAATTTTCTATAGAAAAATTTTTGATAAAAAAATTTTGATAACAAATTTTTCTATAGAGAAATTTTTGATAAAAAAATTTTTTATTAAGAACAATTTTTAATAAAAATATTTTCTAGAGAAACATTTTTGATAAAAAATGTTTGTAAAGAAACATTTTTGATAAAAAAATTTTCTATAGAAAAATTTTTTGTTAAAAAAATGTTCTATAGAAAAATTTTTTGTTAAAAAAATTTTCTATAGAAAAATTTTTGATAAAAAATTTTTATAAAGAAAAATTTTTGATAAAAATTTTTATAAAGAAAAATTTTTTATAAAAAAACTTCTATAGAAAAATTTTTGATAAAAAAAAATCTATAGAAAAATTTTTGATATAGAAAAATTTTTGATAAAAAAAAATTCTATAGAAAAATCTTTGATAAAAAAATTTTCTATAGAATAATTTTTGATAAAAAAATTTTCTATAGAAAAAATGTTGATAAAAAATTTTCTATAGAAAATTTTTTGATAAAAAAATTTTGATATAAAATTTTTCTATAGAGAAATTTTTGATAAAAAATTTTCTATAGAAAAATGTTTAACAAAATTTTTTTATCAAAAATTTTTGATAAAAAAATTTTCTATAGAAAAATTTTTGATAAAAAAAAATTTCTATATAAAAATTTTTGATAAAAAAATTTTCTATAGAAAAATTTGTAATAAAATAAATTTCTATAGAAAAATTTTTGATAAAAAAATTTTCTATCAAAAAATTTTTGATAAAAAATTTTCTATAGAAAAAATTTTGAAAAAAAAAATTATAAAGAAAAATTTTTGATAAAAAAAAATTTTATAGAAAAATTTTTGATAAAACAAATTTCTATAGAAAAATTTTTAATAATATAATTTTCTATAGAAAAGTTTTCTATAGAAAAATTTTTGATAAAATAATTTTCTATAGAAAAGTTTTCTATAGAAAAATTTTTCATAAAACAATTTTCTGTAGAAAAATTTTTGATAAAAAAATTTTCTATAGAAAAATTTTTGATAAAAAAATTTTCTATAGAAAAATTTTTGATAAAAAAAATTTTCTATAGAAAAATTTTTGATAAAAAAATTTTCTATAGAATAATTTTTGATAAAAAAAATTTCTATAGAAAAAATTTTGATAAAAAATTTTCTATAGAAAATTTTTTGATAAAAAATTTTTGATATAAAATTTTTTGATAAAAAATTTTTGATATAAAATTTTTCTATAAAGAAATTTTTGATAAAAAATTTTCTATAGAAAAATTTTTAACAACATTTTTTTATCAAAAATTTTTGATAAGAAAAATTTTCTATAGAAAAATTTTTGATAAAAAAAAAATTTCTATATAAAAATTTTTGATAAAAAAATTTTCTATAGAAAAATTTGTAATAAAATAAATTTCTATAGAAAAAATTTTGATAAAAAAATTTTCTATCGAAAAATTTTTGATAAAAAATTTTCTATAGAAAAAATTAAAAAAAAAAAAATTTATAAAGAAAAATTTTTGATAAAAAAATTTTCTGTAGAAAAATTTTTGATAAAAAAAAAAATGTCTATAGAAAAATTTTTGATAAAAAAAATTTTATAGAAAAATTTTTGATAAAATAAATTTCTATAGAAAAATTTTTAATAATATAATTTTCTATAGAAAAGTTTTCTATAGAAAAATTTTTGATAAAATAATTTTCTATAGAAAAGTTTTCTGTAGAAAAATTTTTCATAAAACAATTTTCTGTAGAAAAATTTTTGATAAAAAAATTTTCTATAAAAAATTTTTGATACAACAATTTTCTATAGAAAAATTTTTGATAAAACAATTTTCTATAGAAAAATTTTTGATAAAAAAATTTTCTATAGAAAAATTTTTGATAAAAAAATTTTCTATAGAAAAATTTTTGATAAAAAAATTTTCTATAAAAAAATGTTTCCCATGCCTTTGAGGTTTTCTTACTGATCCAAGACTTTGTACCCAAATTGAAATGACAGAAAGGGGGAGCTATATTCGTCACTCTTTGACTCAAGTCTTGGCTCGAGCCTTGTCTAGTGGCTTCAGCGATGGCGTCAGCAATTTCGTTACCATCAATGTCGCAATGACCCTGAAGCCGACACAATCTAATCCTTTAACTAATAGATTAAAAGAGCAAATCTACATTTTTTGCAAGTTTTGAGGTAATACTGTATCCATGTGGCGCGTTAAGCCCGGCTATCGACATAAATCCTCAGCTCACTGCGATGATTTACTGGGGATTGCCCTCCAAATGGCAAATATCTCTGCTTGGATGACACTGCACTCGTCCCCTTGTTCATCTCCAGACCTTGTCTTCACGATCTTCTTTCGAGGACCCGTAAGAGAGTCTATAGACCCATAACTAACAGTTATGATACTGTGGAGGGCCTTCCAAATGGCGAATTTCTCTGCCTGGGAGATACTACACTCGTCCTCTTGTTCGTCTCCAGACCTAGTCGTCTTTATCAAGAAGAACGACGAAAATCGAAAAACTATAGAGAGGTTTTTGGGACAAGGGCATGATGTGCGACTACTGTAGGACTTTAATCGTAAAGAAGATTCAAAACAGTACAAACACGGTATTTTTTAAAATTTGGATGCCGATTCCTAATGGAAGTAATGAAGGCATTTCGATGCCTTTCCAGAAAATCAATGTTTCCAAGACAAAAAATATGCCTGTAGGCTATGGCGCAAAACCGTCAACACACGTCATTGTGAATAACGAGGTTATTGAATGAGTAGGTACCTTTAACTATCTTGAAAGTTTGGTATCTACAAAAGGTGGCGTCGAGGAAGATATTAAATCGCATTCGGCATTCTTAAAGCTATTTGGAAATCTCTGAAAATATCAACCACAACTAAGTTACGAATATACAACTCGAATGTCGAGTCCATTCTGTATTACGGCTGCGAAACTTGGAAACGCAGAAATGCCATAGATAAGCGCTTGCAAACCTTTGCAAACAAATGCTGCAAATCCTAAATATATGGTGGTCGAACCGCATAAGAAATTGAGATTTTAACGCGAAATATCAAATTCCTGCTTCTATAGAAATATGTCAACGGAAATGGCGATGGGTAGACCACACACTTCAAAAGGCCAAAAACTAACATTGGTCGACAAGCGCTTTGTTGAAAGGGAAGAGGCTGTCGTGTTGGCATACTTGCTAGAACGTTTACAAGCAGCAAACTATTCTTGGAATGAAGTATGCCTTACATTTTGCCATAGAGTCCGATATAAAAAGCCCACACCCCTACTCATCGCTATCCGGGCGACCGAAGTATGCCCATCTTGCTTCTTGCAACACCAAGAAATCAATTTTATAACGTAACATTTCACGTAATAGATGATGTAATTTTTCAGTTTCGTATAACATGCGCATGCTTCAAGTCGCATACTTCAAAACTTATTTAATGCTATTTAGGTTTTATAGTCCGATATCTTCGGATGGAATTGATTTCATTCATCAGAATATTATCGCATAGATTAGACAACTGCCAGCTGTTCTTGGAGTAGCATATTCTGTAAACTTGTTTCTTTTCATGCTTAAGACAAGGTTAGTCGATAGGTGATGAGTCCAAAGACACATGCCACATTTGTATAGCGAGCTGATTCGAGACAAGCGCCCGCTTGCAGCTGCAATTATCTTAGACCCTAAGACCAAATATGTTGAAACGGTTTCAAGATAGCTTCGTCTTACATTAGCCCTGACCTAAAATCTTACTGGGGTTATTTACTGCATTTTAAACTAGGTTGCTCACGTTAAGAGAATGTACCACGAGGAGGTAAGGCTAGGAATAGAATATACTTTTTACCTGGTAGCTGAAGACTTAAGGCAACAACTGCTTCCCATTATCACGCCAAATATTAGTCGATTTGTGTCTGTATCATAAAGTTATTCATGTCAGTTTACGATCCAAATTCTCGAAATTTTCGGGAGGTTTTCATTTTTTGCTTTAATATGAAGAAATTTGTGGCTGATAGTGATTAAACTTTTTTAAAACCTACAATACAGCTTTTAGTAAAAAAGCGTGCCAAGAGTGGTTTCAACGCTTCTAGAACGGTGATTTTGACGTAGAAGAGAAACGGTTTTTGAAGATCAAGAATTGGAGGCATTACTTGATCGATACTTATGTCAAATGCAACAAGAATGGGATGGATCATTGGGAGTGAAGCAACAAACCATTTCAAAACGCCTGAAAGACATGGAAATGATTCAGAAAATTAGGTGCAGTTGAAGCCGAGAGATATTGAACAGCGTTGGTTTGCTGGTAAGCGGCTACTTGCAAGGCAAAGACGGAAGGGACGAAAAATCGGTTCATAACGATAATCCCTGTCATTCTTCGGTTGGGCCATTAGCTCAACCGGGAGCCAGTTGAGCATAGCGAAGAGTGCCTTTGAAGGTGTAGCACCCGTAATCATGAGAATCTTGACAAAAGATCCTCGCTGATTGGTCTTATTAAGGGTAGGCCACCAGAAAAGAGCGCCATTCATGAGTATAGGTTTAGCAACCATTTCAAAGAGCCAGGCGGTATAAGAAGGGGATAGGACCCACTTGTTGCCTAGATCTCTTCTGCACGAGTATAGTGCAATGGAAGCCTTAGATACCCTAGATTGGGTGTTTAAGTTCCAGAACAGCTTAGAGCACAGAATCACTTCGTGAGCACAAATTCAGTCCCATCTAGTTTTGGGAGGGTAAACTGGGGAATCTTATAATTACTGGTAAATAGAACGAGTTCCGTTTTGTCGGGGTTAACTCCCAAGCCATTGAAAACGCTTCATTAAGTAAGTGTAGCTAAAGCGACTTCCAGTCGCTGCGAAATAGTGTTCGGGTACTTGCCCGAAACTGCACTAACGACGTCATCTGCATAAGCAATTTCCTTAACAATTTATTAATACTATCACTTATACCCGACCGAAAATGGAATACAACTCTCATGTATGGGTCGGTGCTTCAAAGTCTCTTTTAGAGCTTCTCTGCTGTGTACAAGAGATGGCGAAGGTGCATATTAGTGAAAGTAGCGCAGCCAACTCATTGGAGCATTGTTTCACTATAATGTCATGTGCTCAAATGAAATTAGGGATCTTGTTCCTAAAACCCGTACATTTCTTCGTAGCTCGAAGCTATAGAGAAAACTCGATTTTTAGTCAAACAGTCTTCCCCTCTAATTATGATATCCAAAGGTTTAAATTGATATGTGGGGGTTATCCCCTGAGTGTTGGTTAAATCACGCGTTAAATCACAAGAACAAGGCGGCCACTTGACTTCGCTAAATTGAGAAATTGAATACGCGACAAGGAAATTTTCTATGCAATAACTGAATTGTAATCGCTGAAAACAAAGGCTGAGCGTCAACTCAACTTTTTACTAAACAAATATCAAAGAATGATAGCCTAATTCTTGGGACTTTATCATTTGACAACAAATTTGATGAACAAAGTTATATATAAAACTATAGAAGTTGTAAAAAAGTGAAGTCATCTAAACTATGACATGGATAAAGATATACATTAGTCATACTTTAGGATAAAGAATGGAACATGCACTCGAACATTGCGAAGTTTAGTTTTTGAAATACTTCAGTTTATTATTCTTTTCTGCATGTATGTATATATGTATGTATGTATTTCATGATTGTATTAGTGTAAGTGGGAGTTATTATTTATATATCTGTAAATGATTTTATTACGTCATCTTAAAAGATTTTAGGAACTAGGAACATACAAATTTCATTTGGATTTTTTTTGTCCTACTTTATGCCATGACATTTTTGTTCCACTTAAGTTTTAGAGATTATGTCAATTTTGTAATTATGTTTTTGTCTTCAAAAAGAAAAAAAAAGTTTCTTTCGTCTCCATGTAGGCGTATGATAAATGTTAATGATGTGTTGAAAGGATATACATTAGGGTGGGTCAAATTGTTGTGACCTTGTTCTAGAGGTCATTTTTAGGAACTTTTACAAAGAAATCAAATGTCTTAAACAAAGTTTGACAGAATTTGCTCTGAAGTTTTGTTTGAGATTTGGAGTTTTTCAATGAAAAATTTTCTAGATTTTCAATCTTAGATATAAAACTAACGGCTAGCTATATTTAAGAGGTTTTATACTTCTCCAATTGCTTCAAGTCTCTAAAATTTTAGAACATTAAAGATTTTTTCATTAAATTGATCGTGATGGTGATATTTGGAAAAATGTGCCTTTAAAAATTTTGGTAAATTTTTGAAAAAAACAAGAAAAATTTGCATTTTCAAATCTACCTATCTTAGGTGTTTAAAGAAACAAATAAAAAATTGTATACTTTTTGGATTCTGCGAAGTGCTGGCAATAACTATACCTAAACCTGGTATAATCAGGTTAGACAAATTCTTTAAAATAAGAAAAAACAAAAAAGCCAAAAAAAATCAAAAATATCATTTTGCTTTTTGAACCTTTATTAGCAAAAAAAAAATCAGCCACAGGCTTCAAAAATATGTACAGCAGTAAAATGACAAGAAAATTTCCATTGATATATATTATATTTTAAAACACAAATTCTAAGACTCAAAAAATGAAAACCTCATGTAAAACTTTGTCACAAATTCCGAAGAGTCAAATTTCAATCCCAAATATAAAACTAACGACAAGCTTTATTGGAAAGGTTTTATACTACTCCAATTGCTTCAAGTCTGTAAAATTTTAGAACATCTAAACTTTTTTTCATTAAATTGATCGTGGAATTGATATTTTGAAAAATGTAAAAAGTGGCGTTCAAAATGCATTTTCAAATCTGTCTATCTTAGCTGTTTTAAGAAACAAATAAAAGATTTTATACTTCTTGGATTCTGCGAAGTACAACTATATATAAACCTGGTATAATCAGGTTAGACAAAGGCTTTTAAATAGTAAAAACTTAAAATAACCGAAAAAAATCGAAATTTTTAACTGCGTTTTTTACAGTTTTCAAAATATCAACTCCACGGTCTATTTAAAGAAAAAGGTCTAATCGTTCAAAAATTCTAGAGACTTTACGCAATTGGAGAAGTATAAAATCTTTCCAGTACAGCTTACCATTAGCTTTATATTAGGGATTGAGAATGTGGGAAATTTTTCGTTCAAAAGCTCCAAATTTCAATCAAAACTTCGGCACAAATTGCTAAGGGTCGAAATTCGTCTTAGATTCTATGGTTTCTTTGGCAAAGTTTCTTACAATGGCCCATAGAATAACAATCGTAAATGTTTTCAAATTCTAGAGACTTCACGCAATTGGAAAAGTATAAAACCTTTCCAATATATCATATCATTAGCTTTATATTAGGGATTGAAAATGTAGGAAATTTTCCATTCAAGAGATCCAAATTTCAAACAAAACTTCGGCACAAATTGCGAAGGGTCAAAATTCGTCTTAGATTCTATGGTTTCTTTGACAAAGTTTCTTAGAATGACCCATAGAATCACAATCGCTATGAACACTTGATTAAAAAAAAAAAAAAATTACCCAACCTAATATAAATATGTACATTAGGGTGAACCTTATATAACGACAGTGGGAAATGGAACCGTAACTCCCCCCAGAAATATTCTACATAACATAAAAATAAGCTGTGTATTTTTTTTTTAATGGATAAGGGAAACTTCGTGCCGCATCCGCCCACAAAGTGTTAAACATTTTTGTATCGAAAAAAATTTTAGTATTTTCGGTTTTGCCTAAATTTTAACCGCTAAGAATTACAAAATTAAATACATTTATACAATATAAAAGAGAAGTAAAGTAACTTTATTTCAAGACATCAACATTAAAAATCTATGAAACAGTTTCGGAGTTATTGTAGTTTTTCCACGAAAATTCGTGACCTTGACGACACGCCTAAGGATATGTAGCCAAAAAATTTACTTAAGAATAATTTTAAAAGTAAGACATGATTTACAATTCTATGACCTTTAAGTACTAAATAGTTGAGTTTCATTAAATTTTAACTGAATTTACTAACTTTTGTTGATATTAGAATAGAAAATTATAACTTTTTCTCAGGCCGGTTTCAAAAATCATTTTTTAATTTTTTGAACATTTTGTTCAACAAATATTACAACTTATAAATTTGCTTTCCAGTATCATAAAACAAATAAATGGGAGATTGAAATACCAAAAAATTAGATTGATATCTTAAACCGTTTCGCCGTACCTGTGATTTGAAAACGTGAAATTTTGCGAAATTGTGAATTTTTTGTAATAATTTGAGTATATGCTTAATAAATTGTACCAATGTTTAGCATTAATAAAAGTAATAGTGAATATATTCATTAGACTATATAGAATGTACATGGGATTGCTTTTATTAATATTGCATAAGTTTAACCCTTTCTTCCTCGGGGTCAAAGGTCAGAATTTGGAGTTTTTTTCATTTTCTATAGGAAAATGATGAAATATTAAGAATTTATTACCAAATTTTGTTAAAAATGTAAAAATATATTAATTTTTATTAACAGTAAGTCTTTTTATTAAAAAATATATATTAACCGTATGCAGACATGGGGACTAAAATGACCCAAATTTTTTTTTCTTATGATATGCAATTTTTTTTCGTACTTTAATGTTTTAAAATTTTTTGTCATTTTATAAACTCATTTTAGTCTCCATGTCTATTTAGGTTTAAAATATATGTTTTAATAAAAAACTTAATGCTAAATTTGATAATAAATTCTTAATATTCTGTCACCTTCCTATAGAAAATGACAAAAACTCCAAATTCTGACTTTTGACCCCGGCGAAGAAAGGGTTAGACTTTTCCAATTTTAAAAAGTCAATATCGTGTGCATTTTATATAGTCCAAGGAACATTGCTACAATTTAACAAGCATATACTCAAATTATTACAAAAAATTCACATTTTCGCGAAATTTTACGATTTCAAATCGCAGGTACGGCGAAACGGTTTAAGATATCGATATTGTTTTTTGGTATTTTAATCTCCTATTTGCTTGTTTTATGATACTGGAAAGCAAATTTATTATTTGCAATATTTGTTGAATAAAATTTTCAAAAAATTAAAAAATGATTTTTGAAACCGCCCTAAGAAAAAAGTATAATTTTCTAATATGAAAAAACTGAGTAAATTCATTTATATTTTAATGAAACTCAACTATTTAGTACTTACAGGTCATAGAATTGTAAATCATTTCTTACTTTGAAATTTACTTATTCTTAAGAAAATTTTTTGGCTGCATATCCTAGGCGTTTCGTCAAGAACACGAATTTTCGGGGAAAAACTGCAATAACTCCGAAACTACTTTATAGATTTCTAATGTTGGTGCCTTGAAATAAAGCAAATTTCGTTCCCTTTTATTTTCCAGTAAATTTTTTAATTTAATTCTTAGTGGTTAAAATTTGGGCAAAGGAACATTTTCTCAAAATTTTACCATTTCAAATCGCAGGTACGGCGAAACGGTTTAAGATATCGATCTTGTTTTTTGGTATTTTATTCTCTCATTTGTTTGTTTTATGATACTGGAAAGCAAATTTATTATTTGTAATATTTGTTGAACAAAATTTTCAAAAAATTAAAAAATGATATTTGAAACCGGCCTGAGAAAAAAGTACAATTTTCTAATATGAAAGAAAACTGAGTGAATTTAGTTATATTTTAACGAAACTCAACTATTTAGTACTTACAGGTCATAGAATTGTAAATCATGTCTTACTTTGAAATTTACTTATTATAAAGTAATTTTTTTGGCTGAATATCCTTTGGCGTTTTGTCAAGAACACGAATTTTCGGGGAAAAACTGCAATAACTCCGAAGCTACTTCATGGATTTTTAATGTTGGTGACTTAAAATAAAGCTACTTTAGTTCCCTTTTATATTTCAGTAAAATTTTTTTAATAATTTAATTCTTAGTGGTTAAAATTTGGGCAAAGGAACAAATATTTGTAATATTTGTTGAACAAAATTTTCAAAAAATTCAAAAATTATTTTTGAAACCGGCCTGAGAAAAAAGTACAATTTTCTAATATGACAAAAACTGAATAAATTCAGTTATATCTTAACGAAACTCAATTATTTAGGACTTACAGGTCATACAATTGTAAATCATGTTTTACTTTGAACTTTACTTATCCTTAAGTAAATTTTTTGCTTATCCTTAAGTAAATTTAGGACACGAATTTTCGGGGAAAAACTGCAATAACTCTGAAACTATTTCATGGATTTTTAATGTTGATAACATAAAATAAAGCTACTTTAGTTCTCTTTCTATTCCAGTAAATTTGTTTAAATAAATTAATTCTTAGTGATTAAAATTTCGGCAAAACCGAATTTGCTCAAAATTTTTCCCATACAAAAAAGTTTAACACTTTGTGGGCCGATGCAGCAGTTTTGAAAAAAATTTGTATAGCTTGAATTTATGTTACGTAGAACATTTCTAGGGGGAGTAAGGATCAATTTTTCACTTTCGTAAAATAAGGTCCACCCTAATATACATACATTCATCTTTAAAAAACTTATTTCAGCTTCTTATGTTATTATCTTTAATATATTGTTAGAAATTTTCTGAAACGTCAAAAAGTTTCTTCCATAATATCCATAATTTCATGCATTACCTCACTCATCTTCATTTCATTTATTAAAGTATCTTTTTCTGTCTTGAGATTTTAAATGCAGATTTCGTTTAATTATTTTAATTTACATGCGACTTCTAAGATATTCAAATTTAAAACAAAAGCTTCATCTCTCTATTTAATAAGATTTTTTAAATTATACAAATATGATTCATTATTTCTTGCTTTCATTCCTTTCTTTTCCATTTCCCAGCTCTTCTCCATTGTTGTCTTCGGCTGCATATCATCAGAAGGTTATCGCGAAGAGGACGGCAAGGATGTGTGTATTTTGAATGATGACAACATGGCCTGCAAATATGGCAATACAGTGGGCGTTTTTGGTTTCCTGGCGTCAATGGCTTTTATAGTGGGCGAATTTCTGTTCGAGCGCATGTCCTCAGTGAAAAGTCGGAAACGTTTTGTTATGGCCGATATGGGCTTTTCGGGTGAGTCTTTTGTTAATGAAACTTTAGTTTAAGGGAAATTTATATGATTTGTTTGTCTTTTCTTAATAGCTTTCTGGGCCTTTATGTATTTCATTGCCTTCATCTATATCTGGTCCCAGTGGAGTTCGGCTGAAATGCCTCCTGGTGGCATTGGTGCCAGTAATATGCAAGCTGCCATTGTTTTTTCATTATTCTCGATATTTACTTGGGTAAGATAAGTATTAATAATATCTTTTATAATAGAACTAGTTATATTATACGTGGGTTGCCTTTTATAAATAAGGGTGTACGCTTTTTTGACACTAATGTAAAGAAGGAATGTTTTCGAGAGAATATGAATCACCAAAAAAAGGTTGCCAATCAACATCGCCAAATCGAAAAATTACGCGACCGGAAAATTTAGCATTCAATAACTGAATTGTTCGGCCGACTTGTATTGTTGTTGTTCTAAAACATTAGCAAAAAATCTAAGAATTTAAGGTAATGCCGTTTCTTTGCTCACATGGTGAGCCCCACATATACATATATAGTTCCCACACAGCATTTCAATTGGAATAAGGGGTACATCTCAATAACCAATATATTTGTTTAAGAATATATCGTTCCACAGTTTAAGTTTTTCAACTTTTAACTGACGTCTAATTTATTTCATAATTTCAAAGTCAATGGGTCAAATCAGCATTCATCGTTTTAAGTGCTCAACAAGCCCCTTTTAAAGCCGATATTGAAAAACTGGTCCTGTTTTTTGAAAAATGCTTTGTTTTCGTTTCTCAGAATTAAACTTAAATATTTGTTCTAGAGCGAAGCCATCCATGGTTAAAATTTTCTAACCTTTAACTGAATGTCAACTTATTTCATAACCTAAAATTTGTCCACCTTGGATTTTTTGATTTTCTAGAATAAACACAAGTTAATAGGCTAAATCAGGACTCGACGTCTTGAGTGCTTAAAAATCTCCTTTTCTGAGCAGATTTATATGATCTCACATTATCGTTGTGGGAAATGATACTTTTTTGGAGATGGGTTCTTCTTATTTCTCCAAAACCTTAAGAATTATAAGAAACTTTGAAGTAAATTTTGACTTTAAATCCAAATGACTTTTGTAGGGCTTTACTTATCTTGGAATACCCATAAAATCGACAGTTATCGACTCTCGGACTTATATATGTAGAACAACGCTCAAGTTAAAGAATCGAATACGATCGCGTTTTTTAAAAACATATGTATAAGAGTGTAGATCCACGATTCTTTAACTTGAGCGTTGATCTACAACGCTCAAGTTAAAGAATCGAATACGATCGCGTTTTTTTAAAACATATGTATAAGAGTGTAGATCCACGATTCTTTAACTTGAGCGTTGATCTACGTATATGAGCCCGAGAGTCGATAACTGTCACTCAGACTACGAAGTCCATTGCAATACCACGGAACCTGGTAAAATAAAGTATCACTAGCTTCGTCCATTAAACCATACCAAGCGCTTTAAAAAGCTCGCAAGTCGGTAGATATCAATACCAGCCAGATCTACTACTGCTAGCCAGAACAGGGCAAGTGCATAAAAAGTGTTTTATATACTCAGTCTCCTCTTCGTCTCCATTGCTTCTGTAAAGGTTATTAGTGGTAACCTTTAGCCTATTATCATGTCTTCCAATCAGACAGTGTCCGGATATAACGGACACGAGCAATAAGATAACGGATCTTGATAATGACAGCAATCTGTGAGTGCGTTGCCTATCCGAACAGGATCACATCTGTTTGAAGTAAATACAGTTATTGACAGATGCCCACCTATTATTTGCTAAAAAGTTAGTTGTCTCTTGTAGTAGGAGCTTGCATGTGGCTAGATTCTGTAAGGTAGCCCCTAGTCTTGCTAGATCGTCTGCTATTCTCTGGAATATTCCAGTGGCCCGGCACGCATATGAGGTTTATGCTGAACTGCTAGGACATCTCGTTATGATATTTGTGGCAACTCAGGGATGATGTTAAATTCAGGAAGACAGAGTCCAGAGATTTTATCGCAGCTTTTTTCGGTCAACTGACACGTTCCAAGGATAGTCGGTTCTTCCTACAGTAAAAGTGGCAGTCCAAACATCAAGGAAAATTAAAGGTACCTATACATGTTGACGGGTTTCCGCCATAGCCTACTGACATTATCTTAGTCTTAGAAATATTGATTTCTAATCCAGCTGCCCGAGATTTAACAGTGATAGCGTTAGTATTTACTTGAAGGCGGCCTGAGCTTTGGCTTAGAAGACATTCGTCATCAGCATATCCCATGTCTGAAATGTCAATGAATATACTGCCATGGTTGGTTTCATTATTCACTTCCATCAGCAGTGTTTAGCCGATTGGGTTAACACTGGGAAGTGTTCCATCCAGCGCATTAATTGTTCATCCGGTGTTGAAAGAGTACCACTACTACTTAAATTTTTATATAACACACTTTTTAATTTGCTATACTCGTATCTTATTATTAACTATTCTACATTGTAAATATCCTTTTTTTACTTTATATAATTTTTTTTGTAATTAAATTTTCCAGGCTTTATGTGCTTTCTTGGCCTATAAACGTTTCCTAATTGGTGCCGGCGATGAGTTCACCTCCGCCTTTGAAAATGATCCCGCCAATGTGGTGCATCAGCAGGCCTACAACAGCTACTCGGTGGACAATGATAATGACCAATATAGTGCTTCGCCATTCACTTCTCAACAAACAGGTTAAATCGAAAATTTGAAATTGAAATCTTAAAATATATTTTTAATTATTATGGCATATTATAAAGCGAATATGATTTATTATAGCATATTATTATTATAGCATTATATTATGACATATTATAAAGTGATTATTAGGTATTATAGCACATTTTAATGAGGTTATCATTTATTATAGCATATTATAATGCGATTATTAGATATTATAGCACATTTAGATGCGATTATAATTTATTATGGCATATTATAATTCTATTTTTGTTAATTATGGCATATTGAAATGCGGTTATTAGGTATTATAGCATATTTTAATGTGATTATAATATATTATAGCATGTTATAATTCTATTTTTATTTACTATGGCATATTATAATGCTATTATTAGGTATTATAGCATATTCTAATGCGTTATAATTTATTATACCATCTTGGAATCATATTTTAATTTATTATGGCACATTATAATGCTTTTATTTTGTATTATAGCATATTCTAATGCAGTTATAATATATTATAGCATGTTATAATCCTATTTTAATTTATTATGGCATATTAAAATGCGATTATTATGTATTATAGCATCTTATAATGCTATTTTAATTTATAAAGGCACATTATAATGCTCTTATTAGGTATTATAACATATTCTAATGCGGTTAAAATATATTATAGCATCTTATAATCCCATTTTAATTTATTATGGCATATTATAATGCTATTATTAGGTATTATGGCATATTTTAATGTGGTTATAATTTATTATAGCATATTATAATCCTATTTTAATTTATTATATCATATTAAAATACGGTTATTAGGTATTATAGCATATTTTAATGTGGTTATAATATTTTATAGCATATTATAATCCCAACTTAATTTATTATGGCATATTATAATGCGATTATTAGGTACTATAGCACATTTAGATGGGATTATAATTTATTATGACATATCATAATCCTATTTTAATTTATTATGGCATATTAAAATGCGATTATTAGATATTATAGCATATTCTAATGCGGTTATAATATATTATAGCATATTTGAATCCTATTTTTATTTATTATTACATATTATAATGCGATTATTAGGTATTATAGCACATTCTACTGCGGTTATAATATATTATAGCATATTATAACCCTATTTTGTTTTATTATGGCATATTATAAAACGATTATTAGGTATTATAGCATATTTTAATGAGGTTATAATTTATTATAACATTTTTTAGTGCGATTATAATTTATTAAGGCACATTATAATACTTTTATTAGGTATTATAGCATATTTTTATGCGGTTAAAATTTGTTATAGCATGTTATAATCCTATTTTAATTTATTATGGCATATTAAAATGCGGTTATTAGACATTAAAACATATTTTAATGTGGTTATAATATATTATAGCATCTTTAAATCCTATTTGTATTTATTATGGCATATTATAATGCGATTATTAGGTATTATAGCATATTTTAACGCGTTTAAAATAAATTATAGCATCTTATAATCCTATTTTAATTTATTATGGCATATTATAATGCTATTATTAGGTATTATAGCATATTTTAATGCGGTTATAATTTATTATAGCATATTATAATCCTGTTTTAATTTATTATGGCATATTATAATGAGATTATTAGGTATTATAGCACATTCTAATGCGGTTATAATATATTATAGCATATTACAATCCTATTTTGATTTATTATGGCATATTATAAAGCGATTATTAGGTATTATAGCATATTTTAATGAGGTTATAATTTATTATAACATTTTTTAGTGCGGTTATAATATATTATGGCATACTATAATGCGATTATTAGGTATTATAGCACATTTTAATGCGGTTATAATTTATTATAGCATCTTATAATCCTATTTTAATTTATTAAGGCACATTATAATGCTTTTATTAGGTATTATAGCATATTTTTATGCGGTTAAAATTTATTATAGCATGTTATAATCCTATTTTAATTTATTATGGCATATTAAAATGCGGTTATTAGATATTAAAACATATTTTAATGTGGTTATAATATATTATAGCATCTTTTAATCCTATTTTTATTTATTATGGCATATTATAATGCTATTATTAGGTATTATAGCATATTTTAATGCGGTTATAATAAATTATAGCATCTTATAATCCTATTTTAATTTATTATGGCATATTATAATGCGATTATTAGGTATTATAGCACATTTTAATACGGTTATAATTTATTATAGCACATTTTAATGCGGTTAAAATTTATTATAGTATCATATAATCCTTTTTTAATTTATTATGGCACATTATAATGCGATTATTAGGTATTAGAGCATATTTCAATGCGGTTATAATATATAATAGCATCTTATAATCCTATTTTAATTTATTATGGCATATTTTAATGCGATTATTAGGTATTATAGCACAATTTAAGGAGGTTATAATATATTATAGCATCTTATAATTTATTATGACATATTATAATGCTATTATTAGGTGTTATAGCACATTTAAATGTTATTATAGCTTATTATAGCATATTATAATGCAATTATTTGACTTTATAGCACATTTTAATACGAGTATTTTGGAATTATTATGTATTATAGCACATAATTACTTAAATATAATACAAGATAGAACATTATTATGCTATAATATTGTATTATAGCATGTTGTTAATCGATTATAACATATCGGGTGTTTTTTATTGAGGTATAGAACTTTAAGTTGGCATCACTTTTTTAACTGGCGGCCATTTTGTCAGCTGTCAAGTGATTAATATTTAGTTTGGTTTGCCTTTTCATCATGAACAGGTTGACAAAGGAACAACGTTTGCAAATCGTGCAAATTTATTTCGAAAACAATGGTTCAGTTCGCGAAGTTTACCGCAAGCTCCGTCCATTTTATGGTCGACATAATCGTCCATCAGAGCAATTAATTCGGTTAACCATGGATCGTTTTCGCACTACGTTTACTCTATGTGATAATACGCATCCGCAGCGACGTCGAATAGTGCGCCGCTGTAGAGCAAAGTGTTGAAGAGGACCCGAATGAATCGATTCGCCACCGTGCACAGCAATTGGAGCTTTGTCCATCAACTTTATGGAAGATTTTGCGCAAAGATCTTGGCTTGCGACCTTACAAGATCCAGCTTGTGCAAGAATTAAAGCCGCGAGACCATGCAATGCGTCGTGATTTTGGTGTATGGGCCGAAAATGAGATTGATCTCGATGCTGATTTTCATCGCAAAATTTTGTTCAGTGATGAGGCTCATTTTTGGTTGAATGGCTACGTCAACAAGCAAAATTGCCGCATTTGGAGTGAAGAGAATCCACATGAGACCCTTGAGACGCCATTACATTCACAAAAACTGACTTTTTGGTGTGCTCTATGGGCTGGTGGAGTCATTGGGCCATACTTCTTCCGAAATAATGCTGGATAGTCAGTTACCATAAATGGAGACCGGTATAGAGCCATGATAACCGACTATTTTGTTCCCCAATTGAATGGCATGAATGTGGATGAGTTGTGGTTCCAACAAGACGGCGCTACATGCCACACAGCGCACGTCACAATTGATTTATTGAAGGAAACATTCGATGAGCGCATAATTTCGCGGAATGGACCTGTCAATTGGCCACCAAGATCGTGCGATTTGACACCACTGGATTATTTTCTTTGGGGATATGTGAAGTCCCTCGTCTACGCCAACAAACCAGAAACGTTAGGGGACTTGGAAGCCAACATTCGTGGCGTTATTGCCAACATACGGCCCCATATGCTCGAAAAAGTAGTTGAAAATTGGACCTGTAGAGTTGGCTTTATTCGAGCCAGCCGCGGCGGCAACATGCCCGAAATCATATTTACATTAATGGCACATAATTATCCTTCCAATAAAGCCAAATTGATGGACATTAAAACGATTTTCTTGTGTTTTATTTCAATTCGAAGTTCTATACCTCTAAAAGAAACACACAGTATTATAACCATTTATAATGCTCTCAAATGAAATTATCATGTTTTATAATATTATAAAACAATTATTATGTTTATTATTTTTATTTAAACAATTTTCTCCAAATTCTTTCCAGGCATGGAGCAACAGGCCAATATGGAATATCAACAGCCCACCTATTAGATATCAGCTAGAAAGTTAAGAAAAAATACTCCCAAATTTAGTAGTTGCTATAAAAAAAATATCACTTTTGACTCAACTCACACTCACTGTTGATACATATATTCAAAATGAAGTAAAAAAACGAACATATTTTTAAAAATTCTGAAAACAAAAAACCCCAGAACTCAAGCTCAAGATTAGAGAAGAAGAACAACAACAACAATAAAACCTTAAGGCAAAAACAAAGACGAAGACATTGAAAACTTGAACAATACAAAAAATACACCGAAAAAAATACATATTAACAAAATAACAAAAGGATTAAAAAAAAAGAAACAACAAAGAAAGAAATCTCACAATAAAACTGTAATAAAACATACATATGTATTATTAAATAAATTTAAAAATTAACAAATAAAAAAAAAAAATACTATAATTATATACAAACACTTACACATACATACAACTAAATTAATATAAATAAGTTAAAAATTTAAAAGAAAAAAAAAAAAACACCCACATTCCAAAACAAAAAAAAGCTTTGTTTGTTTAAATAACAAAAAAATTTATTTATACACTGAAAAAAAAAAAATGAAAATAAAACCAACATATGCTTCAGCTTTAGATGAGAATTTAACAGAACAACAAAACATAAATGTAACAATAAATTTAAAAAAAGAAAAAAAACTTTTATATTTTAATAAGTATTAAACAATAATAAATTGAAAAAAAGAAAAACATAAACTAAATAAAACAATAAAAAATTAAAAATTTGTTAAAATATTTTTAAATACTTGCATACAAGTACATACATACATACATAAATAAATAAATTTACAAGGTTTTTATAAAACTTTGTTAAATATGAACAAAAGAAATATTGGTTTAACTGATAATGAAAAAAATTATTTGGTATTTCAAAATTGGCTTAAAGTAAAAAATTTATTAAAAAAAAAATTAAAAATTATAATTGTATTATAAACAGAAATAATAAACAAGTAAGAGTGGTATATTCGGCTTTGCCGAATCTTGGATACCCTTCACCAATGGTGTTCCAAAAGTACTTAATGTAATTCGTAGCAATATTTGGTTATACTAGTATTATATGCAAAGAGTCTTAAGAGTCGGAAAACGAAAACCTTTTCGGTGGCGTCATCATCTAGAATAGTTATGCACCCAAATTTTAGGTTGGGCAGGTGGCTGATGTCTAGGGAAGCTTCACTTGGGTTCTAAAGTGGTCCCTTTGTGAAAGATAATGATTACTAGACTACAAGTAGAGAAAGCATATTTAAGCCAGCCAGTAGCTTCGAAATAAAATAGACACATATTTTACGAACATTTAATAAAGTTCGATAGACAAGATAAACCATGCAGAAAAGATGCTTCAAAATGTAGATGCCCTTACATTTGCAATAGCACATCGATTTGATGAAAGTTTAAGTATTCTGGCATGCAACCCAAAAACACAGTGCCCAGTGAGGGTTGTGCACTTTAATTCGTACGAATTATCCAACTAGTAAAAGTCCTTGATTAGTTATGTAAAACTCTGAAGTTAGCGGACTGATTTAGGTCAAAGCTTTAACAATGATTGTCAATGTATACAAGCCTTAAAATTAAAGGGTATACACTCTTAGTTTTAGATACATATGTGAAATATATAGCTTTTGAATGGCTGAAGTTAGTTAATTAATTAAAATGAACACTTCATCAATAATATTTGGGATTTCGATATGTCCGATGGATGTTTGGAAAGTTTTGCTCTAGTTCTTTGTGCAATTTTAATGTGATTTAATTTATCAGCATTAAATCGATTCCCGGGAGATTTCACTAAATGTGAATAGAGCTCGCCCATTTTCAATATCGAACTTTTCAAGAGATCAGAAATACTTATTGTCCTGAATATCAATATTGTACAACGTCTTTATACTAAATGTCATCATCGTATCTATTATAATTTGTCATTTATTAGCTACTAAGAGATTGCCTTAGGCGAAACGTGAACGGATTTCTCCCAATTGCAATTAAAAAATTTAAATTTTTGTTGATATGTGAGATACTTACATACATATGTAGGTTTTGAACGGATATCATGTAATTAGCTGCATTTTTGTACTTCCTAGGAAGATTACCTATAATTTGATATATAATACATTCTCAAATGTTATCATAATGTTCAAAAGTCAGACACAAAATTAAGATAAATGCAGTGTGTCTGTCTGCTAAAACCAGATTTGTGGAGCTCCTGAATTGTCGCACCCTGAATTTCAACATTGTCGATCAAAACACCATCGCTTAAACGCTAAATTATATCTACCACAAATTACAGAATACATCAGGATTTAGATAATCCCCTGCGAAGGACGCTATTAAACTTCATCAAAATAAACATCTGAGATATCGACAAAACAGGAGCTCCAAAAACTTGACTACAACAGAAAAAAGGACAGACAGGTAGACGGACGGACAAACAAACAGACGGACGGACGGGTAAACAAACAGACGGACGGACAGACGGACGGAGGTCGCGAAATCGAATCTTGTGCCGATTCTGAGTTGATCGGTACAATTTGAATGGTATTCATAATCAGATTTGTGGAGTATATATATCAGATTTTAGAAAATCCTCCCATAAAGAACGATGTCAAATTTCATCACAATCGGTCCATAAACACCTGAGATGTCGCTGAAACAATACTTACAAAATGTAAACAAAATTTCTTAGACACGTACTTTGGGCAATTTGCTGTACATCAAATGTAGTGTTATGGCGATATCTCAATTGTTTATAGACCGCTTTTGATAAAATTTAATAACGTGATTGGTGGGGGAATTTCCTAAAATCTGATATAAAATTTATGTAGGTCCGTACTAAAGGAGGATAGTTTTTCCTATTTCTGCATTTAATTTTTTCAGCAAACATTCTCTAATGTGTACTTTGGGCAATTTGCGATACATCAAATTCAGTGTTTTAGCGATATCTCAGTTGTTTATGGACCGATTTTGATAAAATTTTACAGAGTGCTTTGGGAAAATATTTCCTACAATCTGATATATAACATATTATCACATGTACACCAGGAGTATCTTTTTTCTCTTGTTATTTAAAAGTGTGTTTCAATCAAAAATTTTAAAATTTTCGTCTAATTTTTGGTATTTTTTCGATATTTTCGGTGTTTATAAACCGATTTTAATGAAATTTAATAGCGTTCATTGCGGGAGAATTTCCTAAAATCTGATATATAATTTATGTAAGTCCATCCTCCAGGGGCTTAAGAAACTTGATTTCAACAGACAGACAGACAGACGGACGGACAGACAGACAGACAGACAGACAGACGGACATCGCTTAATCGATTCTCCTCCCGATTCTGAGTCGATCGGTATAATTTTTATGGGGTCTACGGTCACTAATAAAAAAATTACAAACGGAATCACAAACTTATAATACCCTTTCACCTATTGGTGAAGGGTATAATAAATGTTGAAAAATTAAACAAGGAAACAAAAAAAAATATTATATTGATAACTCAGGTTATAATTAACTTTAAAAATATAAATTTAATTAATGTTAAATTAAAAAAATTTAGTTTAATTAGTTTTATATAATTTGTATTATTTAATATTAATGTAGTTAAATTTTAGTTTTGAAAATTTTCCTAACTCAAATTTTATAATTGGAATTCTATAAAAGGTTATAATGTATAAAAACTCATTGTAATGCAATTAGTGCAATGCATTAATGCGTTTTATTGCATTATAATCACGGGTCGTCTCAAAGAGAACAGAACAAAAAAAACAGTCGGCAGAGTTGCCGTTTTTTATACTCTTAACTAAAATAGGTATTTGTTTTTCAATGTGTAGTTCTAATATTTTAAAAAGAAAAAGTTGTATACTCCATTTTTTTTTTAAATATTTTTATCAACAAATTTTCTACAGAAAATTTTTTATCAAAAATTTCTAAAGAAAATTCCTTTATCCAAAATTTGTTTATAAAAAAAATTTTTATCAAAAATTTATGTATAGAAAATTGTTTTATTAAAAATGTTTCTATAGAAAATATTTTTATCAAAAAATTTTCTATAGAAAATTTTTTACCAAAAATTTTTCTATAGAAAATTTTTTTATCTAAAATTTTTCTATAGAACATTTTTTTATCAAAAATTTTTCTATAGAAAATATTTTTATCAAAAATTTTTTTATAGAAAATTTTTTTATCAAAAATTTTTTTATCTAAAAATTTTTTATCAAAAATTTTTCAATAGAAAATTTATTTATCAAAAATTTTTTATAGAAAATTTTCTTATAAAAAATTTTTCTATAGAAAATTTTTGATAAAAAAATTTTTTTTCCAAAAATTTTTCTATAGAGAATTTTTTATCAAAAATTTTTCTATAGAAAATTTTTTTATCAAAAATTTTCTACAGAAAGGAAAGGTTTCCCCACCAACATTTTTTGGTTTTATCAAAAAACTATTTATTACAATAATAAATAATTGTAATAAATTGGGATTCTTAGTGCAATACACTACAGTAAAACTTTTTAATTAGAAATTTTTTTTATCAAAAAATTTTCTATAGAAAATTGTTTATATCCAAAAATTTTTCTATATAAATTTTTTTTATCAACAATTTTTCTAGTTAAAATTTTTTTATCTAAAATTTTCTATAGAAAATTTTTTTATCCAAAAATTTTTCTATAGAAAATTTTTTATCAAAAATTTTTCTATAGAAAATTTTTTTATCAAAAATTTTCAACAGAAAATTTTTTTATAGAAAAGTTTTTTATCAAAAAATTTTCTATAGAAAATTTTTTTATCCAAAAATTTTTCTATAGAAAATTTTTTATCAAAAATTTTTCTATAGAAAATTTTTTTATCAAAAATTTTCAACAGAAAATTTTTTATAGAAAAGTTTTTTATCAAAAAATTTTCTATAGCAAATTTTTTTATCCAAAAATTTTTCTCTATAAAATTTTTTTATCAAAAATTTTTCTATAGAAACTTTTTTTATCAAAAATTTTTCTACGGAAAATTGTTTTATCAAAAATTTTTCTACAGAAAATTTTTTTATCAAAAATTTTCTATAGAAAATTTTTTTATCAACAAATTTTCTATGGAAAATTTTTTAGCAAAAATTTTTCTATGGAACATTTTTTATCAAAAATTTTTCTATGGAAAATTTTTTATCAAACATTTTTTTATAGAAAATTTATTAATCAAAAATTTTTTATTCAAAAAATTTTCTATGGAAAATTTTTTTATCAGAAATTTTTCTATAGAAATTTTTTTATCAAAAATTTTTCTATACAAAATTTTTTTATCAAAAAATTTTCTATAGAAAGTTTTTTTATCAAAAATTTTTCTATAGAAAATTTTTTTATCAAAAATTTTTCTATAGAAAATTTTTTTATCAAAAATTTTTCTATAGAAAATTTTTTTATCAAAAATTTTTCTATAGAAAATTTTTTTTATCAAAAATTTTTCTATAGAAAATTTTTTTTATCAAAAATTTTTCTATAGAAAATTTTGTTATCAAAATTTTTTTATAGAAAATTTGCTTACAAAAATGTTTCTATAGAAATTTTTTTTTTCAAAAATTTTTCCATAGAAAATTTTTTTATCAAAAATTTTTCTATAGAAATTTATTTATCAAAAATTTTTCTATAGAAAATTTTTTTATCAAAGATTTTCCTATAGAAATTTTTTCTTATCAAAAATTTTCCTATTTAAAATTTTTCTTTAAACATTTTTCTATTTAAAATTTTTTTATCAAAAATTTTTCTATTTAAAATTTTTTTATCATAGAAAATTTTTTATAAAAAAATTTTCTATAGAAATTTTTTTTATCCAAAAATTTTTCTATAGAAAATTTTTATCAAAAATTTTTGTATAGAAAATTTTTTTATCAAAAATTTTCAACAGAAAATTTTTTTATAGAAAAGTTTTTTATCAAAAAATTTTCTATAGAAAATTTTTTTATCAAAAATTTTTCTATAGAAAATTTTTTTATCCAAAAATTTTTCTATATAAAATTTTTTTATCAAAAATTTTTCTATAGAAACTTTTTTTATCAAAAATTTTTCTACGGAAAATTGTTTTATCAAAAATTTTTCTACAGAAAATTTTTTTATCAAAAATTTTCTATAGAAAATTTTTTTATCAACAAATTTTCTATGGAAAATTTTTTAGCAAAAATTTTTCTATGGAACATTTTTTATCAAAAATTTTTCTATGGAAAATTTTTTATCAAACATTTTTTTATAGAAAATTTATTAATCAAAAATTTTTTATTCAAAAAATTTTCTATGGAAAATTTTTTTATCAAAAATTTTTCTATAGAAAGTTTTTTTATCAAAAATTTTTCTATAGAAAATTTTTTTATCAAAAATTTTTCTATAGAAAATTTTTTTATCAACAATTTTTCTATAGAAAATTTTTTTATCAAAAATTTTTCTATAGAAAATTTTTTTATCACAAATTTTTCTATAGAAAATTTTTTTTATCAAAAATTTTTCTATAGAAAATTTTTTTTATCAAAAATTTTTCTATAGAAATTTTTTTCTTCAAAAATTTTTCTATAGAAATTTTTTTATCAAAAATTTTTCTATAGAAAATTTTTTTATCAAAGATTTTCCTATAGAAATTTTTTTTATCAAAAATTTTCCTATTTAAATTTTTTTTTTAAACATTTTTCTATTTAAAATTTTTTTATCAAAAATTTTTCTATTTAAAATTTTTTTATCAAAAATTTTCCATAGAAAATTTTTTTATCAAAAATTTTTTTATAGAAAATTTATTTATCAAACATTTTTCTATAGACAATTTTTATTCAAAAAATTTTCTATGGAAAATTTTTTTATCAAAAATTTTTCTGTAGAAAATTTTTTTTATTCAAAAATTTTTCTATAGAAAATTTTTTATCAAAAATTTTTCTATAGAAATTTTTTTCTTCAAAAATTTTTCTATAGAAATTTTTTTATCAAAAATTTTTCTATAGAAAATTTTTTTATCAAAAATTTTCCTATAGAAATTTTTTTTATCAAAAATTTTCCTATTTAAAATTTTTGTTTAAACATTTTTCTATTTAAAATTTTTTTATCAAAAATTTTTCTATTTAATTTTTTTATCAAAAATTTTCTACAGAAAATGTTTTTATCAAAAATTTTTTTATCAAAAATTTTTTTATAGAAAATTTATTTATTAAACATTTTTCTATAGACAATTTTTATTCAAAAAATTTTCTATGGAAAATTTTTTTATCAAAAATTTTTCTGTAGAAATTTTTTTTTATTCAAAAATTTTTCTATAGAAAATTTTTTTTTATTCAAAAATTTTTCTATAGAAAATTTTTTTATCAAAAATTTTTTTTAGAAAATATTTTTATCAAAAATTTTTTGTATCAAAAATTATTCCATAGAAATTTTTTTTATCAAAAATTTAAGGAAATTAAAAAAAATCATCGGCTTCTGGTGGTATGGGCTGCCTACTCCAGGTTATATTGTATATTAATTCTTTGTAATGCAATTAAATGCATTAATGCGTTTTATTATATTATAATCGAATTATAATGCATCATAATACATTATAATAGTTTGATAATACCCACAAAAACATTATAATATAATTATAATTGGTTTTGTTTTATTATAATCTCATTATAATGCATTATAGTATATTGTCATTGCATTATGATGCATTATATCTCATTAAAATCAAATTAAAATATGTAATATTGCATTACAATTGGATTATAATGCGGTATTGTATATTATAATTGTATTATTTATAGTGGGATTATAAAGCAATATCATTTATTATAATAGCATTATAATGAGTTAAATAGGGTTAGTGGGTATCAGTTACGAATAACCACAATAGTTTAATCTTTTTATACCCAGAGACGAAGAAACTTGTCATTATCTTTGTTATCTATGCATTGTTTTAACCTAATGATAATGCTAGTGATTGCAGTCAAATCGCCTTAGCCTACAGAACAAAATTAAAATTTCAAGGATAACCTATATACCTAAGTGTGACGCAATTATATCCTAGTCTTTGGGTTGAAGGTCACAGAACAAATTTCTTACTTTCAGAAGCTATTTTGAAAGTATCGCTTTCGGACTTCATAATACGGAGTAATTAATATGCTTGAAATTGGAACCATTTATAGTAACAAAAACGAGACATTTAATATCTAAATGTTTTATTTGGGAAACCCTACCCATATTATAATGATCGAAATTGTCTTAAATTAGGAGATAAATTAATAAAATGCATGAGAAAACTAGTTTGTGTGGGTCCATTGCCTACGGTACCTCCCATATAAAAGGTTTGCACGAATCGATTTTATCACAATCTAAAGGTTATTCCATAATATTCACAAAACTTTATTTATGTATGGGAGGTACCTGATATAATCGACTGAATTAAACCAAATTCCGCCGACATTTTTCCTGTTTCAAGAAAGCCATATGAGCCAAATTTCATTGAATTATCTCCAAATTTTTCGACTCTTTTAATTATAATTAAAGGGTTAGGGTTTCCCAAACAAAAAATTAAAATTTCTTCTTCATGTAAGAATTAAATTAAATTGGAAACTTTTGTTATTTTTATAAATTTAATTTAATAATTTTGAAAATATTCAAGGATTTTTTGTTAACAAACATTTTTTAAAAAAGTACACTCATTAAATAAACACTTAAAATTATAGTTGTTCAAAGAATTTAAGAAAAAAAAAATATCAACATAAAAAGTAATAATTAATTATTTTAAATTAAAAACATAAAAGCATTAACAATTTTAAATATTTTGCCGAAAAATAAAAATCAAATTCCCACTTAAATGCCAAAAAAAGACAACAAATAAAAGGAATATGACAAAATAATTACAAACATTAAATGCAAAATTATCACAAAAAAAAAAAAGAAGAAAGAATTCCACATATTTTTTAAATAATAAAAAAAAAATATTGAAAATAAATTATAATAAAACCCCCGAAAATCAACTCCATTATAACTTGATATATAGAGAAGAAAAAACAAAGAGCATTGTTATATAAAATACAAAATTAAAAATAATAGTACAGTGCGATTTACTTAAATATACCCAAACCAAAACGGAATTAGTTAAATGACTATTTTTAAAAAATTTTCTATAAAAATAAGATATTGTTGAAAAATTTCCTATAAAAATAAGAAATTTTTGAAAAATTTCCTATCAAAATAAGAAATTTTTGAAAAATTTCCTATAAAAATAAGAAATTTTTGAAAAATTTCCTATAAAAATAAGAAATTTTTGAAAAATTTCCTATAAAAATAAGAAATTTTTGAAAAATTTCCTATGAAAATAAGAAATTTTTGAAAAATTTCCTATAAAAATAAGAAACTTTTGAAAAATTTCCTATAAAACTAAGAAATTTTTGAAAAATTTCCTATAAAAATAAGAAATTTTTGAAAAATTTCCTATAAAAATAAGAAAGTTTTTAAAAATTTCCTATAAAAATAAGAAATTTTTGAAAAATTTCCTTTAAAAATAAGAAATTTTTGAAAAATTTCCTATAAAAATAAGAAATTTTTAAAAAATTTCCTTTAAAAATAAGAAATTTTTAAAAAATTTCCTATAAAAATAAGAAATTTTTAAAAATTTCCTATAAAAATAAGAATTTTTTTGAAAATTTCCTATAAAAATAAGAAATTTTTTAAAAATTTCCTATAAATATAAGAAATTTTTTAAAAATTTCCTAAAAAAATAAGAAATTTTTGAAAAATTTCCTATAAAAATAAGAAATTTTTAAAAAATTTCCTAAAAAAATAAGAAATTTTTAAAAAATTCGTCAAAAAATAAGAAATTTTGAAAATTTTCCTATAAAAATAAGAAATTTTTGAAAAATTTCCTAAAAAAATAAGAAATTTTTGAAAAATTTCCTATAAAAATAAGAAATTTTTGAAAAATTCCCTATAAAAAAAAGACATTTTTGAAAAATTTCCTATAAACATAAGAAATTTTTGAAAAATTTCCTATAAAAATAAGAAATTTTGAAAAATTTCCTATAAAATTAAGAAATTTTTGAAAAATATTCTATAAAAATAAGAAATTTTTGAAAAATTTCCTAGAAACATAAGAAATAAAAATAAGAAATTTTTAAAAAAATTTCTATAAAAATAGATTTTTTTCTTAAAATTTCCTATGAAAATAAGAAATTTTTGAAAAATTTCCTATAAAAATAGAAATTTTTTGAAAAATTTCCTATAAAAATAGAAAATTTTTGAAAAATTTCCTATAAAAATAGAAAATTTTTGAAAAATGTCCTATAAAAATAGAAAATTTTTGAAAAATTTCCTATATAAAAAGCAAACATTTTTGAAAAATTTCCTATCAAAATAGAAAATTTCTGAAAAATTTCCTATAAAAAAAGAAATTTTTGAAAAATTTTATATAAAAATAAGAAATTTTTTGAAAATTTCCTATAAAAATAAGAAATTTTTGAAAAATTTCCTATAAAAATAGAAATTTTTTGAAAAATTTCCTATAAAAATAGAAAATTTTTGAAAAATTTCCTATAAAAATAGAAAATTTTTGAAAAATTTCCTATAAAAATAGAAAATTTTTGAAAAATTTCCTATAAAAAAAGCAAACATTTTTGAAAAATTTCCTATCAAAATAGAAAATTTCTGAAAAATTTCCTATAAAAAAAGAAATTTTTGAAAAATTTTCTATAAAAATAAGAAATTTTTGAAAAATTTTCTATAAAACTAAGAAATTTTTGAAAAATTTCCTATAAAAATAAGAAATTTTTTTAAAATTTCCTATAAAAATAAGAAATTTTTTAAAAATTTCCTATAAATATAAGAAATTTTTTAAAATTTTCCTAAAAAAATAAGAAATTTTTGCAAAATTTCCTATAAAAATAAGAAATTTTTAAAAAATTTCCTAAAAAATAAGAAATTTTTAAAAAATTCGTCAAAAAATAAGAAATTTTGAAAATTTTCCTATAAAAATAAGAAATTTTTGAAAAATTTCCTAAAAAAATAAGAAATTTTTTAAAAATTTCCTAAAAAAATAAGCAATTTTTAAAAATGTTCATATAAAAATAAGAAATTTTTGAAAAATTTCCTATAAAAATAATAAATTTTTGAAAAATTTTCTATAAAAATAAGAATTTTTTGAAAAATTTCCTTAAAAATAAGAAATTTTTTTAAAATTTCCTATAAAAATAAGAAATTTTTGAAAAATTTCCTATAAAAATAAGAAATTTTCGAAAAATTTAATATAAAATTAAGAAATTTTTGAAAAATTTCCTATAAAAATAGAAAATTTTAGAAAAATTTCCTATAAAAATAGAAAATTTTAGAAAAATTTCCTATAAAAATATATAATATCTCCCACAAAAACAAACCAATTTGCTTTAACCGATTCTTTAATATAGACATTTTACAAAGAAGTTTAAAGTGGGTATATTTAACTAAGCCGCACTGTTTATAAACCAACTTATAAAAACTTAAATACAAAAACCTAAAAACATAAATTA
The DNA here is from genome assembly GCA_933228675.1 of Stomorhina lunata. Classification (NCBI taxonomy): domain Eukaryota; kingdom Metazoa; phylum Arthropoda; class Insecta; order Diptera; family Rhiniidae; genus Stomorhina; species Stomorhina lunata. Next base: position 92,408,849 of record OW121744.1, on the reverse strand, counting down.
AATACAAAAAAATACATAAATAAATATATTTATATAATTGTCTATTTAAGTAGTAAATGTGCGCGTTTTTTTAGAACCAAAAAGTAAAAAAAAAAAAATTAAAAAATACACAGTAAAATATTATATAGTAAATTATGATTATACATATAAATAAATGTATGTAACTAATATAAATAATGATTATGTTATATTATTAATAAAGAAAAAGAAAACTATAATATAAAAAATCCCAAAAAATTTAATACATTTATCTAGAATGAAAAAATAATAATAATAATAAAAAAACAAATATGTTTGGTTGAAAAATTATTTGATTATAAAGAAAAAACACAATAAAACAAATAATATATAAAAAAAATATTGAAAATGTGGTTTACAATTTCTTTCAGTGTAAAAAGAGCAGGTTTGTTAAGGATCGAGGCAAGGGAAGCTTCGCCCTCCAAAAATAATAAGATTTACTATTGTTGTAGCTGCGGTATTATTCATAATATCGGAGAAGAATTAGTCCCTATTCAGAATCCTAAGATTTCCAAGTTGTTCCGGTACGAAAAATCGACGTTCTCTCGATAGTTAAATATTTTTATGACTATATTTATCATGAAAAATGCTGATTAGATCCGCCTTTTATTAAGATCCAATGGTTGTACTTCTAGTTGTTGTAGCGATATATAATCAGAGGTCGGCACAAAGGGAACAGAACAAAAAAAAAAAAAAAAAAATCGTCTGCAGAGTTGCCGTTTTTTTAGTTTTAACTCAAAAATGTATTTTTTTCTGTGTAGGTTCTGATGTTTTAAAAATAAAAAGTTTTCTACTCCATTTTTTTTAATATTTTTGTCAAAAGTTTTTCTAGAAAGTTTTTTTCTCAAAAAATTTTCTATTGAAAATTTTGTTATCAAAAATTATTCTATAGCTAAATTTTTTATCAAAAAATTTTCTATAAAAATTCTTTTATCAAAAATTTTTCCATAAAAAAATTTTTTCTCAAAAATTATCTATAGAAACATTTTTTTTTCAAAAAAATGTTTTCCCAATAATTTTTTTTAAGAAATTTTTTTGTTAAAAATTTTTCTGTAGAATTTTTTTTTATCAAATAATTTTCTATAGAATATTTTTTATCAAAAAATTTTCTATAGAATTTTTTTTTATTAAATCTTTTCTATAGAAAATTGTTTTATCAAAAATTTTCCATAGAATATTTTTTTATTAAAAATTTTCCATAGAATATTTTTTTTATCAAAAATTTTCCATAGAATATTTTTTATCAAAAATTTTGTAGAATTTTTTTATCAAAAATTATGGAAAATTTTTCTATAGAAAAATATTTTAATCGAAAATATTTCTACAGAAAAAAATTTTGCTATAGAAAATTTTTTTTTTTGAGAAGTTTTCGATAGAAAAATATTTTTATTTGAAATTTGGAAGAAAAAAAAAATTTTTTTAAGCAAATATTTTGTGGAAAAACATACAGAAAAAGATTTCTATTGAAAATTTTTCGATAGACAATTTTTTGTCGAAAATTTCTCTAAAGAAAATTTTTTTATCAAAAATTTGTCTATAGAAAATTTTTTATCAAAAATTTGTCTAAAGAAAAGTTTTTTAGTCAAAATTTTTTTATCAAAAATATAGAAATTTTTTTAATAAAAATATTTCTAAGAGAATTTTTTTATGAAAAATTTTTCTTTAGAAAATTTTTTATCAAAAATTTCGTATAAAATTTTTCTACAGAAAAATATTTTTATCAAAAAAAATATTTCTTTAGAAAAAATATTTTTTGAGAAAAATTTTCGATAAAAAAATATTTTTATTTAAAATTTTGAAGAAAGACAATTTTTTTTTATCAAAAACTTTGTAGAAAATTTTTCTACAGAAAAATATTTCTGTCGAAAATTTTCTGAGTAAATTTTTCGATAGAAAAATATTTGAATTGAAAATTTTCCCAGAAAAATATTTTAATAGAAAGATTTTTTATCAACAATTTTTCTTTAGAAAATTTTTTTATTAAAAAGTTTTCTATAGAATAAGTATTTATTAAAAAAAAATTGTAGAAAATATTTTTTATCAAAAATTTTGTTCAAATTTTTTCTACAGAAAAATATTTCTATAGAAAATTTTTCTATAGAAAAATATTTTTCTCGAAAATATTTCTATGGAAAAAAAAATTTTCTATAGAAAAATTTTTTTTAGAAAATTTTTCGATGGAAAAATAGTTTTATTGAAAATTTTTGATAAAATTTTTCGATAGATAAATATTTTTATTGAAAATGTTCCCAGAAAAATATTTTTATCAACAAATTTAATTTTTTTCTATAAACATTTTTTTCTATAGAAAATTTTGTATAAAAAATTTTGTAGAAAATTTTTCTACAAAAAAATATTTCTATCGAAAAGTTTTTGAGAAAACTTTTCGATAGAAAAATATTTTTATAGAAAAATTTTCTTTAAAAAATATTTTTATAGAAAAATTTTCTATCAAAAAAATTTTTATCGAAAAATTTTTATAAAAAAAATGTTTGCATCGAAAATATCTAAAAAATATTTTTTTTTATCTAAAAAATATTTTTTTTTATCTAAAAAATATAAAAACCTAAAATATTCGATCCTCAATTTAGATTCCTTTTCTGACCAGGTTTTAAAATGGGACATACCCTGTTTGTCTTTGTGAGTATAATTTTGTGTAAATTTACATTTTTTTTTATCGTAATCGCTAAACTGAGTTAGAGCTATAAAATTTGTAAGGTAAAAGGGGATGGTCCCCTGCTCTGATCTGACCAAGGATCGAACTTGGGACTTTTGATATGTTAGGCAGATGACTAACCTGCTATACTACGACGGTTCTTTGTTTACATCTGCAAAAAATGCTAGTAACTCTCTTCTTTAATACAAAAGGCTGACGAACTGATATCGTGGCAGAGTTTAATTGAGACGCGTATAAGAGAACAGTTAATATAAATATAACTTTGTAAAACGACAAAGTTTTTTAATTTTGTTTTCGGTTGTTTGCAAAAAGAATTCCTTACACGTTTTTCAAGAAAAAACGTAACAATGTTAAGGAACTGCCAAGCAAACGGGTTAGCTAGACTTGGGAAAACGTTACAAACTCTAGCTTAACCAAAATTTGTTGCAATGCTTGTAGCCACTTGCAAGCTCCTACTGTATGTACTGAATAAGTTAGTGTCTGCCCGATTATGTGATGTTATGTTATTTCAGAGAGATGTAGTCCGGATTAGACCCAATGAATCTTTTCTTGTATTAGAACGGGATAACATAGGCACCCGGTTATGCTGAAGTTTGCAACGAGTGACTTTTTCAGTAGCTGTAATGACGGAAGAATGAGTCTCTGCATATACCTTGCCCTTTCGTACAGTAGAGGACAATTTCGAGGCTCTTACATTTGTGCAGATCTAGGCGATCTGACTGATATGTATTGAAGTAAAATAATGTTAAGGTGATTCGAATGGGTAATTAGAAGGAGTCTTCGATATTATTTGTGGACAATGGATTTGATAGCCTAAATGAGTCTGATTACCAAACTGACTCTTTAACCTCGACCTTTCTATAGGAAAAGAAATGTAAGTGATGTTTTATTTAAATTTAAATTTAATTTTTTTTTAATTTTTGAATTTCATAATTTTATTTAAATTCGTATACAATTTTTCTAAAAAAATATCTAAATATCAATTCTAAAAAAATAATTTCTCTTAACTACAACTTAAGACTAATATGGAAAACAATTAATGAAATTAAAACAGTAAATGTATTAAATATTCTATATAGCCGTGTCAACGCTTACAATATCGGGTAACTGCACTCACTGGCGATGCCACAAAAACTATTCTCATTGCGAGGCAATTTCATGAAACCATTCTCACCCCAATTGGCCGAATAAGAGTTCTTGATAATCCAGTAATCACGACCATTTTCCGAGCCATAGCCCACAACCACTATAGAATGGTTAACCTCACCCTGATTACAGGTATCATCGTCGAAAATGCCGCCGCTGTACTGCTCGAAAGAGATAAGATCAGCATTGATGGAACAGGCCAAGGGGCCCAAAGTGGCAATAACTTCTTTCATTTTTTGCTCATCTCCGGGCTTAATGCGGGCATAGTCGCGTATAAAGACACCCTTGTCATAGGTTTCATTACGGCCACACTGGGCATTCTCCATTTCGGTATAGGGATATTTGGCCTCCAGAGAGACACCATGATCTCTAATATATTCAAAACCATATTCCTGGAAACCACCATCACAACCCATGCTACCATAATCCTCGGCACAGTCCACTAAATTCTGTTCGGAAAGGGAAACCAAAAGGCCAGTACGTCTGAATAAGTGACCCTCCAAGGCACCTATAGTGGAAAAAGACCAGCAAGAACCACAATCTTCACCCTGAAAACCGGGAGAGGTAACACCACCCAATTCACGCCAATCAAAGTGTTCGGGTAAGTTGTCGGTATTGGCTTTCGAGGTAACAAAGTTAACATGTTTAGAGGTAATTTCTCTGGAAATTAAGAACAAATTTTAATATATAAAAAAAAATAGATATCAATATCAGCCAAAAATACATACTCTCCGGTAAAGGTAATCTTCGAACCCAATAGTTTGGTCACCTCCTTACGTGTCTTATCCGCCAAAGGGTTAATAGACATATGAAAAGAACTCAAGCCCAATGCCGCATATTTATTGCCCATATCCACTAAGGCCTTGGTTCCCACAAATATAGACTCCCTAAATTGTTTTTCTTTCTCATCGCTAATTACTTTACCCGTTTGCAGCAGAAAGTCATCATAATTTTTGACGTCACACAATTTGGGGAAACTACTCCGCTGACCATGAGTCAATGCCAGACAACAGATGATTAATGCCACTACCGCTTCGAACTTAAGAGTTTTAGAATTTTTAAACATTTTGAATAAGTTTTGTTGTTGGCCTTTGTTGTTGGATTCTATAAAAAGAATTATTTTATTTATTTTTGGAATTAGAAAGGTGTTAATATAAAGTGGAATTATTCAATATTCATGAGGATCGTTAGCGGATATTTGATATTGATTTGGTTATAAAAAATTAATTTAAATAAATTAAACAAAAAACTATGACATATTCAGCTAAGTCGAATTTTGTGTTCCATTAACAAACATATTGATAGCACTGACTACTATCTGACTCCTAATCTATCAGTTGTTTCAGTCAAAAAAGTATTAAAGGGCCCTTTTTAAAGAAAATTTTTTTTTAAGAAAATTTTTCAGAAATTTCTTATTTTTTTTCAAAAAATTTGTCAAAAATTACTTATTTTTATAGGAAATTTTTCAAAAATTTCTTATTTTTTAAAAAATTTTTTCAAAAATTTCTTATTATTTTAAAAAATTTTCCAAAAATTTCTTATTTTTTTAAGAACTTTTTTAACAATTTCTAATTTTTTAAGAAATTTTTCAAAAATTTCTTACTTTTTTAAGCAATTTTTCAAAAATTTCTTATTTTTTTTAGTAATTTTTCAAAATTTTTTTATTTTTTTAAGAAATTTTTCAAAAATTTCTTCTCTTTTTAAGAAAATGTTTAAAAATTTCTTATTTGTTTAAGAAATTTTTAAAAAATTTCTTATTTTTTTAAGAAATTTTTCAAAAATTTCTTATTTTTTTAAGAAATTTTTCAAAAATTTCTTATATTTTAAAAATTTTACAAAATTTTCTTATTTTTATAGGAAATTTTTCAAAAATTTCTTATTTTTATAGAAAATTTTCAAAAATTTCTTATTTTTAAGGGAATTTTTCAAAAATTTCTTATCTTTATAGGAAATTTTCAAAAATTTCTTATTTTTATAAGAAAATTTAAAAAATTTCTTATTTTTATTTAAAATTTTACAAATATCTCATTTTTATAGAAATTTTTTTCAAAAATTTCTTATTTTTATAGGAAATTTTTAAAAAATTTCTTATTTTAATAGGAAATTTTTAAAAAAATTTCTTATTTTTATAGGAAATTTTTCAAAATTTTTTTTATTGGAAATTTAGGAATTTTTTAAAAAAATTTCCTGTTTTTATTGGAAATTTTTCAAAAATTTCTTATTTTTTTAAGAAATTTTTCAAAAATTTCTTATTTTTTTAAGAAATTTTTCAAAAATTTTTTATTTTTATAGGAAATTTTACAAAATTTTCTTATTTTTATAGGAAATTTTTCAAAATTTTTTTATTTTTATAGGAAATTTTACAAAATTTTCTTATTTTTATAGGAAATTTTTCAAAAATTTCTTATTTTTATAGGAAATTTTCAAAAATTTCTTATTTTTAAGGGAATTTTTCAAAAATTTCTTATCTTTAAAGGAAGTTTTCAAAAATTTCTTATTTTTATAAGTAAATTTAAAAAATTTCTTATTTTTATTTAAAATTTTACAAATATCTTATTTTTATAGAAAATTTTTTCAAAAATTTCTTATTTTTATAGGAAATTTTTAAAAAATTTCTTATTTTAATAGGAAATTTTTAAAAAAATTTTTATAGGAAATTTTTCAAAATTTTTTTTATAGGAAATTTAGGAATTTTTTAAAAAAATTTCCTGTTTTTATTGGAAATTTTTCAAAAATTTCTTATTTTTTTAATAAATTTTTCAAAAATTTCTTATTTTTTTAAGAAATTTTTCAAAAATTTTTTATTTTTATAGGAAATTTTACAAAATTTTCTTATTTTTATAGGAACTTTTTTAAAATTTTTTATTTTTATAGGAAATTTTCAAAAATTTCTTATATTTATTGGGAATTTTTTAAAAATTTCTTATTTTTTTAAATTTTTTATTTTTATAGGAAATTTTACAAAAATTTCCTATTTTTATAGGAAATTTTTCAAAAATTTCCTATTTTTATAGGAAATTTTTCAAAAATTTCCTATTTTTATAGGAAATTTTTCAAAAATTTCCTATTTTTATAGGAAACTTTTCAAAAATTTCCTATTTTTATAGGAAATTTTTCAAAAATTTCCTATTTTTATAGGAAATTTTTCAAAAATTTCCTATTTTTATAGGAAATTTTTCAAAAATTTCCTATTTTTATAGGAAATTTTTCAAAAATTTCCTATTTTTATAGGAAATTTTTCAAAAATTTCCTATTTTTATAGGAAATTTTTCAAAAATTTCCTATTTTTATAGGAAATTTTTCAAAAATTTCCTATTTTTATAGGAAATTTTTCAAAAATTTCCTATTTTTATAGGAAATTTTTCAAAAATTTCCTATTTTTATAGGAAATTTTTCAAAAATTTCCTATTTTTATAGGAAATTTTTCAAAAATTTCCTATTTTTATAGGAAATTTTTCAAAAATTTCCTATTTTTATAGGAAATTTTTCAAAAATTTCCTATTTTTATAGGAAATTTTTCAAAAATTTCCTATTTTTATAGGAAATTTTTCAAAAATTTCCTATTTTTATAGGAAATTTTTCAAAAATTTCCTATTTTTATAGGAAATTTTTCAAAAATTTCCTATTTTTATAGGAAATTTTTCAAAAATTTCCTATTTTTATAGGAAATTTTTCAAAAATTTCCTATTTTTAAAGGAAATTTTTCAAAAATTTCCTATTTTTATAGGAAATTTTTCAAAAATTTCCTATTTTTATAGGAAATTTTTCAAAAATTTCCTATTTTTATAGGAAATTTTTCAAAAATTTCCTATTTTTATAGGAAATTTTTCAAAAATTTCCTATTTTTATAGGAAATTTTTCAAAAATTTCCTATTTTGATAGGAAATTTTTCAAAAATTTCCTATTTTTATAGGAAATTTTTCAAAAATTTCCTATTTTTATAGGAAATTTTTCAAAAATTTCCTATTTTTATAGGAAATTTTTCAAAAATTTCCTATTTTTATAGGAAATTTTTCAAAAATTTCCTATTTTTATAGAAAATTTTTCAAAAATTTCCTATTTTTATAGGAAATTTTTCAAAAATTTCCTATTTTTATAGGAAATTTTTCAAAAATTTCCTATTTTTATACGAAATTTTTCAAAAATTTCCTATTTTTATACGAAATTTTTCAAAAATTTCCTATTTTTATACGAAATTTTTCAAAAATTTCCTATTTTTATACGAAATTTTTCAAAAATTTCCTATTTTTATACGAAATTTTTCAAAAATTTCCTATTTTTATAGGAAATTTTTCAAAAATTTCCTATTTTTATAGGAAATTTTTCAAAAATTTCCTATTTTTATAGGAAATTTTTCAAAAATTTCCTATTTTTATAGGAAATTTTTCAAAAATTTCCTATTTTTATAGGAAATTTTTCAAAAATTTCCTATTTTTATAGGAAATTTTTCAAAAATTTCTTACTTTTTTAAGGAATTTTTTCAATTTTTTTTTATTTTTTTAAAGAAATTTTTCAAATTTTTTTATTTTTTTAAAGAAATTTTTCAAAATTTTCTAATTTTTATAGGAAATTTTTCAAAAATTTCTTATTTTATAGGAAATTTTTTAAAAAAAATTTCGACACATATTTCATATGTTGTCCTTACTCCACACCGTGAAAAGTATAAAGTAAAAGTACAAGACCAATACACGCGACATGCGGCTGCGGGCGGTCGTAGTATTGCCAGTACATAAAATGTGCGTTTGTTTACAAAAATATTCATATAAAAAATATTTGAGTAGGATATAATTAAATATGGCAGCACTGAAAAATTCAGCTGCACTGAAAAGTAGAACAAAGTTCTACTTTTTTCCATTGCCGCTTCAAATTTGACAAATCAAGATGATTGCCGCCCGCAGCCACTTGTTGAATTGGCCTTCTACCTTAAAGGTTGATGCACCTCAATTATTGTACCATTTTCGCTCCTTTTCTCACTTTCTTCATTTCGCAAATTCATCTATTGAATGAAGAGTCACTAAGTGGTTATCACAAGGTTTTGGTATAAGCACTTGAATATGTTTTTTTCAAGGTTTTGGAAAATTACTAACTCTTGGACATTTGTTTAGTTTATTTCTTAGTGCCTAGTATATTTCCTAGCATTAATATTTAACTTGAAATGCATAACTTGGTGAAGGGTATAGCTGTTGAGATATGGAATTACCCTTGAAAATTTTCCACAAAATAAATATTTAAGATCTTTGACATTAAAACACTCATATTGATTGTTTACACAAGGTAAATAAGGTCAAAAACAAAAAACTTGCTGAAATCGCTAGTCGGATTTTACATACATCAAGTTTCAAGTCAAGTTCAAGTTTCAAGTCTTGACTTTTTAGAAGAGTAAATGGACTAAATTAAGTAAATAAAGTAAATTTTAGTAATTTTTACAACGTTTACATGTAATACAGTTGATTACATTATTTCAATTCAAAATTCTAGACTTCAAAATAATCAACATCAAAACAAACACTTCACTTTCCAAATTACCAACAAAAAAAACATGTATTTCCGGGTCTGATCACCAGTTGGAATCAGCTCTATCTCATCATTAAAAAACCCCAGTTTTTAAACAATAAATCACCAAAGCTCATGTCATTAACTCAAAGATAGATTTACATAATTTCTTAATATTGGAAAAATACATTGTTTCTGTTTCTGTCTTTTAAGTCTTTCTTTTGAAGTTATTTTAAAATTTGGTTTCTACAACTCACGGTAAATGTGTTTTTTTGTTTCTTATTCATAATAAAATTATGCATATGAAGCAGGAGGGTAACGACATCTTCGTTGTTTTGATGGAACTAGTTTTTTTGACTTAAGACAAAAATAAATCGTGGAGATGGGTAATGAAAGCAAAAGTTACAGGTAGAGAAATACATTAATAATGAAGAAAAGGTAAACTCATTCATACAAATGACCGCTCTTTTTATTAAATTCCCCAATAATACGATTAATTATAATAGTAAGGGTATTCGCTATAAGTGTATTCGCTACAAGTTGTAGGTCGATTCGATTAATTTATGGTAATTTTCTACTTGAAATCTATTTATGTCCATGCTGCAGCTCAGCTTTAGTTCAGTTCTAATTCAGTTCAAGTTCAGTTCTAGTTCAGTTCTAGTTCAGTTCCAGTTCTATTCTAGTTCTGTTCTAGTTCTGTTCTAGTTCTGTTCTAGTTCTGTTCTAGTTCTGTTCTAGTTCTGTTCTAGTTCTGTTCTAGTTCTGTTCTAGTTCTGTTCTAGTTCTGTTCTAGTTCTGTTCTAGTTCTGTTCTAGTTCTGTTCTAGTTCTGTTCTAGTTCTGTTCTAGTTCTGTTCTAGTTCTGTTCTAGTTCTGTTCTAGTTCTGTTCTAGTTCTGTTCTAGTTCTGTTCTAGTTCTGTTCTAGTTCTGTTCTAGTTCTGTTCTAGTTCTGTTCTAGTTCTGTTCTAGTTCTGTTCTAGTTCTGTTCTAGTTCTGTTCTAGTTCTGTTCTAGTTCTGTTCTAGTTCTGTTCTAGTTCTGTTCTAGTTCTGTTCTAGTTCTGTTCTAGTTCTGTTCTAGTTCTGTTCTAGTTCTGTTCTAGTTCTGTTCTAGTTCTGTTCTAGTTCTGTTCTAGTTCTGTTCTAGTTCTGTTCTAGTTCTGTTCTAGTTCTGTTCTAGTTCTGTTCTAGTTCTGTTCTAGTTCTGTTCTAGTTCTGTTCTAGTTCTGTTCTAGTTCTGTTCTAGTTCTGTTCTAGTTCTGTTCTAGTTCTGTTCTAGTTCTGTTCTAGTTCTGTTCTAGTTCTGTTCTAGTTCTGTTCTAGTTCTGTTCTAGTTCTGTTCTAGTTCTGTTCTAGTTCTGTTCTAGTTCTGTTCTAGTTCTGTTCTAGTTCTGTTCTAGTTCTGTTCTAGTTCTGTTCTAGTTCTGTTCTAGTTCTGTTCTAGTTCTGTTCTAGTTCTGTTCTAGTTCTGTTCTAGTTCTGTTCTAGTTCTGTTCTAGTTCTGTTCTAGTTCTAGTTCTGTTCTAGTTCTGTTCTAGTTCTGTTTTAGTTCTGTTCTAGTTATGTTCTAGTTCTGTTCTAGTTCTGTTCTAGTTCTGTTCTAGTTCTGTTCTAGTTCTGTTCTAGTTCTGTTCTAGTTCTGTTCTAGTTCTGTTCTAGTTCTGTTCTAGTTCTGTTCTAGTTCTGTTCTAGTTCTGTTCTAGTTCTGTTCTAGTTCTGTTCTAGTTCTGTTCTAGTTCTGTTCTAGTTCTGTTCTAGTTCTGTTCTAGTTCTGTTCTAGTTCTGTTCTAGTTCTGTTCTAGTTCTGTTCTAGTTCTGTTCTAGTTCTGTTCTAGTTCTGTTCTAGTTCTGTTCTAGTTCTGTTCTAGTTCTGTTCTAGTTCTGTTCTAGTTCTGTTCTAGTTCTGTTCTAGTTCTGTTCTAGTTCTGCTCTATTTGTGGTTAAGGGCCTTGACGTGCCTAACTTTTGTTTAAGTATTTCTTTGGGTATTTTGAGAAGTGAATACCCTTAATAAATGCATTGCTCAAATAACAAAATTGAAACAATTCAATTTTCGTCGCGTGTCAACTTTCATTCGATTGCAAAAGTGCATAATTGTTATTTGATTGTTATTTTAATTATTTAAATTGGCTAATCTTGTAATTTGAGGGTTTTTGTTTATGAATTTTAAAATTTTACAAAACTATACAAATTTTGAATTTAATTTAACGTTTGTTTTTAAACTCAAATTTCTTTTATCATATTTTTCATTGATTGATTACAATTAATTTATATTGAAACCTAAAAACTAATATTTAAAATTAGCATTTTTATATAACAAAACACACACATAATTATTTTGAAATATTATATCATGGAAATCTTTTGATGGTTTTTGAATGCTTTTTTGTAAATTTTGGAATATTTTTTGATTTTATTCAAATTTTGTTAATGAACTTTTAAAACACACACCTTTTGTTGGAAAATTAAGATATTTTGTGATTTTTTTGAGATATTATAGAATATTTTTAAGTTGTAAGATTTCAGCGTTAGACGATTATTATTTGGTTATTTATTATTAAAAATATTTTATTATTATTGAAATATTTTATTTGTTTAAATTTTATTTAAAAATATTTTTTTTTGTAAACTATTAGTGGATGTTTTCCCTTAAACGTCTTTAAAACGACTGAAACTTTGTTTCTATTTGCCTAAAGATTTTATATACCTGATGGTAATCCCAAAAAAATTCATAGTAAAATCTTCGATTTGAAAAAAAATCTCATCATCATCAATGACGAAAATGAATGTCTAAGAAAAGATAAAATTATGTTTGCGGTTTCCAAAATGAGTTTAGGTGAATTGAGAAAAAATCGCCAAAAAATCACCGAAATCATCTTCATTCATTCATTATACCCTATACCACCACAAGTGAAAACGGTATTATAAGTTTGTATTCATGTAAAGCACAGAAATATTGCTAAGAGAACTAAAAAGTAAATTTTTCTATAGAAAAAGGTCAATTTTCTATAGAAAAAAGTCAATTTTCTATAGAAAAATGTCAATTTTTCTATAGAAAAAGTCAATTTTTCTATAGAAAAAAGTCAATTTTTCTATAGAAAAAAAGTCAATTTTTCTATAGAAAAAAGTCAATTTTTCTATAGAAAAAAGTCAATTTTTCTATAGAAAAAAGTCAATTTTTCTATAGAAAAAAGTCAATTTTTCTATAGAAAAAAGTCAATTTTTCTATAGAAAAAAGTCAATTTTTCTATAGAAAAAAGTCAATTTTTCTATAGAAAAAAGTCAATTTTTCTATAGAAAAAAGTCAATTTTTCTATAGAAAAAAGTCAATTTTTCTATAGAAAAAAGTCAATTTTTCTATAGAAAAAAGTCAATTTTTCTATAGAAAAAAGTCAATTTTTCTATAGAAAAAAGTCAATTTTTCTATAGAAAAAAGTCAATTTTTCTATAGAAAAAAGTCAATTTTTCTATAGAAAAAAGTCAATTTTTCTATAGAAAAAAGTCAATTTTTCTATAGAAAAAAGTCAATTTTTCTATAGAAAAAAGTCAATTTTTCTATAGAAAAAAGTCAATTTTTCTATAGAAAAAAGTCAATTTTTCTATAGAAAAAAGTCAATTTTTCTATAGAAAAAAGTCAATTTTTCTATAGAAAAAAGTCAATTTTTCTATAGAAAAAAGTCAATTTTTCTATAGAAAAAAGTCAATTTTTCTATAGAAAAAAGTCAATTTTTCTATAGAAAAAAGTCAATTTTTCTATAGAAAAAAGTCAATTTTTCTATAGAAAAAAGTCAATTTTTCTATAGAAAAAAGTCAATTTTTCTATAGAAAAAAGTCAATTTTTCTATAGAAAAAAGTCAATTTTTCTATAGAAAAAAGTCAATTTTTCTATAGAAAAAAGTCAATTTTTCTATAGAAAAAAGTCAATTTTTCTATAGAAAAAAGTCAATTTTTCTATAGAAAAAAGTTAATTTTTCTATAGAAAAATTTAAGTTTTTCTATAGAAAAATTGAAGTTTTTCTATAGAAAAATTGAAGTTTTTCTATAGAAAAATTGAAGTTTTTCTATAGAAAAATTGAAGTTTTTCTATAGAAAAATTGAAGTTTTTCTATAGAAAAATTGAAGTTTTTCTATAGAAAAATTGAAGTTTTTCTATAGAAAAATTGAAGTTTTTCTATAGAAAAATTGAAGTTTTTCTATAGAAAAATTGAAGTTTTTCTATAGAAAAATTGAAGTTTTTCTATAGAAAAATTGAAGTTTTTCTATAGAAAAATTGAAGTTTTTCTAAAGAAAAATTGAAGTTTTTCTATAGAAAAATTGAAGTTTTTCTATAGAAAAATTGAAGTTTTTCTATAGAAAAATTGAAGTTTTTCTATAGAAAAATTGAAGTTTTTCTATAGAAAAATTGAAGTTTTTCTATAGAAAAATTGAAGTTTTTCTATAGAAAAATTGAAGTTTTTCTATAGAAAAATTGAAGTTTTTCTAAATTTGAAGTTTTTCTATAGAAAAATTGAAGTTTTTCTATAGAAAAATTTAAGTTTTTCTATAGAAAAATTGAAGTTTTTCTATAGAAAAATTTAAGTTTTTCTATAGAAAAATTGAAGTTTTTCTATAGAAAAATTGAAGTTTTTCTATAGAAAAATTGAAGTTTCTCTATAGAAAAATTGAAGTTTTTCTATAGAAAAATTTAAGTTTTTCTATAGAAAAATTGAAGTTTTTCTATAGAAAAATTGAAGTTTTTCTATAGAAAAATTGAAGTTTTTCTATAGAAAAATTGAAGTTTTTCTATAGAAAAATTGAAGTTTTTCTATAGAAAAATTGAAGTTTTTCTATAGAAAAATTTAAGTTTTTCTATAGAAAAATTTAAGTTTTTCTATAGAAAAATTTAAGTTTTTCTATAGAAAAATTTAAGTTTTTCTATAGAAAAATTTAAGTTTTTCTATAGAAAAATTTAAGTTTTTCTATAGAAAAATTTAAGTTTTTCTACAGAAAAATTTAAGTTTTTCTAAATTTGAAGTTTTTCTATAGAAAAATTGAAGTTTTTCTATAGAAAAATTTAAGTTTTTCTATAGAAAAATTGAAGTTTTTCTATAGAAAAATTTAAGTTTTTCTATAGAAAAATTGAAGTTTTTCTATAGAAAAATTGAAGTTTTTCTATAGAAAAATTGAAGTTTCTCTATAGAAAAATTGAAGTTTTTCTATAGAAAAATTTAAGTTTTTCTATAGAAAAATTGAAGTTTTTCTATAGAAAAATTGAAGTTTTTCTATAGAAAAATTGAAGTTTTTCTATAGAAAAATTGAAGTTTTTCTATAGAAAAATTGAAGTTTTTCTATAGAAAAATTGAAGTTTTTCTATAGAAAAATTTAAGTTTTTCTATAGAAAAATTTAAGTTTTTCTATAGAAAAATTTAAGTTTTTCTATAGAAAAATTTAAGTTTTTCTATAGAAAAATTTAAGTTTTTCTATAGAAAAATTTAAGTTTTTCTATAGAAAAATTTAAGTTTTTCTACAGAAAAATTTAAGTTTTTCTATAGAAAAATTTAAGTTTTTCTATAGAAAAATTTAAGTTTTTCTATAGAAAAATTTAAGTTTTTCTATAGAAAAATTTAAGTTTTTCTATAGAAAAATTTAAGTTTTTCTATAGAAAAATTTAAGTTTTTCTATAGAAAAATTTAAGTTTTTCTATAGAAAAATTTAAGTTTTTCTATAGAAAAATTTAAGTTTTTCTATAGAAAAATTTAAGTTTTTCTATAGAAAAATTTAAGTTTTTCTATAGAAAAATTTAAGTTTTTCTATGGAAAAATGTAAGTTTTTCTATAGAAAAATTTAAAAAACTTACATTTTTCTATAGAAAAATTGAAGTTTTTCTATAGAAAAATTGAAGTTTTTCTATAGAAAAATTGAAGTTTTTCTATAGAAAAATTGAAGTTTTTCTATAGAAAAATTGAAGTTTTTCTATAGAAAAATTGAAGTTTTTCTATAGAAAAATTTAAGTTTTTCTAAAGAAAAATTTAAGTTTTTCTAAAGAAAAATTTAAGTTTTTCTATAGAAAAATTTAAGTTTTTCTATAGAAAAATTTAAGTTTTTCTATAGAAAAATTTAAGTTTTTCTATAGAAAAATTTAAGTTTTTCTTTAGAAAAATTTAAGTTTTTCCATAGAAAAATTTAAGTTTTTCTATAGAAAAATTTAAGTTTTTCTATAGAAAAATTTAAGTTTTTCTATAGAAAAATGTAAGTTTTTCTATAAAAAAATTTAAGTTTTTCTATAGAAAAATTTTAGTTTTTCTATAGAAAAATTTTAGTTTTTCTATAGAAAAATTTTAGTTTTTCTATAGAAAAATTTTAGTTTTTCTATAGAAAAATTTTAGTTTTTCTATAGAAAAATTTTAGTTTTTCTATAGAAAAATTTTAGTTTTTCTATAGAAAAATTTTAGTTTTTCTATAGAAAAATTTTAGTTTTTCTATAGAAAAATTTTAGTTTTTCTATAGAAAAATTTGAGTTTTTCTATAGAAAAATTTGAGTTTTTCTAAAGAAAAATTTAAGTTTTTCTAAAGAAAAATTTAAGTTTTTCTATAGAAAAATTTAAGTTTTTCTATAGAAAAATTTAAGTTTTTCTATAGAAAAATTTAAGTTTTTCTATAGAAAAATTTAAGTTTTTCTTTAGAAAAATTTAAGTTTTTCCATAGAAAAATTTAAGTTTTTCTATAGAAAAATTTAAGTTTTTCTATAGAAAAATTTAAGTTTTTCTATAGAAAAATGTAAGTTTTTCTATAAAAAAATTTAAGTTTTTCTATAGAAAAATTTTAGTTTTTCTATAGAAAAATTTTAGTTTTTCTATAGAAAAATTTTAGTTTTTCTATAGAAAAATTTTAGTTTTTCTATAGAAAAATTTTAGTTTTTCTATAGAAAAATTTTAGTTTTTCTATAGAAAAATTTTAGTTTTTCTATAGAAAAATTTTAGTTTTTCTATAGAAAAATTTTAGTTTTTCTATAGAAAAATTTTAGTTTTTCTATAGAAAAATTTGAGTTTTTCTATAGAAAAATTTGAGTTTTTCTATAGAAAAATTTTAGTTTTTCTATAGAAAAATTTGAGTTTTTCTATAGAAAAATTTTAGTTTTTCTATAGAAAAATTTTAGTTTTTCTATAGAAAAATTTTAGTTTTTCTATAGAAAAATTTTAGTTTTTCTATAGAAAAATTGAAGTTTTTCTATAGAAAAATTGAAGTTTTTCTATAGAAAAATTGAAGTTTTTCTATAGAAAAATTTTAGTTTTTCTATAGAAAAATTTTAGTTTTTCTATAGAAAAATTTTAGTTTTTCTATAGAAAAATTTTAGTTTTTCTATAGAAAAATTTTAGTTTTTCTATAGAAAAATTTTAGTTTTTCTATAGAAAAATTTTAGTTTTTCTATAGAAAAATTTTAGTTTTTCTATAGAAAAATTTTAGTTTTTCTATAGAAAAATTTTAGTTTTTCTATAGAAAAATTTTAGTTTTTCTATAGAAAAATTTTAGTTTTTCTATAGAAAAATTTTAGTTTTTCTATAGAAAAATTTTAGTTTTTCTATAGAAAAATTTTGGTTTTTCTATAGAAAAATTTTAGTTTTTCTATAGAAAAATTTTAGTTTTTCTATAGAAAAATTTTAGTTTTTCTATAGAAAAATTTTAGTTTTTCTATAGAAAAATTTTAGTTTTTCTATAGAAAAATTTTAGTTTTTCTATAGAAAAATTTTAGTTTTTCTATAGAAAAATTTTAGTTTTTCTATAGAAAAATTTTAGTTTTTCTATAGAAAAATTTTAGTTTTTCTATAGAAAAATTTTAGTTTTTCTATAGAAAAATTTTAGTTTTTCTATAGAAAAATTTTAGTTTTTCTATAGAAAAATTTTAGTTTTTCTATAGAAAAATTTTAGTTTTTCTATAGAAAAATTTTAGTTTTTCTATAGAAAAATTTAAGTTTTTCTATAGAAAAAATTAAGTTTTTTTATAGACAAATGTAAGTTTTTTTTATAGAATATATGTTTTAATAAAGTTTAATGGTTTAGGGTATCATATGTTCGGATTTGAACGCCTTTTAAACTTTCTGACTTGTTCATTCATTAATTTGATTTTTTGAGTTTATGATAATTTGTCATAGACTTGTTTTTTGCTATTTAAATGTTTTAATTCTCTTTTTGTTAATAATAATATTATTTATATTTTTAGGTTTTAATTTTCTTTTGAAATTTTTATTTGAATTGTTTCTTTTAAACTCAAGCCATAGCTTAACCATAAATTAGAGTGTATCGACGTAATTATGTTAATTTTGATTTCTTTCGTCTGGTCTTGGTTATTTTGAACCCATAAAATATTTTGATTTTTAAATTTAAATAATACAAACCTAATTTTTGCTAATTTTAATTCGTTTTAAGTTTTTTGATAGCTAATTAATCACATGAAGTTTAAATTATCTATAGAAATTAATTTAATTTTGTTATAGTAGCGGATTATCCAGCGACAGATGTTAAGGGGTCTCAAATATCGGTTTTAAGGTGTTTTGTTTATTTTTAGAAAACACTATAAAATATATTTTTTCTCCTATAAATATTCAAAAACATAATTTTTCATCAAATAAATAAAAATGAAAGTTGTTAAATTAGGACTACTCTTGATCTCTATGATCTTTAAATGGCTTTTGAGAGTTATCTCACAGTTTTTAAATAGAGGTAAAATATAACTCCACATGACTATTTTTAACCAAGACTTTATCACTTTTGGGCCTGACTAATGTAGAAAAACCCAATTATTATTTATTTAATTTTTCAGGCTCGATTGCACATAAGTAGTTTTTTAATTAACAATAAATAAACTCAATTACTGCGAAAAATAGTTTTGATCACATCTTAGTAGAGATCATTTTGTGCTGCGTTACGGACTTCTATAGCACTCAACACCATTGTCAACCAGGGACGGCAAACATGGCGCAATTGTAATTTTTAAGTACATTTAAACGCCGATTGCTGCCGTGGTACTACCACGCTGTGTAGAAGCCGATGAGCTCTTGAAAAAGATAAGTATGATCCATATTAATATAAAAAGTAACTCGAAATATTTTTTCAATATCATCATAGCTACTATAGTTTGTTATTTATTAGCAAATAAGCGATTAGCCTAGGCGACGTTATACGGAAGCTATAATTAAATGTTAACCGATTTTACCCAATTTCAATACCAAAATTTTTTTAGAAATAAAGAATGTTTTTACAAAGTTTCAGTGAGCTAGCTCCTTTCGTTTAGGCGTTATCGTGATTTCCACAGACAGACGGTCAGACATACGGACATCGCTCAATCGTCTTCGAATTTCATAAGGATTCAGAATAAATATCGCTTTTGGTTTTGAGCCAATATTAAGGAAATTGCAAACGGAATGACAATCTCAATATACCCCCCATTCTTTTTGATGGTGGGTATAAAAAGGATCATGATTTAAGGATCAGCACCTGGAACATCTTTACAGAGGAGAGGTTCGGATCCAGTTGATGGATGTTCTCGAGGAATATAAATGCAATTTGACTGCTGTCTGGTCACGGCGTCGCCGAGACACTAAAAGATGACCTGTGTTGCACCTGCTGTCAGAGTAGGCGTAGATTACAAAGTAAATTTACAAAGCTGCTGGTGCGGATGGCATTATCTCAGTAGACTTGCAACATAATGCCGCCCTTATTACTCTCTGGCTCATACGGATCTATATGAGTTGTCTTAGGTTATCTCATATACCTGAATTATGGATCAGATGTGAGTTAGTTTTTATTCCAAAAGCTCCTAAAGATCTTTTCTTCTTTAAAACTCATAACGAATTTCTACTTTTTTCCTCTAAAAACGTGTAAGGAATTCTTTTTGCAAACAACCGAAAACAAAATTAAAACACTTTATGACGTTTTACAAAGTTCTATTTTTATTAACTTTAAACACTCTTCACAAAACTGTTTTACAAATATTCTTAGTCTCACTGTTCTCTTATACGCGTTTCAATTAAAACTCAGCCGCGATATAAGTTCGTCAGCCTTTTGTAGTAGAGAAGAAAGTTTCTAGCATTTTCTGCAGATGGAAACAAAGGGCTGCTGTCGTCGATTATACTAACAATGCGGCTTACGAATATTCATGCATGTTCCAATACATTCTCACATGATCAAGAACACACTCACCTATACGTTATACAAATGGATGATCTGAAGTTAACAGCAACAGAGGGAGGGAGCCGATAGATAAAAGAAACAACACTCCACTCATTTTTAAGCTGTATTGAAAACTCACTTGACTATGGCGAATTTTTACTTAGACATAGAGGAAGCTTTAAACAACATGAACTTTACGTTGATTACATCGGTAATGACAAACCTAGGAGTACACAACTCAATTAGGGTAAACTTCTAACCTACAGAATTATTAGCTCAACCATGGGCAAAGCTACAATCTACTACATAGCTTGTCGTGGTACTCCTCAGGTCAGCGTCAAATATTTGGGTGTCATTCTTGACTCCAAGTTGTCCTGGAGCTGAAACAATCTAGGGTGTCTAAAGTAGCCATTGCACTCTATTCGTGAAGAAGAACCTTAGGCAACATATGGGGCCTTTCCCCTGCAAATGCTCATTGGCTCTTTGAGATGGTTGCAAAACCGATACTCATGTATGATGCTCGTGTTTGGTGGCCTTAATGTAAGGCTAATCACCGAGGCTCGTTTGTTAAAATCTTCAGATCCTCTGCCCTAATGATTACTGTCGCCATTAGATCTACGACTTCAAAGGCATTTTTTGCTATGCTTAACTGTCTTCCGGCTGAGCTTATGGCTCAAACGTAGCCATTAACTCAGCCATCAGGTTAAGTACTACTCGGGAATTATCTCCTTCACTTAAAGGCCACTCCACTATTCATTATTGCATGAACTTATAACTATCCCCAATAACATCGACTTTTGAATTCCTAGTCCATGCTTCGACCTCTCCTTCCCTGTGGATATCTCTGGAGCTGAAATTGACTTTATAGTTAGGGCCCTGGAGAATTAAACGGAGTGAGTAGGTGCTTTTTTATCCGACTATTGGGGACGAAAGTTTTTTTAAAGATCCTAGAACTCTGCGGTATTCTATAGGCTGGAATTACAGCGCCATCTATAGAGCTGGTAAATGGCTAAGGTACAACCGAATATACTACAGAGATCTTCAGTTTTGTACTAATAGTTTTGCCGCCATTCATGCCTAATCTTCAATCTTTACGACATCCGTTCTCATTTGTGAATGACGGGCATCCCTAAATGAGATGGCGAGACATTCCAATATAGATTTTTTCGGGTACGTAGTCTCAACAATGTACCAGGTAACATTATTGTGGATAATCTAGCGAAAATTGGTTCCCTCCTCAGACAGGAAGATATTGACCAATATATAGGCATAACGCGATCAGCCTGTCAATTGCTCACTTGGAAATTTCAATTAAGGTCCGCGCAGCCTAACTAGTCCACAGAAGCAACCTGCTTAGTGTCAAGACTAACCTGACCAACTAACGACAGTAAGTGATCTGCAGTTTTGGTTACCTACCGCACAATAGTCTACGCATTTTAATATCAATCCTCACAGGGCACTGCATATTAGGATTACATGCTAGAAGACTTAGTCTTCAAAGCAAAGGCTACTGTAGAAGTTGTCATAACGTCGAGGAGGAAGAAACTATCAATCATCTTCTCTTTCACTGCCCTACCCTTGCTATTCTTAGGACTTACCATCTGGGCTACCCGTTCTGCACGATTTATCAGAGGTCTCGAATATTAATATTCGTAAAATAGGCTTATTCATAGTTGCATCCGGAATTCTCTAAGAGGCCTTGTTACATTTGGTAGTCAAGAATTTAATCTTCTCTTTTTTCTGCAGGTAACACAAACGGACCACTTTCTAGGACCCAAGGGACGCGGAGTTCTCTACCAAACTAACTGACGTCAGTGACCTTTGCTCACAGCCGGACAAACAATTCACATAAGACATTTTCAGGCCTTATAATTTCTCAATTTTTCGCCTTGTTCATGTAATTTATAGCCCTTGGATTATTTTCTCAGGGGACATTTGAAAGACCGGGATTACGTAAATAAAACACATACAACTGGCGCTCAGAAAAATGAAATTCGACCCTGAATTGACAAGATGAGCAAAGCTTTGTTTCAAAATATTGGTTCAAAAATTGGTTTTGAGAAAAGAGTGGAAGATTGCCGACGAGCTATAGTTGGACATTTTCCCGAAACCCCATATTTGTATACTTTATTGGTTTCAATAAAACTTAATTTGTTAAAAAAGTGTAATTTATTTCCTTATTTTGAGAAGTTCGAGATTTTTATATGAGATCATTAAGGAAAGCGACTGCCTTACATTCTATCGCCTCTAATTATCTTGGCAAGTATAAGAATATTTTAAAAGAAGTACATTAGTTGTAATGCCGTACGATAACGAAACTACCCAAACCTGTCCGAAGTTACCCAAAACTATCCCAATTGTGTTCTCGCACTCATTATGAGGGTAACTTTATTTCTCCTCTTTCTCAAAACTTCACAGAGTTTTTCTTTGAGTAAGTTTAGGGAAGTTTGGTTTTTTAGGGAGTAATTCATAAGTTACCCTCATTTGTCCGAACTTACCCAGAATGTTAAGAAAGAGACGAAATATTAGAACAAAAAATAAAAAAATGTTCAAAATTTTTTTAGTTTTATTTTATAAAAAATGTTTTCGAAGACAATAAATTAAAATTTCTATTCCTAAGGATTTCTAAGAATTACAAAATAAAAACTTAAGCTAACTCTGTGGGCAATATAGCATTCTTGGTCAGTTTTTGTGTGTTCGATCTTAGTAAACGCATCAAACCCATTTCACCCCAGGTGGTATCGAAGGAGTTCTGCAAAAGCCAATAGTCCAAGCCACTGGCAGTGTCTGTGCCATAACCAATGACCACCATAAAATGAGAACCCTTTTTGGTGAGCGGCTGTTGGAAGATACCCTCCGAATAGTGCATAAATTCAAAAGAGGTGGGATTAAATTCCACCACCACTGGGAAACCATTGGAAACATAAGTTTTCAAGTTCTCATCATCGCCATTAGCCAAAACGGAGTATGTACCCAAATTTGTTACCAAATCGCCCATGGGTGTACACATACCCGGTTCACTGAGGTTATTATTGTTCACATAATCACTTTCCAAATGCAAGTCCATGCCGAATTGTGTCAAGAAATCAAAGGCCGCCTGGGGTACTTGATTCTTACAGCCTGTCGCTCTGCCGGCGCAGTCTATAAAGTTTTGAGCTGATAGGGGAGCGGGATTCATATTGCCGGCCTGTTGAGCCTGGAAAAGCTCTATGGACTTGGCAGCAGCATAAGCCCAACCGCTATTGCATTTGGTACCCTGATTTTCTACCATTGATGAGAAGCCGAAATCGGTTATGGGATCGTATGAAGGGGCAGCCGGTTGTGCTATGGGTAAGGGTGAAGCGTTAGAGGGTTCTGTAGAAGAGGCCACTGGGAAGAGGGCATTAAAGTGTATGAGACGCATATCGGTAAATTGATTGGGGGCCAATTTAAAGGTTCTCATGCCACGATCGTACAATTGATTGTGGCGATCAATCATTTTCTTATTATAGGCATAATAATATTGGGCATAGGCTTCGGTAGTTTGGGAGTAGGTGTAGTCTTTGTTGAATTTGAGCTGAAAGTAGGGAGATAAGGGTAATTAGTTAAAGAGATTTTCAAAAAACCAAATAAAATATAAAAAGGTATAAGAAAATGCTTAAAATTTGTTGTATCCGATTTCTTGGAACACCCAATATTTGTATTAAAATTTCTTAGACCGACCGTTTACTGTGAATATCTCCAAAATTCTTATACGGAAATCGGAAAAGACAATGGATAGGGGCTTTTTATTCCTTTTTTATGAAAAACTTCTCTTCTCTTCTTGCAGTAAAAACAGGAAGACAATGTTAGAATAGCAGCTCTATGTTAATAACATTTATGTTAACTACATTTAACCCTAAATTATTCTTTAAACTTTCTTCAAGTGTTAACGCTGGGATGACAATGCTATAAAGGCAGTTCTTTGTTAGTAACATTTTTGTACACTGAACTTAACCGTTATTATTAAAATTGTTCATGGCTTGTTAGAATTTCTGAATTATTCTTAAAACAGATTATTTTCACTTTTTCATCCCATACCTTATAATCTTGCCACTCCTGTGCCGGTACATGTACGGCCAAGGTCAACTCCACTACGGCTAAGGCCACCACAACCATCGCTATCAATGTTATTCTCGCCATCGTTTAGTTCTATTTCAGCTGCGTGTAATCCAAAGTAATTGTGAAATTAAACTGAATTTTCCTTCTCTAACTCAGCCGACATTTATACTTTCTAAGAAGACAATTTTTAAATTATTTTCTTATTAGAGATACTCCGTTATCTTTTTAAGTTTTATTTGTTTAACAAGAAATTTCACCCACAAAATAGACACAGATTCTAGAGCATTTTTTTTTATGAAAAAGAATAAATAAATAAATTTAGTTGCCATAAAAAAAGTGTTAAACTCTATCTAATTTGCCATTGAAAAGTATGAAGTAAAAAATTGTTTAAATAAATAATATTTGTGAATGATAATGATTATGTGGTTAAAGATATTAAGTCTTAAATGAAAAATATTCAAAGTTATCAAGATTTAAAAGGTAATTTGTCAAGTTTTGATAGTAATTTTTGCAGTTTTTTATAAATTTAAAAGCTTTGCTTTTTTAAATTGCTGGCAACACTGAAAAATTTTTCTGCAAATATGAATAATGTTAAACTTAATGCTTACTTTTAAATAACACTGTCAAGGAGCAGCAAATGTTAATTCAACTGTAATGTTAATAATAAAAACCATAAAGTATTCGGATAATTACTCTTGGGATCTGTCCTCAGTTTCACATAGTAAAAGGTTTATAAGTAATTTTTTTGCTGTGGATAAAGGTTTTATTTTCCAACATTATCGCGTTTTCGACTATTTTTTCATGGTATGAAAATATTATCAAAGAAATTCGATTTTAAATTATAAAGTCTACAGGTATCGCTGAGTTATACCCTACGAGTTTTCCGTAATAAATCGTATCCGCATTTTCCGCTGATCGAGAAGAGAACGAAAAAAATTGTTCAGTGATCCGAGTTACCGAGATATGTAAGGATATCAACTCGATACTTGTTGGGGTGCGGAGTTAAAAAGAGGTCAAAGTTATTGCCGAAAGGCAACAGTGTGATGCGAGCAACTCAAGGTACAACACTTCTTTAGTGAATGGAAAGGCGCAGTCATTAGAAATTGTAAACGGAATAAAAATACAGTGCGATGTCAAATATACTTAGGGCGATGTTGGATACCAAGCAACGATTTTGATTGGTCTTAACTTGTTAAGCCCTTTATCTCAACTTTGGACACTGAACTCCTTGTGGTATCACCTGGGTAGCGAACTTATAAGTTCCCCCATAAAAACGATAAAAATATGGGTTGGGCCAACTCCTGGAAAAAATATCTGCCATGAAAACGAAAAAAGAACCATGATTTGGGGATCAGCACCTGAACATCCCAGCCATTTACAGAGGAGATGTTTTAATCCAGTTGATGGATGTTCTTGATGCATATAAGTGTGATGTCACTGTTGTCTAGGAGTTAATATGGAATGGGCACGGCGTCGCCAACACACCAGAAGCTGCCATGAGAGTAGACATGAATTTCGTTACGGATTCATGATCTAGTTTCTAGGTTTACCCCAGTAAACGAAAGTGTAGCGACAATACGAGTCAAAGCAAAGCACTTCCATCTGAGCTTGTTTTCTGCTCACGCTTCCACAGAGAAGAAAGATGACGGTATAGAAGAAGCCTTTTATGATCAACTTGATTAAATGTACTATAACTACCCCAATCAAGACGTCAAAATTTTAACGCAAATGTTGGGTGGGAAAGTTGCTTTTAGCAGACTATTGGTAAATCCAGTCTCCACAAGTTAACATCCGACAATGGTTTTAGATTGATCTACTTTGCGGCGGCTCGCAATGTGGTAGTGAGTAGTACCAGCTTTCGACAACTTGAAATCCACAAAGCAACATCCACAAATCAAAATGATCATATTTAAAATGACGGAAGGTACTCATCAAGGCTATTGGATGTACGTACATTTCGAGGAGCGAATATCGCCTTCGATCATTACGTTGTTGCAGGTAATGTGAGAACACGTCTGGGTGTGTCGCAGAACATACTGACAGTGGCACAATAATAGCTTGGCATCACCAAGCTACAATCTCATCAAATTGCCACCGATTGCTCGCAACAGCAATTACTTAGAGAAGATATTTCCGGTTCAAACGACATCTGCACGCTTTGGCAATACATTGCCAACTCCTTGAAAACTACTGTAAATTCTGTATTAGGGTTACAAAACCTCTTCCTAAAAACTCTTGGTATGACGAGGATGTGACGCGATGCCACTGTTGAGAAAAATGCAGCCTACAGGGCAACTCTGCAAACAGTAGTTACTAGTCGAACTTTAGAAAGATATCGAGAGAGAAGAAGAAAAGAGAAACGCCTATTCCGAAGAAAAAATAAAGAAATGGAGAGACGTTTGTTTGAGGAAATTGAGATGTTAAGGGTCGTAATGAAGTGCTTAAATTATATCAAAAAGCTGGCGGATGGCGATTGTATTTTCTGCTGTAACGACGACCAATAAAACCTGGTGACAGATACAGAAATAGTACTGAAACTTTGAAAGGAGCAATTTTGCAAATTGTTGGTATCAAATGAAAGCAAGCAAGATGACACGCCTGAACATATCAATGATGACGGCGTTATATATCCACCGCCAAACCAAAATGATGTTAGAATTGCAATAACTGGACTAAAAAAGTGCAGATGAACTTTTTAAGGTCGGAGGTGATGAGTTGATAAGGCGTATGTTCCAACTTATAGAAACCATGTGGTTAGAAAAACGAATGCCAGACGACTGGAGCCTCAGTGTTCTTTGCCAAGTAAACAAAAAAAGTGATAAAACTGTATGTGCCAACTATAGAGGTATAAGCCTCCTTTCAATTGCATATAGAATCCTATTGAAGGGCTAAAGCGGAAAGTTAACGAAATAATTGGGACCTACCAATGAGACTTTTGGCCCGGTAAACCTACCCCAGATCTTCATTCTACGTCAAATCGTGGAGAAGATCCAAAAGAAACAAATTAATACGTATCATCTCTTTGTTGACTACAAGGCAGCTTCTAACAGCCCGATACGGAGGAAAATGCTTGAAGCGATGTCTGAGTTCGACATCCCTACAAAGCTAATAAAGTTATGCAGGATGACACTAACTACTACAACATCATCAGTTAAGATAGGTATGAATCTATCAGAGTCTTTTATAACTAAACGGGGATTCAGGTGATCATGTGATCTCTTTAATATTGTGTTAGAGACAATATTGCGAGATGCAGCAGTTAATACAACAGGTACAATTTTAAATAGAAAACATATGCTTCTAGTGTTTTCCGATGACATTGATATTCTGGAACGCACTTTGCGTGTATTGATTGTCGCCTTTTCCACTATCAAGAAGAAATCTAATAAAATGGGTCTAGCTGTCAATGAATCAAAAACAAAACTGATAGTTTCTATAGGCAGACAGACCACTGTTGAGAACTATAGCTTCGAGGTTCAATATCGAAAATATTGAATATCTTGCGTGCATATCATGAATTGCTCGTTCAATATTGTCTTCTTAAGCTTGAAGGGAGTCTGGTTTATTCCGAAGAACTAGTGACTTCCAATAATCCCACTTGAAAAAGTCTAATGGTGTTATTTCACAACTTCTTCAAGACGATTCAATATCACAATTTCCTGAAATAATTGAATCTCCAAACTTTTCTCGCAATAATTGCATCCGTTCTTGAATGAGAATAATTTTATAGGGATGCAAACCTAAATCCTTTCTCGAAATCCTCCAGGTTGTAGTTTGAGACAGTTGCAATTGTTAAGAACATCTTGAAATCGACAATTTGCGGTTTTCAGCAACACTTGCCTAAACGGTAGCATTATTTGTATTACTTCGATTGTGTTGGAACTAGGCAAATAGGTTGTGGGTAGAAGGATAAAGGGAGTAATGTTTATGAACATTAGAATTAAACTTTTCTTTTTTGTACGGCTGAAGAACGAATTTTCTCTACAATGTATTGTTCGGTCCACTGGCCAATCGACCACAAATGCAAGTGTTCTAACGGATTGACGTGCGTTGCTTAGGAATTTTCTTTGGTCGAGAAGCCCCAATATAGACATTGAATCACCGGCTCGTACATAAGAGTTGTATTCCATTTTTAGTCGGATGTAGGTGGTATAGATTTTAATTAGATCAGTTGGAATGAAGTATCTCTTACGCCGTTTTAGAAAATGATGTCATGCATCAAAATATCGTCTCATGTCTCATGCAACAAAATATCGTCGGATTCCTAAATATTTACACCATCCATGGATACAGATGAAGTCACATGATCTGCCGTGCGATTGTGAGTCTGGTGTGCATTAAATTCGACTCCATTCACATGAACCCATTTGGAGACGGTTTCGAGATCGCGATTTAATAATTCAGTCATATTTTGCCTCGTAGCCACAATCTACAGAAGATCCGGTATCTGATTAAATGAATAAGAATGGCAAATGTTACCGTCATCTGCTCAAGGATAGATAGGATTGGAAGTTTGATATAGAAGGTCATAAATATAAGAAATAGAGAAGGAGAAAGAGGAAGAACAGATCCTTGCGGTACCCCTGAATTGATCTTGAACTCGTTTGATGAGAGTCCTTATACAACAACTCTTATTAAAGTCAAGTTCTTATGTGGATTCACTACCATACAGGCCTATTCCTCGGTGCTCTCAACACAGGGTGGTAAAAAAAAGTCCACCAGCGCCCGGATATACATCTGTATAAAATTGAAATTATGATTATTTTGAACAGGGTTTCCCCTTTGGCTGGGGCTACTGACTCCAGTGGTACCAGAAAGTCCCTGATCGGACACAACAATTCTGCGATCCCTTAGGAAGCTTAATATACATCAAGTTTTTATTAAAGTGCACCATTCCACACTTTATAGAACGGCTTGGAAATATCTAGAGCCACAACTTTACTTTCGCCAAAATGATGAATAGAACAGCACCATTTTTCTGATAGGAATGCTAGTAAGTCCCCAGTAGAGCGTCCCCTATGAAAGCTATACTACTATAGACTCCTTGCATCTCAACATATATCAACATCAAAATAAGGAAATCCTGCTAGAAATTACACTAAAGAACCTTTACACTATTGGACCTTTAAAGTCACTCTGCTAACTTTTTTTTTTTAAATTTATAAAATATTTGCATTTATAATAAAAAACTGCCTGGTAACACTGAAATATAGCTCTGTAAATAGCTCTGTTAAGGAGTGGATGTTAAGGAAAAAGCAGTTAATATTAATTTAACAGGAATGTAATGTTAACAGTATAAGTAAGGGAAGAAACTGTTTAATTAATCAAAGCACAGTGGGGTGATAATTAAATAAATTTGAAATATTTTCAAGTGTAATTTTTTGCATTTATTCCATTTAATCTTTATGAATTTCCGCTTAACTCAACTTAATCTATTTTAGCTCTCACTTATCTTAAGACTTTTCATATCATATTTTTTTTTATAGCATATACGGAATTTATATTATATTTTGTTAACACCTAATTATAGTTAACAAAATATTTATTTGCATAACATTTTATTTAATTTCTTAGGAAAACATAAAATAAAATCATAAAAATTTTAAGTTTTTTTTTTGCATCATAGTCAGATGCTAGATTTTAGAAGTATCTAGCTGTCATTTTTAAAACTTACAAATTCTTTCCAAGTATGTTTGATTTTCCATTTAGCAAAAAAAAAATGTTATAATTGAAAGAAATAACTATCGATTAACTGTCGATGGGATAGGCTCGTGCTGTAGTCACTCAGTCAATTAGAAATTGGCCTAGTTTTAAGGCAAATATAAAAGATTAGTCTAATTTGTAATGCAAATCTTAAAATAAGAAAGATGAAAATAAAATCACAGAATTAACAAGTAAGAGTGTTTTAGGGCCATCAGTCTCGCATGTTTAACAACAATGATTTTGGAGAAATTATGAATGAAACAATTAGAAACGGTATGGACCAATCATGTTATTTATGTTATACTACTAACATTATTATCTTAACTTTAGGTAAGTTAAGTTAGTCTGGCAGAATAGTAATCAGAATCACTTAACCTAGGAAGACCTGTGTGATATCACAGAATAAGAGCCCATAGTTAGTCCCATTTTTACGACAGGACAAAATAGTATGTTTTATGGACTCTTTACGTCCACAGCTCCTGCTAAATTCACCCGTCGCAATCTTCAGCATGCCTTCCAATCAGATAGTGGCCGGGTCTTGATAGAGACAGTAATCTGACGTGAATACATCTGTCTAACCCATTCTCGGACAGAAATGATAGGTGTCATTTGCCGAATTAAATACATTCTCTTTCGCTATAAGTGGCTAGATCCAAGCTAACAGATTCCAGTTTATCATAAATTGTGAGACAGCCTCAAACCTTACTAACTCATCTATTTCTGGTTTGTTTCAGGATATGAGTCTGTTGTCGGTGAGGTATCTGAAATAATCCAGGAATATTCAGGAAGATAAAATCCAGAGACGTAAGTAGGGGTCAGGGCCAAAACTTCATAGAAGAAGACTGCCAAATTCACAAAAAACGGATGCCAAGCAGGCATCCGTCCAGGAATATTCAGGAAGATAAAATCCAGAGACGTAAGTAGGGGTCAGGGCCAAAACTTCATAGAAGAAGACTGCCAAATTCACAAAAAAACGGATGCCAAGCAGGTACCCATCCCATCAGAATGTAGATTGGTTTCAGGGTCGAATCAAACTCATCGTCCACGAGCTTTATGAAATACATGTTGCCAACAAGGAAACCTGATTCCTTTCTAAAGTTCCAAGCGTTACTACTGACAGCATAGTTACCATTTATATCACAAACTGGATCGGCTAACTCTCCACAGAATAAGAGCCCATAGCAAGTCCCCTTATTACGACAGGACAAGAGAGTGTATTTTATGAACTCTTTATCTTCATAGCTTCTGCAAAATTCACTCGTCGTAATCTTCAGCCTTAAAGCATGCCTTCCAATCAGATAGTGTCCGGGTCTTGATAGGGACAGTAATCTGATGTGAATTTTTATGTCTGGGTGAATACATTCTCGGACAGACTCACACCTATTATTTGCCGAATTAAATACACTCTCTTTCGCTGTAAGTGGCTAGATCCAATCTAACAGATTCCAGTTTATCATAAATTGTGAGACAGCCTCAAACCTTACTAACTCATCTATTTCTGGTTTGTTTCAGGATATGAGTCTGTTGCCTGGCACCCACATTGGTAAGGTATCTGAAATAATCCAGGGTAATTCAGGAAGATAAAATCCAGAGATGTAAGTAGAGGTCAGGGCCAAAACTTCATAGAAGAATTATAAATAATAATCGGAGAAATGCTGACTGCCAATTTCGGTAAAAACGGATGATAAGCAGGTATCCAACCCATCAGAATGTAGATTGGTTTCAGGGTCGAATCAAATTCATCGTCCACGACTTTTATAAAAAAGATGTTGCCAACAAGGAAACCTGATTCCTTTCTGAAGTTCTACGCGTAACTACTGATAGCATAGTTACTAAATTTTTTTTCTGCAGGAGTATTACAACAATCCCCGTCATACCAAGAGTTTTTTGAAGGAGGTGTTTGGAGTCGTGGTACATCAGTCTTCCTGAAGTTGGCAATATGTTGTCATTGAGCTGTTCGTTGGAAGTAATTGAGATTGTAGCTTTGTTACGTCAAACTCACTTTGCGCTTTCGTCTGTATGTTCGCACTCAAAATTGTTCTTACCTTAGCTGTAACAAGGGAATGATCGGATTCAATATTGGCTCCTTGAATTGGACAAGATACTTAATGAGTTTCTTCCGTCAACTACAAAACAGCCTACCGCTTTGTTAATTTTAAGGTGTGGACTATATTGCAAGCCGCCGAAAAGTTGGTCAGCCTCATACCACCTTGCTTCATCTGTTATTCTGGGTAATGTAAATGTAAATGTTGAGAAACCAGAAACTCTTGAAATTCAATGGAATACAACTCTCATGAATGAGCTTCAATTTATATATTTTGGAGCTGATTGACCGTGTACAAGAGAGGGTGAAAGTGTTTATCGTTGTAACTCTAATCACTTACTGGAGCATCGTCACAATGTTGTCAGAGATCGCACTATAAGAGTTGTTATAGATGGGATATCATCCGACGAGTTCAAGATCAATTCGGGGTACCACAAGGCTCCGTTCTTTCTCCTACTCTATTTCTTATTTTTCTAAATGACCTTCTATGTCAAACTTCCAATCCTATCTACTCTTTTGCAGATGATAGCAACATCTGTTATTCGTATTCATTCAACTATAGGCCTAGCATGTTGGATATCAATTCCAAGAGACAAACCATAAATGATACGCTAAATTCCGACCTTTCTACAATATTCAATTGGGGTCGTTCTAACAGGGTAGATTTCAATGCTCGAAAGACCCAATGTTGTGTATTAACACACAAACGCGTAATGAACAATGTTGCATCATCTGTAATTATGGGTGGCATAAATATTGAAGAATCAGAAACCCTTGATGTTCTAGGCATGAAAATTCAGTGTGATGTCCGTTGGACTAAGCATTTAAGTGTCTCGGCTTTCTAAAGCGGTGTAAGACATACTTCACTCCAACTGATCTTCTTAACATCTATACCACTTATATCCGACCGAAAATGGAATACAACTCTCATGTATGGGCCGGTGCTTCAAAGTCTATTTTGGAGCTTCTCGACCGTGTACAAGAGAGGGCGAAGGTGCTTATCGGTGACAGTAGGGTAGCCAACTCTATTGCCTCATTGGAGCATCGTCGTAATGTGGGTTGCGTTTCATTGTTCTATCGCTACTACAATGGCATGTGCTCAAACGAAATTAGGGATCTTGTTCCAGAAACCCGTACATTTCTTCGTAGCACACGTAACTCAACAAGGGCTCATCCCTTTGTAGTCGATTTTCCAGTGGATCGCACGACGCACTATAGAGAAAACTCGTTTTTTAACACTACTCCCTCTATCCTCCTTCCCACAACCTTTTTTTCCTAGTTCCATCACATTGCATATGCATACGTAGGGGTCATCCCCTGAATGTTGGTCCAATAATAAAAAAAAAAAAAAAAACAAGAGCTTATTGCCTTGTAGTTGATTGGCCACTGGCCAATGACCAGTGAGTAGATCGCACAATACACTTAGAGAAAATTCATTCTTTCGCCGCACAGTACAATTCTGGAACAAACTTTCTGCAAAAGTCTTTTATACTAAATATTATATCAAAAGGTTCAACTTCATCAAGTTTAGCATAAAGGGCTTCTTTTTCATCGTATTTATTTTCTGTATAAGCACAAATCAGGCTCAGATAAATGTATTTAGCTTTGACGCTAACCTTTCGTTTACTGGGGTAAACTTTACAATGCAGATTTCGCATTACACCACCAAATTATGGCTAACCTAAATTCATGCCTTCAACTTCCTGAAGTTTCATCACATTTAAATTTATAAAGAACATCCATCATCTGTATCAGAGAACCCCTTCTATCAAGAGCAAATCATTGTCTTTCTCCTCTATGTAGAAGTACTTAGCTTTGAAGCGCTTTGCGGCTAACCTTTTGTTTACAGGGGTGGAATCAGATTTTGCCTTCTTTTTCTAACCATAAATCCTAGCTCAAATTTATGATATATATTTATATATATATATATATATATATATATATATATATATATATATATATAGATATATATATAGATATATATATATATATATATATATATATATATATAGATATATATATATATATATATATATATATAATTCCCCGACAACATTCCAATTGGAACAAGGGGTACTTCTCTCGGACAATGAGCTGCATCCGATTCTATTTTTAGGCTCATTGAAAGGGACCTACGTTTTAACGCCGGCTCCGAACGGCGAATGCATTAGTTAGAGAAGTTTTTCATAGCCTAATACTCAATAACCAGTGGCTAGCTGAGTTATGAGGTGAACCGCCGCTTTAAAAAAAAAAATCTTTTTCAAGTGAGTCTGACCGGGGATCGAACTTGGGCCTCTGGTATGCTAGGCGGATGACTTACCTGCTATACCACGGCGGTTCACAACCACATGATAACCCTTCTCAAATTTATCGTACTTCTGGTGTTTCTATGCCATCCCACTTCCTGGATAGCAGTGACATCACCTTACATTTATCACAAAACATCAATCAATTAGATGTGTAATGTTGGGATTTTCCAGATGATGATCCGTAAGTCATGGTCCTTTTCTTGTTTGTGATAGTCGTCAATATTAGGGGCGACCATTTTTTTCTAGTTTTTTGGTTTTTTATAGCATATTTTTGTCCTTCTCATGGGAGATTTATCGGCACTTGTTTGTTCACTACTTTAAGAGGTGTTAACATAGTTCCCTATGTTGTACCACAAGGAGGTCAGTGTGCACAGTTGATATGAAGGAAAGTTCGTGCAGTTAAGAGGGTTATAGCGAATCTCAATATAAACAAGTCTTCAAGGCCGCATGGTATTTCAGCACTGATCTAGAAAGAAATTTTTGAAAAATTTCCTATAAAAATAAGAAATTTTTGAAAAAAATTTCATATAAAAATAAGAAATTTTTGAAAAATTTCCTATAAAAATAAGAAATTTTTGAAAATTTTCCTATAAAAATAAGAAATTTTTAAAAAAATTCCTATAAAAATAAGAAATTTTTGAAAAACTTCCTATAAAAATAAGAAATTTTTGAAAAATTTCCTATAAAACTAAGAAATTTTTGAAAAATTTCCTATAAAAATAAGAAATTTTTGAAAAATTTCCTATAAAAATAAGAAATTTTTGAAAAAAAATTTCATATAAAAATAAGAAATTTTTGAAAAATTTCCTATAAAAATGAGAAATTTTTGAAAATTTTCCTATAAAAATAAGAAATTTTTAAAAAATTTCCTATAAAAATAAGAAATTTTTGAAAAATTTCCTGTAAAAATAGGAAACTTTTGAAAAATTTCCTATAAAAATAAGAAATTTTTGAAAAATTTCCTATAAAAATAAGAAATTTTTGAAAAATTTCCTATAAAAATGAGAAATTTTTGAAAAATTTCCTATAAAAATTAGAAATTTTTGAAAAATTTCCTATAAAAACAAGAAATTGTTGAAAAATTTCATATAAAAATAAGAATTTTTTTTTAAATTTACTATAAAAATAAGAAATTTTTTAAAAATTTCCTATTAAAATAAGAAATTTTTGGAAAAATTTCCCATCAAAAAAAAATAAGAAATTTTTGAAAAATTTCCTATAAAAATAAGAAATTTTTAAAAAATTTCCTATAAAAATAAGAAATTTTTGAAAAATTTCCTATAAAAATAAGAAATTTTTGAAAAATTTCCTATAAAAATAAGAAATTTTTGAAAAATTTCCTATAAAACTAAGAAATTTTTGAAATATTTCCTATAAAAATAAGAAATTTTTGAAAAATTTCCTATAAAAATTAGAAATTTTTGAAAAATTTCCTATAAAAACAAGAAATTTTTGAAAAATTTCCTATAAAAATAAGAAATTTTTTTTAAATTTACTATAAAAATAAGAAATTTTTTAAAAATTTCCTATTAAAATAAGAAATTTTTGGAAAAATTTCCCATAAAAAAAAAATAAGAAATTTTAATAGGAAATTTTTTTAATAGGAAATTTTTCAAAAATTTCTTATTTGTATATGAAATTTTTCAAAAATTTCTTATTTTTATAGGAATTTTGTCAAAAATTTCTTATTTTTATAGGAAATTTGTCAAAAATTTCTTATTTTTGTAAAAAAAATTTCAAAAGTTTGTTATTTTTATAGGAAATTTTTCAAAAATTTTTAATTTTTATTATATTTCTTTAAAAATTTATTATATTTTAAAAGATTTTTCAAAAATTTCTTATTTTTATAAGAAACTTTTGCTTTAATAGAAAATTTTTCAAAAGTTTTTATAAGAAACAAGTCTTCAAGGCCGCATGGTCTTTCAGCACTGATCTTCGACGCTAACTCGTCCATTAGCTTTTCATCAACTTATACTTACTTAAATGGCCTATATGTACAACCTGTTAAGGTCAATGTTTTAGAATTCCATTCTGCGCTATTCTCCAATTTCGTAGGCCATGCTTTGAAGGATTTTCTTCTACTTGGTCTTTCCATCGAAGTTTCGGACGTTCTCTTCTTACATTAAGGTGTCCGTTTTTATTATTCTAATTTAAGCTTTTTCATAGTTGTTCCTATGGGAGAACGATTAAAGTGCAGTTGTTGGCTGGGTTTCCTGCTAACAGGTAATAACTGTAATAACTCACACATCTTTGTGGTACATCCTGGAAACCTGAGAAACCTAATTGAAGATGCGGTAAACAACCCGAGAGGGATTCTAGGTCAGGGCAAACGTGAGAGGGAGTTATCTTGGAGCCATTCCGACGTATTTGGTGTAAGGGTCTACCTTTGAAAAAAAAGTCGCAGGTTGCGTCGCAGGTCAGCTGAAAAAGTCGCAAATCGCGTCTTTAGTCGCATAACGGTAACACTGGTTCCATCTACGTATTTGGTGTAAGGGTCTACCATGGAAAAAAAAGCCGCAAATCGCGACTTTAGTCGCATAACGGTAACACTGGTTCCATCTAGCTTCGGAAAGGTGAACTGGGGAATCTTATATTTCCTGTTGAATAGAACGAGTTCCGTTCTATCCTGATTTCTGGTCATAATTACAAAAATAAAAAAATAAGAAGTATGGCAACACATTCATTTCCTACCAGTGATGCCACCAACCAAATGTTAAATTACACATGGATCACACCAAAATTACACATGAAGTTAGGAATTACACATGCTTTTTTTTTTGCAAAATAACGTACTTTCTTCGCCTATATTTACAACCTGTTAAGGTCAAAGGCCAAACAAATTTTAGAATTCTATGCGTTTCGATCTTGTTCGCATATTCTCCAATTTCGACTTTCCTCTACTTGGTCTTTTCATCAAAGTTTCAGGCGTCCTCTTCTAACATAAGGGGGCCATTTTTGCTCTAATTTTAACTATTTCATAGTAAATGTTTTTTCTAACTGTTTATAGTTCTTATTTGACAACTCGCGGCACATTATAGCTCATTACATTAACGAGTGTTAAAGTAAAGAGTGTTCTAAAAAAAATATGCATTTACTATTTTATAATAAATAATTTATTTTTTGATCAAGTTAGTTTCTATAGATATGTCAGATACTATTATTTTAGAAATTATTATTTTTCAATAGTTATTTCAATCAAAATGGACTGCAAAAAAAATTCGTGAAAATATAATTAAAACTTTTCAAAAAAATCCGTCATGGTCTTTAAAAAAAATAGCTAAAAATTTGAAAGTTGACCCTCGAACGGTTTCTAATGCCATCAGACGGTATAAGGAAAACCTGAGCATTGAAAGAAAACCTGGATTAGGGAGGAAAAAAGGTCCTACAGATATTGGTAAGGCAAAAGAAGTCGAGCGACTCTTTCGAAGAGCGCCTAACACTTCTTTAAGAAAAGCAGCTCGTACGGGGAATTTTGCACATAGAGTCAAAGCTTATGCTGGACTGAAGACATACAAAGTCCAAAAGGTTCCAGATCGCAATGCTATAAATAACTTAGAAGCAAAAAAACGAGCGAAAAAATTGAAGTCTGATTTTATAAAAAAATACACCTGTTGTGTGATGGATGATGAAACATACGTACTGGCAGACTTTTCTCAACTTCCTGGTCAAGATTTTTATGTTGCTGATAAACGGGGCAATGTTCGGCAAGAGTTTCGCACAAAAAAACAAACAAAATTCCCTAAGAAGTTTCTCGTGTGGCAAGCTATTTCCAGTTGTGGCAAAAGAAGTTAAGTATTTGTGGCATCTGGCACAATAAACACAGAAATTTATATAAAGGATTGCCTACAAAAACGGTTGTTACCCTTTTTAAGAGAGCACAGAGTGACTACATTTTTTTGGCCCGATTTGGCATCATGCCATTATGGAAAAAAGGCACTTGAGTGGTACTCAAAGAATAATGTCATTTTTGTACCACGAGAGGCAAATCCACCTAACTGTCCAGAACTTCGGCCTGTGGAAGTTATTGGGCTCTGGTAAAAAAGGAATTGAAGAACACAGGAAAGATTTCCAAGAACATGTCCGATTTTAAGCGCAGGTGGAACACATGCTCCAAAAAGGTATCAGAAGCAACTGTAAAATCTTTAATGGGAGGGTTTCCGAAAAATGTCGATAATTTTGCAAAACCCGAGTACTAAGTAAACATTAAAATGCTAAATGATTTTGTATAATATGTCATTATATTTGCGTATTTTGTAGAGTTTTTATATTAAAAGGTTTGATTTTTATTTAAGAAAATCCAACTACAAATTTTATTTAGAGCACTCTTTAATTTATAATGGAGCAATACACAATTGAACAACGTGCCCAAATTGTTGAAATTTACTTTTCAAATCAACGGTCCATTGTGTTGACTCAGCGTGCATACCGTCGTCAATTTAATGTGCGGGTTGGACCCTCTCAGTCAACAATAAACCGTCTGGTTGCAAATTTTCGAGAACAAGGAGCAGTAAGGAACCTTCCTGGTCCCGGCAGACACCGAACTGTCCACACGGCTGACAATATTCAAGTGGTACAGGAGACGTTCGTCACAACTGGGCCTCTCAAGAACGTTGCTGCAGCGAATTTTGCACACCATAGGATTGTTTCCATACAAAATTCAACTTGTCCAAGAATTGAACCAACTATTGACTATGCAATTTATTTCCAGCAAAAAGCACAAGAGAATCCAAATTTTATTCATAACTTAATAATGAGTGACGAAGCCCATTTTCAATTAAATGAGTTCGTTAACAAGAAAAACTGTAGGATATGGGCTACGGAAAACCCGAGAGTACTTCATCAACGACAATTGCACCCAGTTAAGTGTACCGTTTGGTGCGGTGTTTCTTCAGAAAGGATCATTGGCCCATTTTTTTTTGAAAATGAACAAGGTGTCGCCATTTCCGTCAATGGTGATCGATATCGGGCCATGTTGCAAAATTTTGTAAGGCCAGCCGTGGAAAACCATACGCAAATATGGTTCCAACAGGATGGAGCCACAGCGCACACTGCGAGGGCCACAATGACTCTTTTACGCGACATCTTTGGTGAAAGAATAATTTCTCGTAACAGCAATTTTAATTGGCCTCCGCGGTCCCCGGATTTAACCGCTCCAGACTGTTTTCTTTGGGGCTATTTAAAAGGAAAAGTTTAAAAACCAATATTCGAGAAGAAATTAACAACATACCACCGGAAGTTTTGCGAAAGGTCATGGAAAATGTGTTCGAAAGAGCACATTTGTGCGAAGCAGAATATGGCCACCACTTGCGGGATATCATTTTTAATAACTAATCCAAAAATATTCCCCATAAATTTAATGTATTTAAAAAAAAAAAATTAAAAAAAATATCTCTTCAATAAAAAGTTATAAGCAATTCACACCACTTCGGTCTTTCTGGGCCACCCTGTATTATTTATTTCGATTTTGAATGGGACGTACAAACATTTACTTTTTTAAACCACAAAAATTTAAATTACACCTGAGTTACACATGCAGCCAGTTACACATCGTCTACACACGAAAATAAAAATTACACACTATATGTGTAATTACACCTAAAGTGGCAACACTGCTTCCTACCCATTTCAAATATAACAATATAACGGTTAATACTTACTCTTTTACATAATGCCTCTCTTAAACGGTAAAGCTTTCTCTGCCACTGCAAAGTGCAATGTCATAAAGAGAAAATGCAATTTACCTTGAAATAAAAACCAAAGTCAATAAATTTTTTTTGTTTTTTTTGTGTGTTTGTTTTGTGAAAGTTTTAACTTTTTATTTAGTATTTTTCCTTTATTTAATCATTTATTGATTTCTTCTACAAGCAGAGCTTTACAGACTTAAATACTAATTCATAAACAAAACGGAATGAAAGTAAAATATAGTTGGTTGGTTGTTTTTGTTGTTGGTTTTCTTCAATAAATATATTTTTGCTTTTGTTGTTGTTTTTGTTATAATGTTTGAATGTTGTTGGAAAAAGAGTTTTTTTTTCGGTTTATTAAATTTATGAACTTAATAAAAGTTACAAGAAAAGCTTTTTTTGTGTTTCTTTTTGGTTGTTGTTGTTGTTTTTTGTTTGTTTTTGGTGTTTGTTTTTTAAAAACTTAAATGTTTAAATATTTTTGTTGTTCTTGTTGTTGTTGTATTTTTAGCAGTGTTGTCAAGGTGTTATTTTTTGTTGTTTTGTTAAAAAATATTAGAACCCATTGGAAGGTTGTTTTTTTCTTCTTTTTTTTTTGTTGAATTCTTTTTTGTTTTTTTTTTTCATGACTTTATGCAGTTTTTGAATGTTAAATGTTTTGATTATTGCATATGATCGTTTTTTTGTATTTTTTTTTTGTTTTTTTTTTCTGTCAAGAGTTTATTAAAGCAAAGCTCATGATATGGTTTTACGCATTATTTAGTGATTTCAGTTATTTTTTTAATAATTTAAATTTTTTTTTGCTTTCAATCCATTTATGCGTAAATATTTTTTTGTTAATATTTTTTTTTGCTTTTTTTGTTAAT
Source organism: Stomorhina lunata (assembly GCA_933228675.1). Lineage (NCBI taxonomy): Eukaryota > Metazoa > Arthropoda > Insecta > Diptera > Rhiniidae > Stomorhina > Stomorhina lunata. Next base: position 92,368,688 of record OW121744.1, on the reverse strand, counting down.
AAAGATGTTAAATGTGAGTGTTTTTTGTATTTTAGATTTTTTTTATCAAGGAGGGGCGGAGTAATGTAATTGAATGTAAAATGTAAGCGTGTCAAATTACACGTAAATAATGTTTAATGTTTTGTTTTTTAAATATATTATTATAATTTTTTTAATTTAAACACATTGCTTTTTTATTATATTTCTCTGTTTTTTTTTTTTTAATTTTTTTTTTATTTAATATCTAATTAAAGTTTTTTGTTTTATACAGTCCGATTCACTTAGATATACCCAACCAAAAGGAATTATGAAAACGACTATATAAAGAAATCAGATGAAATAAATCGGTCTCTTTTTGTAGGAATAAAAATAAGAAATTTTTGAAAAATTTCCTATAAAAATAAGAAATTTTTGAAAAATTTCCTATAAAAATAAGAAATTTTTGAAAAATTTCCTATAAAAATAAGAAATTTTTGAAAAATTTCCTATAAAAATAAGAAATTTTTGAAAAATTTCCTATAAAAATAAGAAATTTTTGAAAAATTTCCTATAAAAATAAGAAATTTTTGAAAAATTTCCTATAAAAATAAGAAATTTTTGAAAAATTTCCTATAAAAATAAGAAATTTTTGAAAAATTTCCTATAAAAATAAGAAATTTTTGAAAAATTTCCTATAAAAATAAGAAATTTTTGAAAAATTTCCTATAAAAATAAGAAATTTTTGAAAAATTTCCTATAAAAATAAGAAATTTTTGAAAAATTTCCTATAAAAATAAGAAATTTTTGAAAAATTTCCTATAAAAATAAGAAATTTTTGAAAAATTTCCTATAAAGATAAGAAATTTTTGAAAAATTTCCTATAAAAATAGGAAATTTTTGAAAAATTTCCTATAAAAATAAGAAATTTTTGAAAAATTTCCTATAAAAATAAGAAATTTTTGAAAAATTTCCTATAAAAATAAGAAATTTTTGAAAAATTTCCTATAAAAATAAGAAATTTTTGAAAAATTTCCTATAAAAACAAGAAATTTTTGAAAAATTTCCTATAAAAATAAAAAATTTTTAAAAATTTACTATAAAAAAAGAAATTTTTGAAAAATTTCCTATAAAAATAAGAAATTTTTGAAAAATTTCCTATAAAAATAAGAAATTTTTGAAAAATTTCCTATAAAAATAAGAAATTTTTGAAAAATTTCCTATAAAAATAAGAAATTTTTGAAAAATTTCCTATAAAAATAAGAAATTCTTGAAAAATTTCCTATAAAAATAAGAAATTTTTGGAAACATTTCCCATCAAAACAAGAAATTTTTGAAAATTTTCCTATAAAGTTAAGAAATCTTTGAGAAATTTCCTATTAAAATAAGAAATTTTTGGAAAAATTTCCCATCAAAACATGAAGTTTTTGAAAATTTTCCTATAAAGATAAGAAATCTTTGAGAAATTTCCTATAAAAATAAGAAATATTTGAAAAATTTCCTATATAAATAAGAAATTTTTGAAAGATTTCCTACAAAAATAAAAATTTTTTTGAAAAATTTCCTAAAAAAATAAGAGATTTTTGAAAAATTTCCTAAAAAAAATAAGAGATTTTTGAAAGATTTCCTATAAAATAAGAAATTTTTGAAAAAATTCCTATAAAAATAAGAAATTTTTGAAAAATGTCCTATAAAAATAAGAAATTTTTGAAAAATTTCCTATAAAAATAAGAAATTTTTGAAAAAGTTCCTATAAAAATTAGAAATTTTTGAAAAATTTCCTATAAAAACAAGAAATTTTTGAAAAATTTCCTATAAAAATAAGAAATTTTTTAAAAGTTTACTATAAAAATAAGAAATTTTTTGAAAAATTTCCTATTAAAATAAGAAATTTTTGGAAAAAATTTCCCATCAAAACAAGAAATTTTTGAAAATTTTCCTATAAAGATAAGAAATCTCTGAGAAATTTCCTATAAAAATAAGAAATATTTGAAAAATTTCCTATATAAATAAGAATTTTTTGAAAGATTTCCTACAAAAATAAAATTTTTTTTGAAAAATTTCCTAAAAAAATAAGAGATTTTTGAAAGATTTCCTATAAAATAAGAAATTTTTGAAAAATTCCTATTTTAATAATTTTAAAATTTCTTATTTTTATAGGATTTTTTTTTTTAATTTCTTATCTTTATATGAATTTTTTTCAAAAATTCCTTATTTTTTAGGAAATTTTTCAAAAATTTCTTATGTTTATATGAAATTTTTCAAAAATTTCTTATTTTTATAGAAAATTTTTCAAAAATTTCTAATTTTTATAGAAAATTTTTCAAAAATTTCTAATTTTAATAGGAAATTTTTCAAAAATTTCTTAGTTTTATAGGAATTTTTTCAAAAATTTCTTATTTTTATAGGAAATTTGTCAAAAATTTCTTATTTTTGTAAAAAAATTTTTAAAAGTTTGTTATTTTTATAGGAAATTTTTCAAAAATTTCTTATTTTTATTATATTTCTTTAAAAAAAATTAAAAAATTTTAAAAGATTTTTCAAAAATTTCTTATTTTTATAAGAAACTTTTGCTTTAATAGAAAATTTTTCAAAAGTTTTTATAAGAAATTTTTCAAAATTTTCAGATTTTTATTGGAAAATTTTCAAAAATTTCTTATAAGTATAAGGCATTTTAAAAATATTTTTGTTCTATTAAATACGGTTTGATTTCTCGTTATACAGCCTTCAAAAAAATAGACCTATTCATTCTATTTAATATCTCAATAAAGTCATTTTACTAAGTCTTATTTTTGGGTTTATTTACGTAAATCGGACTGTATTAAGATTTAATTTTTTAATTTTATACTTAGTTGCTTTTTATTTATTAAAGAACTTTCCTTTTGAATTATTTTTTAATTTTATTTTACTAAATTTAACTTTAAGTTTTTTTTTATTTTAATTTTATATTTTTTTTAAACTTAATTTTAAATATATTTTAATATGAGATTTTTTTCCGGCTAGTGTTTAAATTTTTTTATAACATATTTCTTAATTTTTGTTTTTTGTTTGTTATAATCTAAAAAATTAAATAAATTATTATCTACAATTTTTAATGAAGTTTTTTTTTTGTTATTAAATTAGTATAATTTCTGTTGTAATTATTTTAAATTTTCTTTTATTTTCACTAATTTTTATATAGTAGTTATAATTTTATTTTAAGACAGACCTTTAACAAACACATCGGGAGAGTTACCAATATCGTAAAAGTTTAAAAACATCAGAATTCGGACGAAAGGAAGAAATAATAACAAACTCAAATACATATTATAGTAAATAAAAAAATTTCCAACAATGGCAGCACTTTATTACAAAATAAAATGCTAAAAAAGCTTAAGCCAAGATGTTCAATTATCTCCCTCTCTTTATCTCTCTCTCTCTTTTAAGGAGCAATTAAGCTAATGTTTTAAAAATATCAACTCTCTCTTCTAAAATAGCTTCAAAGAAACAATTTAACATTGTCATACAGTTAATGACAAAAAATATGACAAACATTCAAAAAATACAATTTCAGAAAATCTACAAAAACTGTTACACACAAATTTTTCTACAGAAAAAACTGTTATACACAAATTTTCTTATAGACAAAAACTGTTATACACAAATTTTTCTGTTTTGTACAAATTTTTCTGTAGAAAGAAACTTTTAAAAATTTTTTATTTTTATTGTATTTTTTTCAAAATTTTCTTATTTTTTATAGGAAATTTTTCAAAAAATTCCTTTTTTTATGAGATTTTTCAAAATTTTCTTATTTTTATAGGAAATTTTTCAAAAATTTCTTACTTTTATAGGAAATTTTTCAAACAATTTTTATTTTTTTATGAAATTTTTCGAAATTTTCCAAAATTTTCTTATTTTTATAGAAAAATTTTCAAAAATTTCCTATTTCTATAGGAAATTTTTCAAAAATTCCTATTTTTATAAAATTGTTTTTTTCTTTAATTTCCTATTTTTATAGAAAATTTTTCAAAAATTTCCTATTTTTATAGGAAATTTTCAAAAATTTCCTATTTTTATAGGAAATTTTTCATAAATTTTCCAATTTTATAGGAAATTTTTCAAAAATTTCCTATTTTTATAGGAAATTTTAAAAATTTTTCAAAAATTTCTTACTTTTATAGGAAATTTTTCAAACAATTTTTATTTTTTTATGAAATTTTTCGAAATTTTCCAAAATTTTCTTATTTTTATAGAAAAATTTTCAAAAATTTCCTATTTCTATAGGAAATTTTTCAAAAATTCCTATTTTTATAAAATTGTTTTTTTCTTTAATTTCCTATTTTTATAGAAAATTTTTCAAAAATTTCCTATTTTTATAGGAAATTTTCAAAAATTTCCTATTTTTATAGGAAATTTTTCATAAATTTTCCATTTTTATAGGAAATTTTTCAAAAATTTCCTATTTTTATAGGAAATTTTAAAAACATTCTAAGTTTTTAAAGAAAATTTTTCAAAAATTTCTTGTTTTTATAGGAAAATTTTCAAAACTTTCCTATTCTTATAAAAAATGTTCAAAAATTTCTCATTTTTATAGGAAATTTTTCAAAAATTTCTTATTTTTATAGGAAATTTTCAAAAATTTCTTAATTTTATAGGAAATTTAAAAAAATTCTTATGCTTAAAAGAAATTTTTCAAAAATTTCTTATTTTATTAAGAAATTTTTCAAAAAATTCTTATTTTTTTAAAGAATTTTTTCAAAATTTCTTATTTTTGCAGGAAATTTTACAAAAATTTATTTTTTTATAGGAAATTTTTCAAAAAATTATTATTTTTATAGGAAAATTTTCAAAAATTTATTATTTTTCTAGAAAACTTTTTTTATTTGTATAAGAAATTTAAAATAATCTTTTTTTTATAGGAAATTTTTCAAAAAATTCTTATTTTTATACAACATTTTAAAAAAATTTCTTATTTTGATAGTAAAATTTTTCAAAAATTTCTTATTTTTTTTTCTTATAATTTTTTGAAAAATTTCCTATAAAAAAATAATTTTTTGAAAAATTTCCTATAAAAATAAGAAATTTTAAAAAAATTCTTTAAAAAATTAAGAAATTTAAAAAAAATTTCTTAGGTTTATAAGAAATTTTTCAAAAATTTCTTATTTTTTAAGAAATTTTTTAAAAATTTCTTATTTTATTAGAAATTTTAAAAAAATTTCATATTTTTTTAAAGAATTTTTTCAAAATTTCTTATTTTTATAGGAAATTTTTCAAAAAATTGTTTTTTTATAGGAAATTTTTCAAAAAATTATTATTTTTATAGGAAAATTTTCAAAAATTTCTTATTTTTTTAGAGAATTTTATTTATTTGCATAGGAAATTAAAAAAAAAATCTTATTTTTATGGGAAAATTTTCAAAAAATTCTTATTTTTATACAATATTTTTAAAAAATTTCTTATTTTCATAGTAAAATTTTTCAAAAACTTCTTATTTTTATAGAAAATTTTTAAAAAATTTCTTATTTTTATAGGAAATTTTTCAAAAATGTCCTATTTTTATATTTAGTTTTTCAAAAATGTCTTCTTTTTAAAGGAAATTTTTTAAAAATTTCTTATTTTTATAGGGAATATGGAAAAGAATTTTTATACCAAAAACTGTTCTACATATTTTTTTACACAATTACATTTTTTATTTGTAATTTTTAACATTTTAGATTTTTCTTTGAAATATGGCAGTTTCATAAATATTTCGAAAACATTTGTGGACTCAGAGTCCGCGATAAATGGCAGTTTTGATAAGTTTGTGTGAAATTTTTATTAGAAAAATGAAAGTTTTGATATAATAGAATATGGATACGCTCAAAAGATTTGTTTATGATTCCTTTTTCTTTTTGAAACAAAAGTGTTGCCATTGTAAGATTTACGTTAAAATCGTTTCTGATAGTTTTGAATGGAACAAAAATAATTTTTAAGAATTTTTTTAATAAAACATTTCAATACTGTAAATAAATTTTGTTTAACAAAATTTTCTAATACATTTTTCTTTATAAATTTTGGGAGCAAGTTAAATTATTGTTAATAATTTTTGAAAAAATACTGTTTTTATATTAAGAAATTATTGAAAATTAAAATTTACTTAAGGGAAAAATAATTCTAATTCATTTATTTTAACTTAAAACTTTAAAAGTACTACTTATAATTGCACTTATAAATCTTGTTTATTCCGAAAACATAAAAATATTTTAACTATTATTTTGAAACATTTTTTTCTTCTTTATTATGATTTTATAAATTTTAAAGTATCTTTTTTTTTTGTTTTTTTCTGACAGTGTTTTAAACATTTAAACCATCATAAAACTTAAAAAAAAACAAATAAATTATAAGAAATTTTATATATAAAGAGGATTAATTCGTTAAATCGCTCTAATACTCTATGACATTTAAATATATACGAGTAGTATAATTTTCATTTTCTTTATATACTTTAATGGTATCATAGGAAGATTTTTCTTTTTTTAATTTATTTATATATAATTCTTTATAAATTTTCTTAATTTTTTTCTGTTAATATATAAGGTTTTTTGTTGTTTTTTTCTGCTGTATTTCATAGAAATTTAAGTTCGATGAATAAGATTTTTGTTTTTTTTTTTGGTGAAATGATGAGAAAGTGTTTAATTTTTTATTATTATTAAAGTGGACTTTATTTTAGAGTTTTCCTTTTGTATTTGTTCAGAAAAATTGATTTATTGTTTTTTACGATTTTCTTGCTTATTACAGTTTATTTTTTTTTTTTGGTTAAAAGAATTTTTGAGTGGTTTTTAGGTTTGAAAATTGAAATTATGTTTTTGGTTATTGAGTTAATAATGAGTCAGAAAAGTTTTATTAATGTTTGTTTAACAATAAAAATTTATTTGTTTTACACTAATTTACACAAAATTTAAGTTATTTTAGAATACGAATAAGCCATAATATATTTCAGTTTTATAATCTAAAAGTTTCAAAAGTTTTAAACTCAAAATTTTATATTTAATTAGAAATTTCTGAAATTTTCTTAAAATTTTTCAAAATAAAATACTTTTTATTAAAAATTTCAAAATTTTTATACTATGGCCTTGTAATTCTGGTATATAATGTCTATGAGTTTTTACATTTTATTCCATGATTTTTTTATTTTTAGAGCGTTTTTAGTTTATATTTAATAGAACAAATTAAAATTTAATAGAACAAATTAAAAGGAATCAAGTTTAAGAATTATAACAAATTTAACAATAGAAATACTTTTATTTCATAGAAATCTTCAAATTATTCAAGAAATTACATAAAATTAAAATTTGTAGTAAAATTGTGGAGATATTGTATTTAAGTCCAACTCGACAACACTTTTTTGTACAGCAACATGTTTCATTTTCTAAAAACATGTTGAACAACATAATGTTAGGCAACATAATGTTAAACTCTTAAGCATAATGAGAACAGTATCACAGAAATGTTAAAAAGCTTTCACATTCTGCTGTACAGTCAGTTAGTGAAAAAGGGTATGTATATAACCAAAATCTAACAAAAAATATTATTTTAATAGGAATTTTTTCAAACATTTCTCATTTTTTCAGGAAATTTTTCAGAAATTTATTTTTTAAATAGAAAATTTTTCAAAATTGTCTTATTTTTATAGGATATTTTTCAAAAAATTCTGATTTTTATAAGAAATTTTTCAAAAATTTCTTGTTTTTATAGGAAATTTTTCAAAAATATCTTATTTTTATATTACATTTTTCAAAAATTTCTTATTCTTATAGGAAATCTTTAAAAAAATGTCTTATTTTTTTTAAAAATTTAACAAAAATTTCTTATTTTAATAGATTTTTTTTTTTAATTTCATATTTTTGAACAACATTTTTTAAAAATTTCTTATTTTTATATGAATTTTTCAAAAAATTTCGTATTCTTTTAAGATATTTTCCAAAAATTTCTTAGGTTTTTAAGAAATTTTTAAAAAATATTCCAAAAATTTCCTATAAAAATAAGAAATGTTCGAACAATTCAAAAAAAAAACTTTTGAAAATATTCTATAAAAATAAGAATTTTTTCCTATAAAAATAAGAAATTTTTGAAAAATTTCCTATAAAATAAGAAATTTTTGAAAAATTTCCTATAAAAATAAGAAATTTTTAAAAAATTTTCGAAAAAAATAAGAAATTTTTTATAAATTTCCCATAAAAACAAGAAATTTTTTAAAAATTGTGTACAATAATAAGAAAGTTTTAAGAAATTTCCTAAAAAAATAACAAATTTTTTAAAAATTTCCTAAAAATATAAGAATTTTTTTAAAATAAGAAATTTTTGAAAAATTATTTATAAAAATATATATTTTTGAATAATTCCTATAAAAATAAGAAATTTTTGAAAATTTTTTTTCTAGAAATAAAAAATTTGAAAATATCCTATAAAAATAAGAAATTTTTGAAAAATTTCCTATAAAAATCAGAAATTTTTGAAAAATTTCCTATAAAAATAAGAAATTTTTGAAAAATCTTTTATTAAAGTCAGAAAATTTTGAAAAATTTCTGATAAAAATAAGAAATTGTTGAAAAAATTCCTATAAAAATAAGTAAATTTTTGTAAAATTTCCTATAAAATCAAGAAATTTTTGAAAAAATTTTAATAAAAATAAGAAATTTTTGAACTTTTTTTTATAAAAATATGAAATTTTTGAAAAATTTCCTATAAAAATATGAAATTTTTGAAAAATTTCTTATCAAAATAAGAAGTTTTTGAAAATTTTCGTATCGAAATAATAAATTTTTGCTTAATTTTCTACAAAAATAAGAAATTTTTTTAAAAATTTCCTATAAAAATAAGATTTTTTTGAAAAATTTCCTATAAAAACAAGAAATTTTAGAAAAATTTTCTATAAAACTGAGAAATTTTTTAATAATTTTTTGTAAAAAATAAGAAATTGTTCAAAAATTTTTAAAAAAACAAAATAAGAAATTTTTGGAAAAATTTCCTATAAAAATAAGAATTTTTGAAAAATTTTCTATAAAAAAAATTTCCTATAAAAATAAGAAATTTTTGAAAAATTTCCTATAAAAATAAGAAATTTTTGAAAAATTGCCTATAAAAATAAGAAATTTTTAGAAAAAAATTCCTTTAAAAATAAGAAATTTTTGAAAAACTTCCTCTAAAAATAAGTAATTTTTGAAAAATTTCCTCTAAAAATCAGAAATTTTTGAAAATTTTCCTCTAAAAATCAGAAATTTTTGAAAATTTTTTTATAAAAATAAGAAATTTTTAAAAAATTTCCTATACAAATAGAAATTTTTAGAAAATTTCTTATAAAAATAAGAAATTTTTGAAAAATTTTCTTTAAAAATAAAGAATTTTTTAAAAATTTCCTATAAAAATAAAAAAATATTTGAAAATTTTTCTATAAAAATAGAAATTATTGAAAAATAAGATATAACAACCAGAAATTTTTGAAAATTTTCCTTTAAAAATCTGAAATTTTTTAAAAAGTTCCTTCTTTTTCCTTACTTTTTTTCTTAGAAAATTTTGAAAAATTTCCTATAAAAATAAGAATTTTTTGAAAACTTTCCTCTAAAAATATGAAATTTTTAAAAAATTTCCTATAAAAATAAGAAATTTTTGAAAATGTTCCTATTTTTTAATTAAAAAGTTTTAATGTATTGCATCTATTTTTTATTTAATTTTAAAGATAGGAAGAATCAGATGAAAACTATTAGTATAAATTTCTTTACTATCAAAATTTGTATATTGTTATATTTAATTTATACGGAAGTTGTGAAATTTGTAGGAACAGTTTTTTTGTCACTCGCTGTATATGGTCTGCGACAGTGTTACCAGTGTAAAAATATTATGATATACCCCCATAAGTGAAATATTTTATATTTTAAACATTTGTTTAAAACAATTTCTTCTAATTCCTTTCAAATTTGCCCTATGTTTTTAATATTTTTCTAATGCAGTTTTTGATAATTTTGGTTTTGAAACTAAAACTTCCATTTTTTTAAACTAAATTTAAATTTCAAAAAAATTTCAACTAATTTCATAAAATAATAAAATATACAACCACTTTATATATATTTTTTGTAGAATTTCCTTGTTCTTACTAACATTTCGAAAAATTAAAAGGCCCAATTAAATTTTTATAATGAATTTCTCATAAATTTATTTAATTTAATAACTTTATCTTAACTTTAGATAATACTTAAAATTTATAAATAAATCTTTTAGGCAGTTTTACTATTGTATGGTTTGGAAAAATTCAAAATTCAAAAGTATTTCAAAAATATTTTTTTTAACAAAATCCCAAAATAAATTTTGAATTAAAAACAAAGACATAAATTATTTTTGAATTAATTAATTTCTTTTTCTTTACTTTAGTTCAAACAATTATTCAAGACTCAAACCTAATTTTATGTTTTTTTTTCTTTTGTTAAATATTTAATAAAGTTTTTCATATATAGACTCCTTCAATTATTCTTTAACTTTTTAATTTTTTGTTAATTAAAGATTTTTTTTACTCATTTTATTTATACTCAAGCGTAAATGTTTTGGTTTTTTTCATATTTTTTTTTGTTAAATTTTTTGTTTTTTATTCTATAATTTAGGCTTAAATATTTATCCCTCTGTTGTTTTCATTTCTTAACTTTTCAATATTTTTTTCAACACCACAATTCATAATAATTTTTTCATTATTTTTGTTATGTTTTTTCTAGGTTTTTTTAGTTTCGAATTTAGTTTTTTTTTTTATTTATTTAGACAGAATTATTTTTTATTTAATTTATTGAATTTTAGTTTCATATTTATGAATTTTGTTTTAAATGAAAATTGATACGCTGACATGAGAACATTATGAATAGGGCAGCTAGTGTGTAGGGCATTAAATGGATCAGATAATTATTGTTGTTGTTGTTTAATAAGGATGTAGCATGATTGCACAGATCAGTGGTGCAGGCACAATACAACGCCTGTACATCATGAGTACCCGAACGCTTTAGACACTCGTTGTCATCGGTACGTTCGTCGGGTATATAACCGCAGCCGCGTACAATACGTATTTTACCATAAACTGAGCGAAAAGAGAATTTTGAGGTATTTTAGTAAATTTTCATTATTTCAATTTGATTTATATTATTATAATTCTTAAAAAGTTTACTTATTATATCTTACCCTTTTGTACAGTTTTACGGCATAAAATTGGTTTATACTTATCCTTGAGATGTTCCCGAGTTTCACGTTTACTGCAGTTAACTTCACCTATCGAATAGGGATCGAAGGGATCACCGCAACGGCGATCGTATTCACTATTGCAGTCGTAGCACATTAAAGCGGTTGTAACTGTAAAAAGAAAAGATACAAAATTTTAAATTATCTCCATCTAGAAACATTTTCATTTTAATAAAAATATTTCTAAGAAAAACTTGTGAAAAATTTTTGATATGAGAAAATAAACGCAAGAAAATAAAAATGAGACAATATTTAAGAAAATTAAAAAAAAGTTAAAAAAACGCTTGAAATCCAAGAAATTTTACTTATATGTGAATATGATAACTTTCTCACGATGGTAACACTATCGCAAAAAATATACAGCTAATGCCAAAAAAAATGCCAACGGAATTTTTTAAATTTGTAAAATGAAAAATATAATTTAAATTTTGTATAGAAAAGTACTTCTATACTCATGGAACAATACATCGGGCATATGAAACTTTCGTCGAATATTTCCGTAATAAGATTTAATTGTTTACCTCTCGTAATTCACATGTAGTTGTGGGTTTCTCCGAATAAGACCAACCAATAACCAAAATCAAAAGGATCTAATGACTAAGGGGGCTAATTCTGATCATTGAAACGAGAGAGTACACAGCCCGGAAATGTCTCATGAAGAATTTGAATTGTTACAGTGGCTATATAGAATATGACTACATCAATATCATGTTATCGTGACGAGATTTTGAGCACTATTAGCAACCAGACTTTTTTCTATGTTCCTAAAGCCGACACCAAAAAGTGAAATGTTGTGGTTTCATTTCATTTTCCGTAATCACATGTGGGTTCTAAAGAACCCAAACACTTCATTTCTTGCGATTAACAAAGCTATTGAGGTGAAAATCGGGTATATGTAGGCATTAAGTTTTAGATACGATATACAATATCTGCCGTTTATCTGAGAACTTAATGGTTTATCTATATACGTGACAGTGTATAGAGAAAGGGACCTAAGAGTAAAAAATAAGGGTAAACAAATAAGATAAAAAAAATAATAATTAAATCATTAAAATGGCTCTCCTGAACAAAACCGGTTTTTATCCTTAGGTCCCTTTCTCTATGTGCTGTCACATATATAAAACTCTAATGTGGCTGACTGACTCATCATCGCCCAGCCTTAACGGCTAAAGGTAGGGAGCTGAAATTTTGTCAGCTTAGCTTTTTCGATGCATAGGATTTTTGAAAATTCGACCATAAGATAAAAAAGGGAAAAATCAGTAATGCTCTATCTTTGAAAGTAAACGCGATAGGACTAAAATTGCGTTGGGATCAGCTACAAAAATAAGAAGACTTCGGAAGAAGATTCGGTAATTTTTGTCAGATGGGACAAATAGAGCGTAAAAAGGGTAAAAATAAATTGTTGGTACTTTTCTTTAACCCATATGTATCTTTTAAACTAATCAATATAGAAACAAAATTTAAAACGGAGACGGTAAACAAGAAAGAAATATTAAACACGTGTTTGGTACTTTTTCGATTTAGGGGAAAAAATATTCAGTTTAGGTTCATTCTTTCTTATATTTGTATATCGCTTGAACCAATAAAGCTAGAAACAAAATTTATAGGAAAGCCAATTGCCAAGTACAAAATATCGAACACGTATTTGGTACAATTTGGAGGATAAAAAAAGAAAAATCGGTAACATTATATCTCTTAAACCAAAAGCGATAGAAGCAAAAATTATTATAATTGATTTGAGATTCACAATAAAAATTAAGGGACACGTGTTAGGTACTTTTTTGAAATTTGGCCTCTAAAAGGGTAAAACAGGGTAGAGAAGGGAGAAATTAGTAACGCGATAGGACTAAAATTGCGTTGGGATCAGCTACAAAAATAAGAAGACTTCGGAAGAAGATTCGGTAATTTTTGTCAGATGGGACAAATAGAGCGTAAAAAGGGTAAAAATAAATTGTTGGTACTTTTCTTTAACCCATGTGTATCTTTTAAACTAATCAACATAGAAACAAAATTTAAAACGGAGACGTTAAACAAGAAAGAAATATTAAACACGTGTTTGGTACTTTTTTGATTTAGGGGAAAAAATATTTAGTTTAGGTTCATTCTTTCTTATATTTGTATATCGCTTGAACCAATAAAGCTAGAAACAAAATTTATAGGAAAGCCAATTGCCAAGTACAAAATATCGAACACGTATTTGGTACTTTTTTCAATTTGGAGGATAAAAAAAGACAAATCGGTAACATTATATCTCTTAAACCAAAAGCGATAGAAGCAAAAATTATTATAATTGATTTGAGATTCACAATAAAAATTAAGGGACACGTGTTAGGTACTTTTTTGAAATTTGGCCTCTAAAAGGGTAAAACAGGATAGAGAAGGCAGAAATTAGTAACGTCATATCTCAGAAACCTATATCGATACAAATAAAGTTGAAATTGTATTTGGATCGGTTAAAAAATAAGTGAACACGTGTTTGGTACTTTTTTTTGAAAATAGCACCAATAAGAAAAAAAAAAGAGTAAAAACTATATTTTGGTATATTTTGAACTAATAAACATAGAAACATAATTTATATCGCAACCGATAGATATTAAAAAAACTATTAAACACGTATTTGGTACTTTTGCAATTAATGGGGTAAAAAAGGGAAAATATTTAAGAGTAGGTTTTTTGCTTTTTAGCATATCTGAAGCTAGAAGTATAATTTATAGACTGGTCGATTGACATTGAAGAAAAAAAAATGTGTTTGGTACTTTTTTTAATTTTGGGAGTAAAAATCGGTAAAAATATATCTTGTACACCAAAAGTGATAGAAGCAAAAACTAAATTGGTCTGAGATCGGCACTTAAAATTAAAGGACACGTATTCGGTACGCTTTGTAAATTCGATCAATTTGGGGTTAAAACAGGGCAAAAAAGGAAAAATTAGTAACGTCATATCTGCGAAACTAGAAGCGATGGGAACAAAGTTGAAATTTGCTTAGAATCGGCTGAAAAAAGAGGAGAAACGTCTTTGGCACTTTTTTTGAATATGGTACTAATAAGGGAAAAAAGGGTAAAAATGATATTGTTCTGTCAAACATTCCTTTGTGACCAAAATTCTATAAAATTTCCCACTTGAAGGTAATTTCTATTAAAATGATTTAAAAAATAAAATAAATGAATTAAAATAATGGAAATAATTAAATCGCCTTCAAGTACTAGTATTTAATTATATTAGAAACTATTTAATAGCTTCACTATTTAATCAAATTAAGTCACTTCTCTTAATTAATTTAAAACTAAGATTATTAATGGAAATGAATGGAAATAAATGAAATAAAATAAAGTGGACTTACCTTGCAGGCAGGCCAATAAGGCAACCAAAAGTAATGTTCTTTCCATAAATGGGGACATGGTCAACTGTTGGGATTTGCTTTGAACTTTTTTTATGTCTTTTTCTACTTTTTAGTTTATATTTTATTTTCTATTAAATTTATTTGTGATAATTAAGGAGGGTCTCTTTTTCGAATAGTTTAACGTGGGCGATTTTATTATAGACGACGAAGTGAAGCACTCGTCGCTTTCTAAACGATTTTTTTTTAACAGTTTTTTTTGTTTAATTTCCTTTAATTTCCAACACTCGTTTTTTTATCTATTTTTGTTCTTCCGTTTCGTTTAATTCGATACGATTTCAATTAAATCAATAACGAAACATGCAATTTTAAGCCGTTTTTTCTTTTTGAAATTTTTTGTATTTTTTTATAATTTTTCGTTTTCTTTTCTCTTAAAAAACAGAAAAACTTAAACAGAGAATTATGGTTTTTCAAAAGCTTTTTTCATTTAAACTTGTAACAATGTTAAATTAACATGCCGCCCTTTTAATTTTGTATCGACTGGAATAAAAGAAAGAAATTGTATAAATATTTGTAATTTTTTAGATTTATTTTGCTTATAGTAAATACACTTTTAGTTAAATGTTATAAAGTTCATATTTGAAAACTATTTCGATAAATTTGTTGGCACTGGCATATTTTTTCTTTGTTTTGTAATCGAGTTTTTAGAGTTAATTGTAATAATAGTTTTATCGATTTTTTAAGTTATTATTAGGTTTTTTAGTTGGTCATTATAAAACAATTATTTTATTTTAAGCAATAAAATTGATTAGGATAATTAGAGGCAAGTGTTCGTCTAAGACAACCCATATTTTCTATAATTAAAACCAATAAAATTTCCCTTATAAACCCAAACTTGTAACAAATTTCCATTAAAAAGACAAATTTTTAACAAATTTCCCTTTATAAGACAAATTTGTAACAAAATTCCCTCAAAAAGACAAATTTTTAACAAAATTCCCTAAACAAGACAAATTTGTAGCAATTTTCTCTTAGAAAGAGAAATTTTTAACAAATTTCCTTTAAAACGACAAATTTTTAACAAATTTCCCTTAAAAAGACAAATTTGTAACAAATTTCCCTTAAAAAGTCAAATTTATAACAAATTTCCCTTATAAAGACAAATTCATAACAAATTCCCCTTATAAAGACAAAATTATGAATAAATTTCCCCTTAAAAAGACAAATTTGTAAAAAAAATTCCCTTAAAAAGACAAATTTGTAACAAATTTCCCTTATAAAGACAAATTCATAATAAATTTCCCTTAAAAATTCAAATTTTTAACAAATTTCCCTTTAAAACTCAAACTTTTAACAAATTTCCCTTAAAAAAAAAAAAAAAAACTTGTAACAAATTTGCCTTAAAAAGTCAAATTTATAACTAATTTCCCTTATAAAGACAAATTCATAACAAATTTCCCTTAAAAAGTCAAATTTGTAACAAATTTCCCTTATTAAGACAAATTTTTTAACAAATTTCCCATAAAAAGAAAAATTGTAACAAATTTCCTTCAAAAAGACAAATTTATAACAAATTTCCCTATAAAGACAATTTGTATAATAAAATTCCCTTAAAAAGACAAATTTATAACAAATTTCTTTTTAAAAGGCGAATTTATAACAAATTTCCCATATTAAGACAAATTTATTACAAATTTTCTTTAAAAACTCAAATTTATAGAAAAATTTTCTTATAAAAAACAAATTTGTTACAAATTTCCCTTATAAAGACAAATTAAAAAAAAAAATTTCTCATATAAAGACAATTTTTATAACAAAATTCCCTTAAAAAGACAAATTTGTAACAAATTTCCCTATAAAAAACATATTTGTAGCAAATTTCCCTTAAAAAGATAATTTTATTAAAAAATTTCCTTTAAAAAGAAAAATTTATAATAAAATCTTTTTACAAATTTCCTTTATATAGATAAATTTATAACAAATTTCCCTAAAAAAAACAAATTTGTTACAAATTTCCCTTATAAAGACCAATCTATAACAAACTTCCTTAAAAAAGACAATTTTTTTTACAAATTTCCCTTAAAAAGACAAAATTTCCCTTATAAAGACAAATTTATAACAAATTTCCCTTAAAAAGACAAACTATAACAAATTTCCCTTATAATGACAAATTTATAAGAAATTTCCCTTATAAACCCAAATTTATAACGAAATTCCCTTAAAAAGACAAATTTGTAACAAATTTCCCTTAAAAAGACAATTTTATAACAAATTTCCCTATAAAAGACATATTTATAATAAATTTCCCCTACAATTTATTTGTATAAAACAAATTTATCTTTATAAAGGAAATACAAATTTGACTTCATAAAAGAAATTTGTCTTCATAAGGGAAATTTGTAACAATTTTGTCTTGATAAGGGAAATTTGTTACAATTTTGTCTTAATAAGGGAAATTTGTTACAATTTTGTTTTGGTAAGGGAAATTTGTTACAAATTTGTCTTTTTAAGATAAATTTGTTAAAAATTTGTCATTATAAGGGAAATTTGTTACAAATATGTCTTGATAAGGGAAATTTATTAAAAATTTGTTTTTTTATGGGAAATTTGTTACAAATTTGTCTTTATAAGGGAAATTTTTTAAAAATTCGTTTTTTAAGGGAAATTTTTAAAAAATTTGTCTTTATAAGGGAAATTTGTTACAAATTTGTCTTTTTAAGGGAAATTTGTTACAAATTTGTCTTTTTAAGGGAAATTTGTTACAAATTTGTCTTTTTAAGGGAAATTTGTTACAAATTTGTCTTTTTAAGGGAAATTTGTTACAAATTTGTCTTTTTAAGGGACATTTGTTACAAATTTGTCTTTTTAAGGGAAATTTGTTACAAATTTGTCTTTTTAAGGGAAATTTGTTACAAATTTGTCTTTTTAAGGGAAATTTGTTACAAATTTGTCTTTTTAAGGGAAATTTGTTACAAATTTGTCTTTTTAAGGGAAATTTGTTACAAATTTGTCTTTTTAAGGGAAATTTGTTACAAATTTGTCTTTTTAAGGGACATTTGTTACAAATTTGTCTTTTTAAGGAAAATTTGTTACAAATTTGTCTTTTTAAGGGAAATTTGTTACAAATTTGTCTTTTTAAGGGAAATTTGTTACAAATTTGTCTTTTTAAGGGACATTTGTTACAAATTTGTCTTTTTAAGGGAAATTTGTTACAAATTTGTCTTTTTAAGGGAAATTTGTTACAAATTTGTCTTTTTAAGGGAAATTTGTTACAAATTTGTCTTTTTAAGGGAAATTTGTTACAAATTTGTCTTTTTAAGGGAAATTTGTTACAAATTTGTCTTTTTTATGTAAATTTGTTACAAATTTGTTTTTATTAGGGAAATTTGTTACAAATTTGTCTTTTTAAGGGAAATTTGTTACAAATTTGTCTTTTTAAGGGAAATTTGTTACAAATTTGTCTTTTTAAGGGAAATTTGTTACAAATTTGTCTTTTTAAGGGAAATTTGTTACAAATTTGTCTTTTTAAGGGAAATTTGTTACAAATTTGTCTTTTTAAGGGAAATTTGTTACAAATTTGTCTTTTTAAGGGAAATTTGTTACAAATTTGTCTTTTTAAGGGAAATTTGTTACAAATTTGAATTTATAGGGGAAATTTGTTATAAATTTGTCTTTTTGAGGGAAATTTATTACACATTTGTCTATATAAGGGAAATATGTTAAAAATTTGTCTTTTTAAAGAAATTTTGTTATAAATTTATCTTTAGTAGGGAAATTTGTTATAAATTTGTCTATATAAGGGAATTTTGTTATAAATTTATCTTTAGAAGGGAAATTTGTTACAAATTTGTCTTTATAAGGGAATTTTCTTACAAATTTGTCTTTTTAAGGGAAATTTGTTACAAATTTGTCTTTTTAAGGGAAATTTGTTACAAATTTGTCTTTTTAAGGGAAATTTGTTACAAATTTGAATTAATAAGTGAAATTTGTTATAAATTTGTCTTTTTGAGGGAAATTTATTACACATTTGTCTATATAAGGGAAATATGTTAAAAATTTGTCTTTTTAAAGAAATTTTGTTATAAATTTATCTTTAGTAGGGAAATTTGTTATAAATTTGTCTATATAAGGGAATTTTGTTATAAATTTATCTTTAGAAGGGAAATTTGTTACAAATTTGACTTTATAAGGGAATTTTCTTACAATTTTGTCTTTTTAAGGAAATTTTGTTAGAAATTTGTCTTTTTAAAGGAATTTTGTTATAAATTTGTCTTTTCAAAGGAAATTTGTTACAAATTTGTCTTTTTAAGGGAAATTTGTGAGATATTTGTCTTTATAAGGCAAATATGTTACAAATTTGTCTTTATAATTGAAATTTGTTAAAATTTTTGTTTAAAAGGGAAATTCGTTATAAATTTGTCTTTTTTAGGGAAATTTGTTACAAATTTGTCCTAAGAAGGGATATTTTTTTAATATATAAAAACAACCTAACTAATAATATTAAAACATGTCAAAATCTAATTTTGCAATTAATTGATTGCCCTTAATTTGTTTAGAAGTTGTTAATGTTAATTACCAAATAATTATTATAAAAAAGTTTCTCAATTATTATATATTTACTAAACATAATCAACCAAAACTACCCCTGTTATATCATATGACTAACCCTCGTTTTTTATTTTTTAAATTATACCAAATATCAAAAAAACAAAAAAAAAACGAAACTATTATTATCATTATTAGCATTTCAAAATCAATTTTCATTTAACTATAAGCAAAAGTCTACATGGAAACGATTTCACACACATACACATTCAAAAAAAAAAAATATCAAGAACAAAACAAAAACCCACCACCACCCTCCTAAAAGCATGCAACATTTTACTAACCATCAAATGAAATACAAAAGGAAACGGAAACTCATGCGACCATTTACACTCAAGCAAACACTTTAATAAATACTTAAGGTTTCAAATGACGAGTACAAAACTCTTTTTATACAAATAAACGAATAAATGAAAATTTTATTAACCCAATTTTAAAACATTTCAATAGTCATCAACTTAAACATATAATAGTCATCACCATAATCATCATCATCATCATTATCTTTATAACAATAATTGTCATAATATAATTAAATCCCAGGAGTTTTGTTTGAGTTTTTTTCTTCTTGTAAAATAATTGTATTGATTAACAAAATGACATGAAAATACGAATAACGTAATAATCTTTATAGTAAAATCTTATTGGTTTTATTTGTATTATGTAAATATTTTATGGCTCAAGAAAAGACAATGTAAATTTTCTTTTTATTATTTTCTTGCTTTAGAGGAATTATTTTTTCTTGTGGTTTTTCGTTTTTGGATATTCATATATATATTCATACATATGTATGTTCACGACCTATTGAGCACAATTATTCATTTTATTTTTTTTGTCGTGGTTATAGTATATCTTACTTAGTTATTTCCCTCGACTACACAAAATCGGACTGAGTTTGAAAAATTTGTAACAAATTTCCTTTTAAAATTTCCTATAAAAATAAGAAATTTTTCAAACATTTGCTATGAGAATAAGAAATTTACAAAAACTTTCTATAAAAATAAGAAATTTTTCCAAAATTTTTTATATAAATAAGAAATTTTTGAAAAATTTTCTATAAAAATAAGAAATTTTTGAAAATTTTCCTTAAAAAAAAATAAATTTTTGAAAAATTTCCTTTAAAAATAGGAAATTTTTTAAAAATTTCCTATAAAAATAAGAAAGGTTTGAAAAATTTTCTATAAAAATAAGAAACTTTTGAAAAATTTCCTATAAAAATAAGAAATTTTTGAAAATTTTCCTATAAAAATAAGAAATTTTTCAAAAATTTCCTATAAAAATAAGAAATTTTTGAAAAGATTTCTCTAAAAATAAGAAATTTTTGAAAAATTTCCTATAAAAATAAGAAATTTTTGAAAAATTTCCTATAAAAATGAGAAATTTTTGAAAAATTTCCTATAAAAATAAAAAAAATTCATATAAAACTAAGAAATTTTTGAAAATTTTGCTATAAAAAGAAGAAATTTTTGAAAAATTTTCTATGAAAATAAGAAATTTTTCAAAAATTTCCTAAAAAAATAAGAAATTGTTGAAAAAATTCCTATAAAAATAAGAAATTTTTGAAAACTTTTCTATAAAAATAAGAAATTTTTGATAAATTTCCTATAAAAATATGAAATTTTTTAAAAATTTCCTATAAAAATAAGAAATTTTTGAAAAATTTGAAATTTTTAAAAAATTCCCAATAACATAAGAAATTTTTGAATAATTTCCTATAAAAATAAGAAATTTTTGAAAAATTTCCTATAAAAATAAGAAATTTGTGAAAAATTTCCCATAAAAATAAGAAATTGTTGAAAAATTTCCTATAAAAATAAGAATTTTTTGAAAATTTTTTTATAAAAACAAGAAATTTTTGAAAAATTTTCTATAAAAATAAGAAATTTTTGAAAGATTTCCTATAAAAATAAGTAATTTTTGAAAATTTTCCTATAAAAATAAGAAATTTTTGAAAAATTTCCTATAAAAAATAAGAAGTTTTTGAAAAATTTCCTATAAAAAATAAGAAATTTTTGAAAAATTTCCTAAAAAAATAAGAAATTTTTAAAAAATTTGCTATAAAAATAAGAATTTTTAAGAAAAAATTCCTAAAAATAATAAGAAACTTTTGAAAATTTTCCTATACAAATAACAATTTTTTGGAAAATTTTCAATAAAAATAAAAAATTAAAAAAAAATCAATAAAGACAAATCGTCACAAATATCCCTTTAAAATACGAATTTGTCACAAATTTTCCTTATTAAGACACATTTGTCACAAATTTCACTTATAAATACAAATTTGACAAAAATTTCCCTTAGTAAGAGAAATTTGTCACAAATTTCCCTTTTAAAGATTCCCTTATAAAAATAACTTTGTCACAATTTTCCCTTATAAAAAACAAATTTTTCACAAATTTTCCTTATCAAGACAAATTTGTCCTAAATTTCCCTTATAAAGACAAATTTGTTCTAAATTTGTCACAAACTTCCCTTTAAAAACTAATTCGTCATAAATTTCCCTTATAAATACAAATTTTAACAAATTTCCCTCATAGAGATAAATTTGTAGAAAATTTCCCTTATAAAGACAAATTTGTAACAAATTTTCCTTGTAAAGAAAAATTTGTAACAAATTTTTCATTATAAAGAAAAATTTGTAACAAATTTCCCTTATAAAAACAAATATGTAATAAATTTCCCTTTTAAAAACAAATTTGTCACAAATTTCCCTTCTAAATATAAATTTTGTCAAAAATGTTCCTTTTAAACACAAATTTGTTATAAATTTCCCGTATAAAGACAAATTTGTCATAAATTTCCGTTATAAACAAAAATTTTCCTTATTAAGACACATTTGTCACAAATTTCACTTATAAATACAAATTTGACAAAAATTTCCCTTAGTAAGAGAAATTTGTCACAAATTTCCCTTTTAAAGATTCCCTTATAAAAATAACTTTGTCACAATTTTCCCTTATAAAAAACAAATTTTTCACAAATTTTCCTTATCAAGACAAATTTGTCCTAAATTTCCCTTATAAAGACAAATTTGTTCTAAATTTGTCACAAACTTCCCTTTAAAAACTAATTCGTCATAAATTTCCCTTATAAATACAAATTTGTAACAAATTTCCCTCATAGAGATAAATTTGTAGAAAATTTCCCTTATAAAGACAAAATTGTAACAAATTTTCCTTGTAAAGAAAAATTTGTAACAAATTTTCATTATAAAGAAAAATTTGTAACAAATTTCCCTTATAAAAACAAATATGTAATAAATTTCCCTTTTAAAAACAAATTTGTCACAAATTTCCCTTCTAAATATAAATTTTGTCAAAAATGTTCCTTTTAAACACAAATTTGTTATAAATTTCCCGTATAAAGACAAATTTGTCATAAATTTCCGGTATAAACAAAAATTTTTCATTTTTCATAAATTTTTCATAAATAGAAAAATTTGTTAAAAATTTCCCCTAAAAACACAAATTTGTCACAAATTTCCTTTATAATAACAAATTTGTCACAAATTTCCCTTATAAAGACAAATTTGCAACAAATTTCCATTATAAAGATAAATTTGTTACAAATTTCCCTTATAAACACAAATTGGTCACAAATTTCCCTTATAAACCGAATTTGTCACAAATTTCCCTTTAAACCAAATTTGTCACAAATTTCCCTTTAAACCAAATTTGTCACAAGTTTCCCTTTTAAACACAAGTTTCTCACAAATTTCTCTTTTAAACACAAATTTGTCACAAATTACCCTTATAAAGACAATTTTGTCACAAATTTCCCTTAGAAAGACAAATTTGTAACAAATTTCCCTTTTAAATACAATTTTGTCACAAATTTCCCTTATAAACCAAATTTGTCACAAATATCCCTTATAAGCCAAATTTGTCACAAACTTCCCTTGTAAAGACAAATTTGTAACAAATTTCCCTTTTAAAGACAAATTTGATACAAATTTGCCTTATAAAGACAAATTTTTCGAAAATATCCCTCATAAACACAAATTTTCCTGAGAATTGTTCCTTATATAGAAAATTTTGTAAAAAATGTCCCATATAAAGCCAAATTAGTCTTATTCATTGTTATTTTTTATGGATTAGGGTTTGTCTAGTCTTGATTTTAATATATTTTTTCTAACCCAGTCCTCTGCTCTTACTTAATGCTAAAGTGTGTCTTTGGTTCGTTTTCAATTGCCTTTTGTTCGTGTGGAAATGTGTGTGTGTGTTTGTATTAGTGAATCTGCTATTTTTTCGGTTGTTATTGTTGTGTTTTGTGCCTTTTTGCTATGAAACTCAATACATACAATGATGACGCTATAAACGACCTAATTACAAGCACACATACACCGATAAAAAACACAAATTTTACACAAACTTACACAATATCAAGCAAACTTATACAATACCTCGTATCATACTAACATACTCACGAATAGAAAAAAAAACAACAACAAATGAAAACGAAGAATGAATGGTCGTTCTTAAGAATAAAAAAATATATAAAAAACTATCACAAACTGAACTAGTTTTCACACACACACACATACAGACAACTCATGCACAAATACTTTGGAATAACTACAACCACATTTAGAAACTCGTACTACTCGTGGGTATTTTTTTTTCTTGCTTTCTTTCTTTTTTATATCATGAGTGGTACGTTTTTTTTCATGTTTTGTATCATTGTTTGATAGTGTCTTGTCAGCAGAAATTCCATTTTTTCTTTCTTTCTTCATTGTTGCTGCTACTGTTGTGGTTTTAGTTTTTTTCAGATTTTTGTCTACTTTTTTGTAGCTAGAAAAGAACTATTTAATTGGATTGAAATGTTAGCATTTTAACTACACTTTGCAGTTAAAGCCCTTTTCAAATGAAATGAGGAAAACCCTAAATACCAGCCATCCAGCCATCAAACCAACCAACCAACAAACCACTCACTCACTGACTACTCACTTAACTCAAACCTTAATATGAACATAAGTGGGAATTTTTATATCACTTTTGACAGAACTTAAAATGAATGCTTACTTGAGATAATGGATGACTTTTGAAGTGAAAATTAGTTAAGAAAAGTAGGCTACAATTGACACCTATACCTATAATTGTTATATCTTTTGTAAAGATTTCTATATTTTGTGTTTAATTTAAAACAATTTATTGCATTTTTCTATTTTATTACATCCTTAAAGTATGCTTCACTTTTTGTATATTATAAACAGAGGCGAAAAAGTAAGAACAATAATGAAGGAAGTAATTGATGATATAAATACTATACAATAGCAAAATTAAGTAAAATATAACGAATAGTCGGTCAAGCTCGACTATATGATACCCTACAACATGATCGACAGTGAATATTGGACCCAAAGAACAGAACTTGAACAGAAATAGAACAGAACTAGAACAGAACTAGAACAGAACTAGAACAGAACTAGAACAGAACTAGAACAGAACTAGAACAGAACTAGAACAGAACTAGAACAGAACTAGAACAGAACTAGAACAGAACTAGAACAAAACTAGAACAAAACAAGAACAGAACTAGAACAGAACTAGAACAGAACTAGAACAGAACTAGAACAGAACTAGAACAGAACTAGAACAGAACTAGAACAGAACTAGAACAGAACTAGAACAGAACTAGAACAGAACTAGAACAGAACTAGAACAGAACTAGAACAGAACTAGAACAGAACTAGAACAGAACTAGAACAGAACTAGAACAGAACTAGAACAGAACTAGAACAGAACTAGAACAGAACTAGAACAGAACTAGAACAGAACTAGAACAGAACTAGAACAGAACTAGAACAGAACTAGAACAGAACTAGAACAGAACTAGAACAGAACTAGAACAGAACTAGAACAGAACTAGAACAGAACTAGAACAGAACTAGAACAGAACTAGAACAGAACTAGAACAGAACTAGAACAGAACTAGAACAGAACTAGAACAGAACTAGAACAGAACTAGAACAGAACTAGAACAGAACTAGAACAGAACTAGAACAGAACTAGAACAGAACTAGAACAGAACTAGAACAGAACTAGAACAGAACTAGAACAGAACTAGAACAGAACTAGAACAGAACTAGAACAGAACTAGAACAGAACTAGAACAGAACTAGAACAGAACTAGAACAGAACTAGAACGAACTAGAACAGAACTAGAACAGAACTAGAACAGAACTAGAACAGAACTAGAACAGAACTAGAACAGAACTAGAACAGAACTAGAACAGAACTAGAACAGAACTAGAACAGAACTAGAACAGAACTAGAACAGAACTAGAACTGAACTAGAACAGAACTAGAACAGAACTAGAACAGAACTAACAACTAGAACAGAACTAGAACAGAACTAGAACAGAACTAGAACAGAACTAGAACAGAACTAGAACAGAACTAGAACAGAACTAGAACAGAACTAGAACAGAACTAGAACAGAACTAGAACAGAACTAGAACAGAACTAGAACAGAACTAGAACAGAACTAGAACAGAACTAGAACAGAACTAGAACAGAACTAGAACAGAACTAGAACAGAACTAGAACAGAACTAGAACAGAACTAGAACTATAACAGAACTAGAACAGAACTAGAACAGAACTAGAACAGAACTAGAACAGAACTAGAACAGAACTAGAACAGAACTAGAACAGAACTAGAACAGAACTAGAACAGAACTAGAACAGAACTAGAACAGAACTAGAACAGAACTAGAACAGAACTAGAACAGAACTAGAACAGAACTAGAACAGAACTAGAACAGAACTAGAACAGAACTAGAACAGAACTAGAACAGAACTAGAACAGAACTAGAACAGAACTAGAACAGAAACTAGAACAGAACTAGAACAGAACTAGAACAGAACTAGAACAGAACTAGAACAGAACTAGAACAGAACTAGAACAGAACTAGAACAGAACTAGAACAGAACTAGAACAGAACTAGAACAGAACTAGAACAGAACTACAACAGAACTAGAACAGAACTAGAACAGAACTAGAACAGAACTAGAACAGAACTAGAACAGAACTAGAACAGAACTAGAACAGAACTAGAACAGAACTAGAACAGAACTAGAACAGAACTAGAACAGAACTAGAACAGAACTAGAACAGAACTAGAACAGAACTAGAACAGAACTAGAACAGAACTAGAACAGAACTAGAACAGAACTAGAACAGAACTAGAACAGAACTAGAACAGAACTAGAACAGAACTAGAACAGAACTAGAACAGAACTAGAACAGAACTAGAACAGAACTAGAACAGAACTAGAACAGAACTAGAACAGAACTAGAACAGAACTAGAACAGAACTAGAACAGAACTAGAACAGAACTAGAACAGAACTAGAACAGAACTAGAACAGAACTAGAACAGAACTAGAACAGAACTAGAACAGAACTAGAACAGAACTAGAACAGAACTAGAACAGAACTAGAACAGAACTAGAACAGAACTAGAACAGAACTAGAACAGAACTAGAACAGAAACTAGAACAGAACTAGAACAGAACTAGAACAGAACTAGAACAGAACTAGAACAGAACTAGAACAGAACTAGAACAGAACTAGAACAGAACTAGAACAGAACTAGAACAGAACTAGAACAGAACTAGAACAGAACTAGAACAGAACTAGAACAGAACTAGAACAGAACTAGAACAGAACAGAACGAGAACAGAACTAGAACAGAACTAGAACAGAACTAGAACAGAACTAGAACAGAACTAGAACAGAACTAGAACAGAACTAGAACAGAACTAGAACAGAACTAGAACAGAACTAGAACAGAACTAGAACAGAACTAGAACAGAACTAGAACAGAACTAGAACAGAACTAGAACAGAACTAGAACAGAACTAGAACAGAACTAGAACAGAACTAGAACAGAACTAGAACAGAACTAGAACAGAACTAGAACAGAACTAGAACAGAACTAGAACAGAACTAGAACAGAACTAGAACAGAACTAGAACAGAACTAGAACAGAACTAGAACAGAACTAGAACAGAACTAGAACAGAACTAGAACAGAATTAGAACAGAACTAGAACAGAACTAGAACAGAACTAGAACAGAACTAGAACAGAACTAGAACAGAACTAGAACAGAACTAGAACAGAACTAGAACAGAACTAGAACAGAACTAGAACAGAACTAGAACAGAACTAGAACAGAACTAGAACAGAACTAGAACACAACTAGAACAGAACTAGAACAGAACTAGAACAGAACTAGAACAGAACTAGAACAGAACTAGAACAGAACTAGAACAGAAACTAGAATTGAAAATTGATTTCTATATGACTTCTTATATTAAAGTAAAATATTTAGATAAAATTTCTTATAACACATTTTTTTCTGAAATAAAATTATATTGTATCTATAACAATTGAAATCATGTCATAATAATAGTCTTGATGTCTATTGAGTTGTTTAAAATTTGGGTTAATAAAATTTTCTGATTTATAATTTTCTTTTGTTGAAAACAGTTTTTTTCTTTGCTCTTGTTATTTCACAGCAATTACGTTTTGAGTGTTTGTATCTTTATGGTTTTGTGTGTGTTTCCGTTTCCTTTGTGTGGTTTTCAATTGTTAAGAAAATGATGCATGATTTTAGGAGCTTCAGTTTTTTCTTTTAATTGAATAACAAAAAAGTTTTGTTACTCTTATTCATTTTATGAATTTTTATGATAAGAATTTAAAACTTAAACATTTTGTTAATAAATCTTTATATTTAAAGATTTGTTTTTTCTTTAACGGAATAATTATGCAGCGCTTGATTAGATTAAATCTTAATCACCCTAAAGGGTAAATTATTTTTAAATTCTAACACCTTCACGAGGGAAACCTTAAAATAAATATACATATTTATGTGTACATAAGCATGTTTATATGTATTTTAATCGTTCTATAGTGTTGGGGTTTAAGAGATAATTGGTGGCGCATGCAATTTTAAGTGTTTATATAGATATTAAGTTTTAGAATATTATAAGCATTTATGTGATTTTCAATGAATTTTAATGACTTTCAAATGTAAGTTCTTTAAATCTAATAAAATTATTAAAGGCTGATTGTAGGAATTTTGTATGGAACACAGAGGGATAATTTTTACATATATATATATATACATTCGGTATCGTTCGAAATGTAAGATATTTCAAAAACATTTGTGAAGCATACTTTAAGGATAATCTAAATAATATATAACATATACGATTCACAACATTGCGTGTGAGGTTTTTATTTGTATTAACTTAGCCATTCCTAAACTACTGGACAGATTTTGAAAAAATTTAGAATATCAGTAGAAGAGGAGTTAGCCTTTTCGAGCAATATTTAAGGAGGTGTACATCGGTAGCTCTACAATATTATTCTAACTTAACTAAGATAAGGTAGAAATGTTATACATCAATGGAAAGGGAATGTTATATACTTTAAAATAAAATTAATAATTTTTTACAATTTTGAAATTGATTTAAGACTCTTGTCAGAAAATTGCTACAACAATAAAATTATATACAATAATTTTGTAATTTTTCGCGAAAATCTCTAAAACTAAACAAAGTATTATAACCATTTTGAACAAGGTATAGAGCAATATTTAAGAAATTCGGAAAAATAAACAACAGAACAAGTTCTGAAATCTTAATTGACATTTTTGAATACAGAAAAATAAATAAATTTATGTAAATTTTTAACATTACTTTGTAATTTTTCGCAAAAATCTCTAAAACTAAACAAGGTATTAAGATCATTTTTGGACACAGTATAGAACAATATCTAAGAAATTCAGAAATATAAATTTCAGAACGGTTTCTATAATCAAATTAACATTTTTGAATGCAGAACAGTTCGTTTTCCGAAAATTTGAGTTTTTGTTTAGAAAAACGCGTCGTGTGACCCCATTTATGGACGGGCCCTATCAGGTTTTTGCACAGACCTTAAAAACATTATACTTAATACAATTTAATTAAGAACAATTTTGAAATCCATAATCAAATTTTTTAACCCCTTGACGAATTTCTACGAGTCTGACTCGTGGTACAATTTCTATGCCTAACATAATTTTCACGAGTCCAACTCGTGGTACAATTTCTGTGCCTTACATGATTATCACGAGTCTGACTCGTTTTGCGACTGTTCTTAAGTATCAAAACTGGTTTGTTTAGTGCAAGTTGCGTGCGAACAGTTGGAAGCGAACTTCGTTGCGCTAATTGATACGTCAAGGGGTTAACAGACACAAAACTCAAGTTTTGTCTAAAAATTGCTAATTTTAGACCACCGCTGGTTGTAGGGTACATTTCCAAAATTTTTCAAAATATAGCTTAGACGCATCCCTCAAGCTTAATCTTTTATATAATGTTAAACAAAAATTAAGTCTTTTGAAAAAAAAATCAAAAATATGGAAAAACAAGTAAAGTATGAAACACAATTGGAACGAATGACCAATTTTTCGGAACGAATATTCGTCGTTAGAAATAGAAGATATGGGTTTATATGAAAGTGCTCACAATAGATGAGTACGACGAAATTCGTCGTGCGTATCGAATAGTGCGATAGGTTTATTTCTATTTCATACGCAGACGAA
Organism: Stomorhina lunata; assembly: GCA_933228675.1. NCBI lineage: Eukaryota > Metazoa > Arthropoda > Insecta > Diptera > Rhiniidae > Stomorhina > Stomorhina lunata. The sequence goes on along the minus strand of OW121744.1, from coordinate 92,338,969 downwards.
CGACGACTAAACTGATTAAGAGTGGCTGTATTTCTATTTCTGTTGTAAAGTATAAGAAATTATAAGTGTTTTTGTGAAATATGGTCACCTTATAAATTGTAAACAAAAAAATAATTATTTCAAATAAAATTAATTAAATATTTTCTTTTTGTGAAAAATTGAAAGAATAAAATAAAGAAAAATTGCAAATATTGTGAGTGCGCGATATGTACGAAAGTGTGTGTAATTTGTGCTAATGAAAAATAAACAAAAATGGCGTCAGCAACGTTTATTCGTCCCAAATGTGTTCAATGGACGAATATACAAGACGAATTTTTAAAGCCGAATTCGTCGTGCTGGACGAAATTAGTCATTCGTCCCAATTGTGTTTCTACCTTAAGAAAGTGCTATAGTCGGTCAAGCCCGACCATACGATACCCTTCACCACTAAGGTCAAAGGTGTTCGTTTTCCTGTATAAAAACAAATATTAGCTAAATTTTGCCATCATACAAACATATTCTCAAAACTTATACATTTAAGCTTTTTCCGCCATTTGGACTTATATGAGAGCTATGGTCCAATGTGGACCGATTATCTCGAAATTTGGCAAATTGATTACAGTTGTTACAAAAATTATGTATGCAAAAAATAAACTCAAAATTTTCATTATCTTTAGATTTACGAGCGTTTTAGTGATTTTTTGTCTCATTTAGGTCGTTTTTAAAGAAGAGTTTGTATGGGAGCTATGATCAAATGTGGACCGATTTCAACGAAATTTGGTACAGTGATTTAAGTTTACATAAGCAGTATTTTTTAAATTTCATGAAAAAATATTGTTATTTGTGGCCAAAATATCAATTCCGGGAAGTGGGACCTATGGGAGGTACCATAAATAATGGACCGATTTTGACGAATTTCAATGGTTCCATTATCAAAAAAATTATCTGTGCCAAATTTCATCAAATTATCTTTAGAATTGCGACCTGTAGTTTGATTACAAGGTTTACATGGGGGTCCAGCCAGCCAGTCAGCCAGACGGACGGACGGACGGACATCGCTAAATCGACTCCGAAAGTGATTCGAAGCCTATTGGTATACTAAAAGGTGGGTCTAAGACAAATATTTCCATGCGTTACATACATCAGCACAAACTTATAATACCCTTTCCACCTATGGTGGTGAAGGGTATAATTACAAACTAAATAACAAACTTATAATACCGTTTCACCGATTGATTAAGGGTATACAAATTTTTCCCTTGTAAACGCATTTTTCAACTTTAGGGCCTGGCTCAAATTTTCAGGGTTGATGACACATCTAACAATAACCGATTTTGTGCAATTTGAATATTAAGAAATGCGAAATAAATAAATAAAAATATTTGCAACCTGTTAAGGTCTAAGGCCTAGCGTATTTAAGTATTCCATGCGCTTCGATCTTGTGCACATATTCTCCAATTTTTCCTAAAGAATTTCCTCTTCTTGGTCTTTACATCGAAGTATCAGACGTCCTCTTTTAACAAAAGGGGCCGTTTTTATTCTAATTTTAGCTTTTTCATAGTAATTTTTTTTTTTAGTAGTGGGTTACTTATACAATATATCGAGGGCGTTTGTGTGGCAAACCTACCTACACCAACAGTAACATCTTGAGTAGTAGCGGTACACTTCTCTTAACACCGGATGAGCAATTAATACGCTGAATAGAACGCTTCAAGTCAACATTAAATAACCTTATTGGATTTGGACCACAGACGGCAGCGTATAATGAAACCAACCAATTCAATGGAATTTCAGACATTCCATCAACAATACAAGAAGTGAAGAATTTAAATTATGCAATGACAATGACAATATCCCAGCGGAAATGCTTTTATGCGATGTTGAAGGATCGGCGAGACTGTAGCACCCATTTGTGTGTAAAAGAGCTCTAAAAGAAAAAGCTCTACCATCCTCCTGGAATGAAGGTATACTTGTCAAAATACCAAAAAAAAGGGTAATATAACTAACACTGCTTCCAATATCGAGCAAAATACTAAGTCGAGTGATTTTGATTAGATTTCTGACGCAGTTTTCTCTACACTCCGCGAAAATCAGTTTAGGTTCAGAGAGAACCGTTCTTTTAATGAATTCCGCACCTCCATTTACCTTCCGTTTATTGACTTTATGAAGGTCTTTGACAGTGTCAATAGGAGCTATCTATGGAGAATTTTAGAAAATCGTAACATGCCATCGAAAGTTCTGAACTTAATTCAGGCAATGTACGTTGACTTTAAATGTCGAGTCCTACACAAGGGTAAATCCGTTCGAAGTTCCTACTGGAGTAAGGTAAGGATGCATCTCGTCACCTATACTTTTTATCATCGTCATCGACAACATAATGCGCATGGTTCTGAATTTAACTACACGAGGGCTTGGAATGCGGATCATGAGGTTATTGGATGTGTATGTACCTTTAGTTATCTTGGTAGCTTGGTATCTACAAACGCACCAATGCCATCGAAAAGCTTTGCAAGCAAATGCTTGCTGCAAATTTTTAATATATGTGACCCGGTCTATGAAAAAGAAAAAAAATATGGCTTATGACTCAAAAACAAAATTTCGAAAAATTAGCTGATTTTTCCAAATTTTATTTTTGAGTCAAGAGCCACCTTTTCATAGACCGGGTCACATATGGTGGCTGAATCGCATAAGAAATTTAGATCTACTAAACGCAATAAACCAAATCCCTACTTCTGTAGAGGTATGTCAACAGAAATGGCGGTGGATAGGTCACACACCTCAAAGACCACATACCAACATTGGTCGACAAGCGCTTCGTTGGAATCCACAGGGAGCGGCCGTCGAGTTGGTTCACCTGCTAGGACGTGGATAAGGTCAATAGATGCTGAGTTGCAAGCAGCAAACTATTCATGGCATTATGTATGCCTAACATCTCGCAATAGAGTCCGATATATAAGAATGGTTCAGGCCCTATGCTCTACTGGGAGTCAAGGATGACAGAAGAAGACAGAAGGCTTCAGAGATGTTGTATATGCACCCTACAACCACCGGTGGTCGATTTAAGAATTCGTTCTGAAATTTATAATTCTGAATTTCTTATATATTGGTCTATACTTTGTTTCAAAATGCTCCTAATACCTTGTTTAGTTGTAGAGATTTTTGCGAAAATTTACAAAATAATGTTAAAAAAAATTTATTTAAATTTATTACAAAATGTATACTCTTCTGTATTCTGAAATGTTCATTTAAATTTCGAAACTTGTTCTGAAATTTATGTTTCTGAATATATTGGTCTAGACTGTGTTAAAAACTGGTTTTAATATCTTGTTAAGTTTAAGAGATATTGGGGAAAAATTACAAAGTAATGTTAACAAATTTATTTATTCTTCTGTATTCAAAAATGTTAATTAAAATTTCAGAACTTGATTTGTAATTTATATTTCTGAATTTTTTAATGATTAATTTTATACTGTGTCCAAAAATGGTTCTAATACGTTGTTTAGTTTAAGAGATATTTGCAAAAAATTGCAAAATTATTGTATATAAATTTATTGTTGTTGCTCTTTTTTGACAAAAGTCTTAAATCAATTTGTAAATTGTAAAAAAATTTTAACTCCGCTTAAAAGTATATAAAATTCCCTATCCATTGATGTATAACATGTCTACCTTAGCTTATTTTGGTAGAATAATATATGTATATAAAAAATTGTTTTAAGGCGACTTAAAGATAATTTAAGTCGAACAACCCGTTCGTAAAGTATTAAATTAGCCTTTTACAAATATCGAAATTTGTAAAAACACCTAGACCGTTTTTTTAACCCGGGGAACATCACAAGTAATAAGAATAAAGTGATTATAATTTGTAACACAAAAATGTTGTTGACTAGTGTAATTATTAGAGGGTATTTAATTTTCGATTCTATATAAAATATTGAAAATTAAAAATCTGATTGATATAATTCTATAAAATAGTTTAAGAAATTAATTATTCTATTCAAAACTGAGTCCATTAAATCAATATAGTTTAAGAAATTTATCGAAAAAAAAAAAATATTTTAATACCAAAGAAAACTATTAAGTAATGACCTCATATGACCCCATTAAAAATGAAAACTGTGATGCAATGACCTCTTTTCAAAGAAAATTTTCTTGTTCCAAGTGATATAACAAAACAACAAAACAAAAACTATATCTATATATTTATTGATATCTTTAGGGGTTTTTATACTAGAGAATAATATAATTTTTGTTATTGGTTAATTGTATAATTTATCAAGAAACTACTCTTTTAAATAGCTGGCTCCTTTATAAAAGAGAGTCTAGGCCTATATTCTTTTGTATTTTTTCTAGATATTATTTTAACATGGCAACGTGAAGCACTTAAACGTAATAATAATGTTAAAGTTTAGGGGGTGAAGAGGGTAAAGAGGGTTGCAGAAGGGGGTTTTAGAGGGTTAAGAATAGAAAACCAAAGGGAATGAATGAAGAAGAAACAAAAAGGAAAATAGATGATGAAACTGACAAGAAAATTGATTTTTCATTTTCAGACTTTTTGGTTACATTTACTACTGATATAACAGTTTTTCTTTTCTTGGGAAAAATTAATGTGAAATGGATTTTTTGTTGTTTGTATAGAATAGAAAAGTTATGTAGGATATAACAGGAAATAAAGAAAATTGTAAGGATTTTTTTTTTCATATTTTTTCTATAAGTGTTGTTATTGCTTTTTTGAAAATATCCTGTTTGAAATTACATATTTATATAATTTCCTGCGAAAGTTTTGTTTCGTTATTTTTTTCTATTTTCAAAGGAAAATGGAAAAGCTTGAAGTAGGAACAAAACTTTGAATGACTCTATTTTGTAAAATTCTCTCTTTTCTAGAGCAAAGTTTTGGAGAGAGAGAGAGTTCTTGTTTAAGGGACTTTCTCTCTTTTATTTAAGACTCTTTTAAATAACATGGCTTCAATTTCTAATGTTTTTTTTTTCTTTTTGTCAAAGGATTTTTTCCAATATTTTTATTTTATTTCATTTAACATTTAAAAAATATATATAAATTTTAACAGGAATGTTGTGATTATTGGAAATTCAATAACTGACCTAGTTAAGTCAAAAATGGAAAATACTAATTTCCTGAGATTTTTAAAGATTTTTTTTCAAATACAATTTTAAACAAATTTCTAAATTTCTTTTTTTTTCACAAATTTTCAAAATTTGTAGAATTCCAATTAAGTTAAATAAATTTAAAATTTTGTTTATCTATTTCTAGTAATTGCCATGACATTTTTTCTAAATAACAGAAAAAAACCTTATGTAATCATTAGTCATGATTTTTACTAAGAAAAAAAAATTTTTTTTTTTTGTAAATTTTTTCAAATTTTGAAAATTTTTTTCAAGCTTTGAAAATTTTTTTCAAACTTAAAAAAAAACTTTTTTAATTCAAAATTTCTTTAACTTAATCTTTGAAAATAAAAGGATTTTCAATATAAATTTTTCTTTGTCAACTCAAGTTATTACGTAGTTATAGCACTTTTTATCTTTAGATATAAGAAATTTTTTTCTTATTTTCAAAAAAGTCCTTAAATTTTTTTCTAACAAAATTTTTTTTTTTTTGTTTTTAAATAAAATTTATTTTCTTTTAATTTTTCTTTAAAAGTTTTTATTTTGATTACTTTGTTTAAAATTTTTATAGTTTTTCCAACTTTTTTATTCTATTTCTTTATAATTTCAAAAAATTTTTTCTTTTCATATTTACGTAAGAGCTGGCCATAAAACGTTGGTTGCTTGCCTTAAAATATATATTGTAACTCAGTTTCAATATTATAAGGACCCGGACCTTTTTTTATATTAAAAAAAGTTTTCTTTCCTTATTTTTTTTTTTTATAAGAAAATTTAAAAATTTTCTTACTTGTTTTTAAATTTTAGTTTACATATATCAAACTCTTAAGCCCAACGTTAAACACCGTTTTAATTTCTTTCTAGTTTTATTCAAAATTTAACAAAAAATTTAGTTTTTTTTACACACAGCTCACAAACAACAAACACGAGTCAGACAGAGAATATGAATAAGAAAATCCAGCAAGGACGTCTGTAGCTTACTGTTAACTCGCAACACAGAAAAACCGTAACAAACGCTCGCCTCACAAGACAACTGCATAAACGCAAAAAAAGGCAGCTAAAAAACCCCATAAAACAGAAGAAAAAAAATCCCTTTAGTATGCTCTTCTCATTCTGTTAATCAATAAAATCCGTTATTTGCCAGGGTTGCTTTAAAAGGGCCACAAACATTTTTCCAAATATAACAAATGATTTCTACTCAAATTTTTCCCTTAACAATTCCTTAAACTTCCCATTTTTATTCCTTTTTCATATATTTCTTAAAATTTCTTTATTTTTATCTCCTAGATTCTTCAAATATTATTTTCTTTTTAATTAACTCCCTTTTAATACAACTGTGCTTATTTTGAGGTTAACTTTTTACATAACTGTTAACTGTTACCCACTTACAGTTCTGTACTTGCTCTCTTATATACCCACTTACACTAGCACACATTTACATTTATGTACTATATTATTCTTTTTCCGGTTCTTCGGTTTTTCTATTCTCAGCTGTTAACTTAGAAAAAGCTTTTTTTTAACCGTTAAGCTGAAATATACTGAGAATTGTATTGAAGAAATTACACTGAGAAGAAAAATTGAGTGGAAAATTGGCGATGTAATAACTGTATTCAATTCCACCTCGCACCTCCTCGTGGTACACACTGGAAACCTGAGCAACCTAGTTGAAGATGCGATAAACAACCCGAGTGGGATTCTAGCTCCGATGTATTTGGTATAAGGGTCGAAGATAATTGTACTTGGTAAAGTACGAAACTGTAGCGTCTGTTCAACATGTTAGTTAAGGCTAACATGTCTGATAATGACAGCAATCTGCGAGATCGTTGTCTATCCAAACAGCTTAAAGTGAATGCAGACTCTGCCAGAAGCCTACCTATCATTAGCTGAAACCTTAGCTCCCTCTCGCATTCAAACCAAGCAACTGGCTAGAGGCAGCAGGAATTGGTTAGGTACTCCCTAGTCTTACTAGCTTCATCTGCTCTGCAATTCTCTGGAACGTTTCTAGTTACCGGCATCCATATGAACTGCTAGGCCATCTCGTTAAGAGATTTGCGGCAAATCAGGGCTGATGTTGAATTCAGGAAGACATAGTCCAGAGATTTAATGCCAACTTGGCTGTCACTGTTTTCAGAACGTTATGTGTATATCACACAATATATCAGCAGAGATGCTTTTATGTGACATTGAAGGAGCGGCGAGACTGTGGCACCCATTTGTGCGTAAAATATGGGAGGAGGAAGCTCTGCCAGCCTCCTGGAATGAAGGTATACTAGTCAAAATACCAAAAAAAAAGGTGACCCCAAAGACTGCAATAACTACAGGGGAATAACACTTCTTCCAATACCGAGCCAAATACTAAGTCGAGTAATTTTTAATAGAACGTCTGACGCAGTTTCTGAAACACTCAGCGAAAATCAGTTTGGGTTCCGAGAGAATAGATCTTCTGTTGATCTAATCAACACAGTTAGAATAGTACTGGAACAATGTAATGAATTCCGCACCCAAATTTATCTAGCGTTTATCGACTTAATGAAGGCCTTCGACAGTGTCAATTGGAGCTATCTATGGAGAATTTTAGAAAACCGTAACATACCAACGAAAATTCTGAACTTAAATCAGGCAATGTATGTGAACTTTTCTACGGTTCTACATAAAGGTAAATTGTCTAATCCGTTCGAAGTTACTACTGGAGTAAGACAAGGATGTATCTTATCACCCATACTTTTTATCCTTGTCATCGACAATATAATGCGCGCGACACTGAATAGTAGACGTGGTATCCAATGGACACCCTTTAAACAACTCGAGGACTTGGAATACGCCAATGACGTATGTCTTCTAAGCCAAAGCTCAGGCCACCTTCAAGAAAACACTAGCGCTATTACTGTTGAATCTCGGGCAGCTGGGCTGGAAATCAATATTTCCAAGACAAAGATTATGCCTGGAGGCTATGGCGCAAACCCGTCGCCACACATCAATGTGGATAACGAGGTCATTTGATGTGTAGGTACCTTTAATTATCTTGGTAGTTTGGTATCTACAAAAGGTGGCGCCGACGAGGATATTGAATCACATATTAATAAGGCAAAATCTGCATTCGGCATTCTCCGAACTATTTGGAAATCTCGGCAAATATCAACAACAACTAAGTTACGAATATATAACTCGAATGTTAAGTCCATCTTGTATTACAGCTGCGAAACTTGGAAACGCACAAATGTCATCGATCCTTAATATATGGTGGCCAAATCGCATAAGAAATGAAGATGTACTAAACTCTACAAACCAAATCCCTTCTTCTATAGAGGTATGTCAACGGAAATGGCGGTGGATAGGCCACACACTACGAAGGCCAAATACCAACATTGCTCGACAAGCGCTTCGTTGGAATTCACAAGGAAGCGGCCGTCGTATTGGTGCACCAGCTAGAACGTGGAGAAGGTCAATTTATGCAGAGTTACAAGCAGCAAACTACTCATGGAATGATGTATGCCTAACATCTCGCAATAGAGTTCGATATAAAAGGATGGTTGAGGCCCTATGCTCCACTGGGAGTCAAGGATAACAGAAGAAGAAGATGTGTATATCAGCTATTCTACTGCTTCTCTCTCTGCTATCCTTGACTCCCAGTGGAGCATAGGGCCTCATAGTCTTCCGGGCGGCCAGAGTAAACAAACACAGTATTTTCATTTCGTATCTCCCCCTGCCCTGTTCATCTTGCTTCTTGCACCGGCAACAGAAGCGGTGCAAGTTTCGTACTTTACCAAGTACAATTATCTTAGACCAAATACGTCGGAATGGCTCCAAGATAATTTTCTCTCAAGTTAGCCCTGACCTCGGGTTCTTTACCGCATCTTCAACTAGATTGCTCAGGTTTTTAGGATGTACCACAAGGATGTGTGCGCACTGCGCAGGAAATGCAGAATTTCGGCCTGAAAAACTCAGCAATGATCAGGAAGTCTTCGTGATATAGGTACATATTTAGACCTACAGCTTTGGAGTAGACCCCGAAAGACACTTGGTTGTTAAGTTTTGATCCGTCAGTGTAGAAGTTTATATTCCACATTTTACCAGGAGTTCTCCCATTCCATGCATACCCATCTGGTATGATGGTATGGTACTTCTTATCGAACAATGGTTTGGCCGATATACCAGAAACCGTGTTAAGGATTACGCTATGATCACTGCTATTGTTCGATCACTGTTACTATGTATAGAGGCAGCAAGTGCAGAATTACTTTTAGTGCATCAGATGGGGTGGTACGGAGCGCACACGTGATACACAAGCTAGCCATTTGTTGAACCCTGTTTAGTACTTCACAGTTTTTGGAATTTTTAGATCGTACACAAATTTCCTGAAACTAACGTCCACTTGTTATCGGAAGGGTAATGTATATTCGATTTGTTCGTTTAAATATCATGATTAAAAGGAAAGAAATTTGATTCAGATTTGGCAGCTTAAGAATGAATACGAATAATTTAATGATTATGAAAGCCAAATTATGCTATCATGTTGGCTATCCCACTGTCAGCTTCAGCCTGTAGCATAAACTGTCAAAAGCTCCACTGTTACATTCGACCTGTAGTATCAACTCTCAAGAAGCTCCAAAATAGAGATTGAAGCACCGGCCGTAAATGAAAGTTTTATTTCATTATTGGTTGGATAAAGATGTAGGGAGATCAGTTTGAGTTAAGAATGTCTAACTTCAATTTAGAATGCAAAGCCATATAAATACCTCTTTTGTCTTTTGAAAACTGTACTTAGTCCTACGAACATTTAGAGCTTCTGATTCCTCAATATTTGTACTTTCCGTAATTACAGATGAAGAAACATGATGTTTCAACGGTACACTGGTAAATACCTTGACGACTTCGCCAGTATCAAGTCATTCTCACGTTATTGTTGATGTGAGGGACCTTTTTTGACGACTTCGTCAGTATCAAGTCATTCTCACGTTATTGTTGATGTAAGTGACCTTCCCTTCCCTACACTTGTGGGAACAAAATGTAACAATGAACATAACAAATAAAAATATTAAAACGGTACGGGACGGGAGGGACGATTTAAATGTAGACATACTCCAACAGGACAGACTACTAACGATTTTCCGGAGCCTCTAATAACACCAGAGCCACACAGATCCTGAAGTCACTGTCATCTCAATTTCCGGCTGGTCTAAGTCGGGATTTCCTCTATGATTTTGGGCTCTGATGGTCGGAGAGAACCATAAAAATCAGTCTAACTCCACCGGCTCTACTGACGTCACTTAATTCTCATCGCCTGTCTCGCTGGACTCTAAATAAAGCGAGATCCCCTCGGAGATCTATGGCTTTAGTGGTGAAGAAGAGTTTTGTATCATGGCATCAATTGTATATCAAATCTCAATTTCCGGCTGGTCTCAGTCGGGATTTCCTCTATGATTTCGGGCTCTGATGGTCGGAGAGAACCATACAAATCAGTCTAACTCCACCGGCTCCACTGACGTCACATAGTTCTTATCGCCTGTCTCGCTGGACTCTAAATAAAGCGAGATCCCCTCGGAGATCTATGGCTTCAGTGGTGAAGAAGAGCTTTGTATCATGGCATCAATTTTATATCAAATCTTTTTTTGGAACCTTTCTCCGAGTATTAACAATCCAGGAAGTCTAAAGCATCAATTGCACTCTACTCATGTGAAAGAGTCTTTGGTAATACATAAAAGAGCCTCTGGCAATAAATGCTAATATTAGCTGGCTCTTCCAGATTGTTATCTTGCCTATGCTTATGTATGGAACTACTGGACTGAACTTTGCAAGGGTAATTTGCGAGGTTCTTCATCCTTATTACTTGCAAAGCAGACTTTTTCTATGGTAAATTGGCTTTCGGCAGGTCCAATGTCACAACAAATAGCCCTTACCTCGAAAGATGGGAGTGCCTAGGTTGAGCAGAATTGGCTTTCGGCAGGTCCAATGTCACAACAAATAGCCCTTACCTCGAAAGATGGGAGTGCCTAGGTTGAGCAGAATCGGCGTAAGCATTAGTTTTATTATGGGCTTGAATCTTTGAGGCCTTCGACAGTGTCAACAGAAAATTCTGAACTTAATTCCGGATTTTAAAAGTTGAATCCTACACAAGGGTAAACTCTCAAATCCGTTTTTTTTTATCCTTGTCATCGACAATATAATGCGGGCGGCTCTGAATGGTAGACACGGTATCCAATTGGACAACTCGAGCACTTGAAATATGCTGATGAAGTATGTCTTCTAAGACAAAGCTCAGGCTACCTTCAAGAAAATACTAGCGCTATCACTGTTGAATCTCGGGCAGTTGAGCGGAAAACCAGTATTTCCAATACAAAGATTATGCCAAGAGTCTATGGCGTTAACCCGTCACATCAATGTGGATAACGAGGTTATTGGATGTGTAGGTACATTCAATTATCTTGGAAGTTTGGTATCTGCAAAATGTGACACCGACGAGGATATTAAATCGCGTATTAATAAGGTAAAATCTGCATTCGGCATTCTCCGAGCTATTTGGAAATCTCGGCAAATATCAAGAACAACTAAGTTACGCATATTCTACTCGAATGTCAAGTCCATTCTGTATTACGGCTGCGAAACTTGGAAACCCACAAATGCCATCGATAAGCGCCTGCAAACCTTTGCAAACAAATGCTTAAGGCAAATCCTATATATATGGTGGCCGAAATGCATAAGAAATGAAGATCTACTTAACGCGACAAATCAAATCCCTGCTTCTATAAAGGCATGCCAACGGAAATGGCAATAGCTAGGTCACACACTTCAAAGGCCAAACAAAAACATTGCTCGACAAGCATTTCGTTGGAATCCTTAGGGAACTTAGTGCACCCGCTAGAACGTGGACAAGTTCAATTGATGCGGAGTTGCAAGCAGCAAGCTATTCTTGGAATGACGCATGCCTAACATCTCGTAATAGAGTTCAATATAAAAGGATATTTGAGGCCCAATGCTCCACTGGGAGTATAGGATAACAGAAGAAGTCTAGGGTAAATTCTTAGGCTCTAGGGTAAATTCTTAGGCTATTTGTTGGTTGTTCCAAAATTCAGAACTAGATTTGTTTCAAAAATCATTGGTGCTACCCTATTGTCTTTTAAAGTTAAAATAATAAATGTTTGCTTCATTATACAATTTTATTTATATGCTCATAAATATTTAATATGTAACAACATTCCCCTAGACCAAAGGATACGAGGCATACTGAGCAATGCCACATTGATTATTCTTATTGCGTGCCATTTTAATATAACCACCATCACCCCAATATGTGCCCCAAGAATTCTTGACCAACCAATAGTCTTTGCCATTCTCCGAGCCATAACCCACCACCAAAACGGCATGATTGGGAGTCTTCGAACAAGAAGCATCATCATAAATACCCTTTTGGAAGTAAGAAAAGTTCTCATTCGCATCGATGGCCACTGAAATGGGTCCAATTGAGGCCACAGCCTTAAGTAGCTGACTTTCGCTGTTTTTGGTGATTTTCCGATAACCTGTGCAAGTGGCGGCTATTTTTTTAGAATTGTAACGGCATTTACCATCAGCAGCTTCATAGGGATAATCGGATTCCGAATTAATGCCTTTATTTTTGCGAACATACTCAAAGCAGGGTATCATCCAACCACCTTGGCAGCCATAATTACTCGAAACACAATCGACTAGATTTTGTTCACTTATGGAAATATTTTTTTTGTGTTTTATTAAATGGTGAGACTCTAGGGCTCCGGAACTAGAGAAGGCCCAACAGGAACCACAACCGCCTTGATTTTTTACAGGACTAACACCACCTTCGTTGCGCCAATCCTTGGAGGCGGGATAATTTTCGGCTCTTGTAACGCTGGGTTGAAATTCTTCTAAATTATTAAAAATTTCCTGGTCCCTAAAGAGGAAAAGAAATAAAGTAAAACTTCTTCTAGAATTTCATTGCCTACCTCTCGCTCATCTTTAAGCCCATATTGAACTCTTCCATTTCCTTTAGATTTAGATCCGTGTAAGGATTTACTGCCATTGTATAGCTCTCCAAACCCAGTCCATAACGTTTGTTATGCTCCTGGATAAGTTGATAATTTTTCTTGAAATTGTTATATTTTTGAAGGTTATCCACCCGATTCCGATAGGTTTTACCAAATTTGTGCTGGAAATTTAACCATTCCCGCTGAAATTCCTCTTCCTTTAGGGCTGCTGCCAATCCCAGGAATATTATAGCCACGAAAAGTTTTAATTGCATTTTAACGAATTTGATATTGTGAAGAATTTAAACTCGATTCCGGTTTATATACCTTAATTTTTTCAAAATCATTAAACAGGAAATTGATATCGATCGAATTATAGATTAAATATTAAGACCTTTATGGAGGGTATAATAACTTGTTTCTTATTTGTTGCTAATTCTTATCGTAAATTTAGGGCCTACTGGGGGATCTTTTTGGTTCTAAATTAGCACATATTTATTTTTAGTCACGTTTTTAATAACTTTTTATTGCTTATAATTATTATCAAATATAAAATTTGTAATAAAGTCAATAAAAGGGTCATGCAAGGTTATAACCTTGTATGACCCATCTTTCGAAAGCCAACTTAAGTATGAAACACAATTGGAACGAACGACACATTTTTCGGAACGAATATTCGTCGTTAGAAATAGAATATATGGGTTTATATGAAAGTGCTCACAATAGATGCGTACGACGAAATTCGTCGTGCGTATCGAATAGTGCGATAGGTTTATTTCTATTTCATACGCAGACGAACGACGACTAAACTGGTTTAGAGTGGCTGTATTTCTATTTCTGTTGTAAAGTGTTAGAAATTATATGTGTTTTTGTGAAATATGGTCACCTTATAAATTGTAAACAAAAAAATAATTATTTCAAATAAAATTAATTAAATATTTTCTTTTTGTGAAAAATGAAAGAATAAAATAAAAAAAAATTGCAAATGTTGTGAGTGCGCGATATGTACGAAAGTGTGTGTAATTTGAGCTACTGAAAGATAAACAAAAATGGCGTCAGCAACGTTTATTCGTCCCAAATGTGTTCAATGGACGAATATACAAGACAAATTTTTAAAGCCGAATTCGTCGTGCTGGACGAAATTAGTCATTCGTCCCAATTGTGTTTCTACCTTTAATATTTTGAACATTACAAAAATTATTATAAATCTGAAGACTAATACAGTTTTGTACTAAAATTTAGTACAGAAAAATTAAATATCAAAATCTTTTATATCAAATTTTTTCTAAAGAAATATTTCCTATTAAATTTTTTTTATAGAAAAATTTTCTAACAAATGTTTTTCTAAAGAAAAATTTTCTATCAAAATTTTGTATCAAAATTTTTTCTATATAAAAAAAAATTTTCCATTAAAACTTTTCCTATAAAAAGATTTGCTATCAAAATTTTTCCTGTAGAAAAATTTTCTATTAATATTTTTTATAAAATTTTTCTATCAAAACTATTTTGTTAAAAAGTTTTACTGTAGTGTATTGCACTAAGAATCCCAATTTATTACAATTATTTATTATTGTAATAAATAGTTTTTTGATAAAACCAAAAAATGTTGGTGGGGAAACCTTTCCTCGACGCGTTTCGATGGTTGGTTAGACCATCTCATCAGGAGGATTATCCCTAATTCTAGACAGAGCGAAAACCTCACATTATGTATAATTTGAGGGACTGAATAAATACGAATTATTATTATTGTGTCCAACAAATATCAACATAAAGCGCAGATTATCATCCGAACAGAAACACACAAACATTTTTCAGTTTTATCATTTCTTTATTTCCCACACTTTTGTTGTTGCTTTGTTGGCGACTAAGACAAAAGTGCTATAAAGGGGGTTCAAAGAAAGATTTAAATAAATTTAAAATAATTTTGATAGAAAATTTTTCTATAGCAAAAAATTTTGATAGAAAAATTTTTTAAAGAAAAAATGTTGCTATAGAAAAAATTTTTATAGAAAATTTTTCTACAATAAAATCCAAATTTTTCTATAGAAAAATCCAAATTTTTTATTTATAAACATTTTCAATAAAAATGTTTTCTTTGGAAAAACCTTCAATTTCAAATTTTTTCTATAGAAAAATTTTCAATAGAAAAATTTTCAAAAGAAAAATTTGCTATAGAAAAATTTTTAATAGAAAAATTTTCTATAGAAAAGTTTTCAATAGAAAAATTTTCTACAGAAAAGTTTTTCTATAGAAAAATTTTCAATAGAAAAATTTTCATTAGAAATTTTTTCTATAGAAAAATTTTCAATAGAAATTATTTCTATAAAAAAATTTTCAATAGAAATTATTTCTATAGAAAAATTTTCAATAGAAAAATTTTCTATAGAAAAATTTTCAATAGAAAAATTTTCAATAGAAAAATTTTCTATTGAAAAATTTTCAATAGAAAAATTTTCAATAGAAAAATTTTCTATAGAAAAATTTTCTATAGAAAAATTTTCTATAGAAAAATTTTCAATAGAAAAATTTTCTATAGAAAAATTTTCAATAGAAAAATTTTCTATAGAAAAATTTTCAATAGGAAAATTTTCTATAGAAAAATTTTCAATAGAAAAATTTTCTATAGAAAAATTTTCAATAGAAAAATTTTCTGTAGAAAAATTTTCAATAGAAAAATTTTCTGTAGAAATTTTTTCTTTAGAAAAATTTTCAATAGAAATTTTTTCTTTAGAAAAATTTTCAATAGAAATTTTTTCTTTAGAAAAATTTTCAATAGAAATTTTTTCTTTCTATAGAAAAATTTTCGATAGAAATTTTTTCTTTCTATAGAAAAATTTTCGATAGAAATTTTTTCTTTCTATAGAAAAATTTTCAATAGAAAAATTTTCTATAGAAAAATTTTCAATAGAAAAATTTCTATAGAAAAATTTTCAATAGAAAAATTTTTTATGAAAAAATTTTCAATAGAAAAATTTTCTATAGAAAAATTTTCAATAGAAAAATTTTCTATAGAAAAATTTTCAATAGAAAAGTTTTCTATAGAAAAATTTTCAATAGAAAAATTTCCTATAGAAAAATTTTCATTAGAAATTTTTTCTATAGAAAAATTTTCATTAGAAATTTTTTCTATAGAAAAATTTTCATTAGAAATTTTTTCTATAGAAAAATTTTCATTAGAAATTTTTTCTATAGAAAAATTTTCATTAGAAATTTTTTCTATAGAAAAATTTTCATTAGAAATTTTTTCTATAGAAAAATTTTCATTAGAAATTTTTTCTATAGAAAAATTTTCATTAGAAATTTTTTCTATAGAAAAATTTTCATTAGAAATTTTTTCTATAGAAAAATTTTCATTAGAAATTTTTTCTATAGAAAAATTTTCATTAGAAATTTTTTCTATAGAAAAATTTTCATTAGAAATTTTTTCTATAGAAAAATTTTCATTAGAAATTTTTTCTATAGAAAAATTTTCATTAGAAATTTTTTCTATAGAAAAATTTTCATTAGAAATTTTTTCCATAGAAAAATTTTCATTAGAAATTTTTTCTATAGAAAAATTTTTATTAGAAATTTTTTCCATAGAAAAATTTTCATTAGAAACTTTTTCTATAGAAAAATTTTCATTAGAAATTTTTTCTATAGAAAAATTTTCATTAGAAATTTTTTCTATAGAAAAATTTTCATTAGAAATTTTTTCTATAGAAAAATTTTCATTAGAAATTTTTTCTATAGAAAAATTTTCATTAGAAATTTTTTCTATAGAAAAATTTTCATTAGAAATTTTTTCTATAGAAAAATTTTCATTAGAAATTTTTTCTATAGAAAAATTTTCATTAGAAATTTTTTCTGTAGAAAAATTTTCATTAGAAATTTTTTCTGTAGAAAAATTTTCATTAGAAATTTTTTCTATAGAAAAATTTTCATTAGAAATTTTTTCTATAGCAAAATTTTCATTAGAAATTTTTTCTATAGAAAAATTTTCATTAGAAATTTTTTCTATAGAAAAATTTTCATTAGAAATTTTTTCTATAGAAAAATTTTCATTAGAAATTTTTTCTATAGAAAAATTTTCATTAGAAATTTTTTCTGTAGAAAAATTTTCATTAGAAATTTTTTCTATAGAAAAATTTTCATTAGAAATTTTTTCTATAGAAAAATTTTCATTAGAAATTTTTTCTATAGAAAAATTTTCATTAGAAATTTTTTCTATAGAAAAATTTTCATTAGAAATTTTTTCTATAGAAAAATTTTCATTAGAAAGTTTTTCTATAGAAAAATTTTTGTTAGAAATTTTTTCTATAGAAAAATTTTTGTTAGAAATTTTTTCTATAGAAACATTTTTGTTAGGAAGTTTTTCTATAGAAAAATTTTTGTTAGAAATTTTTTCTATAGAAAAATTTTTATTAGAAACTTTTTCTATGGAAAAATTTTCATTAGAAATTTTTTCTATGGAAAAATTTTTATTAGAAATTTTTTTTATAGAAAAATTTTTAATATAAATTTTTTCTTTAGAAAAATTTTCAATAGAAATTTTTTCTTTAGAAAAATTTTCAATAGAAATTTTTTCTTTAGAAAAATTTTCAATAGAAATTTTTTCTTTAGAAAAATTTTCAATAGAAATTTTTTCTTTAGAAAAATTTTCAATAGAAATTTTTTCTTTAGAAAAATTTTCAATAGAAATTTTTTCTTTAGAAAAATTTTCAAAAGAAATTTTTTCTATAGAAAAATTTTCATTAGAAATATTTGCTATAGAAAAATTTTCATTAGAAATATTTGCTATAGAAAAATGTTCATTAGAAATATTTTCTATAGAAAAATTTTCAAAAGAAATTTTTCAATAGAAATATTTTCAATAGAAATTTTTCAATAGAAATATTTTCTGTAGAACAATTTTTTTAAAGGTCTCGAAGAAAACATATTTTGTTGCCTAGTGTTATATTTCAGTAAATTGTATGACTACTAACATATTTTAATATTTGAGAAAGGTAAGGGTTAGATTTTAATTATCAAATTACTTTATAATATTTTGAATAACGTGTGTTTGCTAATGGCTTAAGTTAATTCGGTTAGGCCCCCTAAAGGGCTTAAGTGCACACAAAATAACTTTATCTAAACCAAGTGTAGCATGTTTGCAACATTCTTATCATTTTCAAATAAAAATCTTTTGAAGTCAATAATTCGATAATGTAAAATAGGGGTATATAAACCCGAATCTTGTTCCAATTCTTTACAATATCAATTTCATTACAATGCAGTTCAAGCTATTAGTGGCTATAACATCATGGGCTTGGCAGCCTTAATGGAGGGGGAACTACAGGAGAAGTTTCTCTGGTGAAATATGAAGCCGGTTGTGGTTCTTGCAACCTCCTTAAGAGAACAAAATCTCATCGACTGCGTTTCCGACAATTGGGGATGTGATGGTGGTTGGACGATACCCTCTTCCAGTATGTTCGCAAAAATTAAGGCATTAATTCGGAATCAGAGTATCCCTATAAGCTAAACAAGGTAGATATAATTCTACAAAAATAGCCGCCACCTGTTAGGGTTACAGGAAAATCAGACAGAATAGCGAAAAAGATTTGCTTAGGGCAGTGGCTACTGTGGGACCCATATCGGTGACTATAGATGCAAATAAGAATTTCGAAAACTATGTTAAGGGAGTTTTTGATGATGCCACATGTACAAATGAACCCAATCATGCTGTTTTAGTGGTTCGGAAAATGGCAAGGACTATTGGTTGGTTAAGAATTCTTGGCGTTCCGATTAGGGTGAGGGTGGTTATACTAAAATGTCACGCAATAAGAATAATCAATGCGGTATTGCTCAATATGCTTCATATCCTTCGGTTTAGGATAATTTTAATAAATCGGATGTGAATGTAAAAATGTATATGCTTTCAAAAATATATATAAATAAAATTAAATAAAAATTGTACTACACCTTAAGTTTTTAATAAGAAAGGAGTGAGCCCCCATAAACATATCATAACATTAAAGCGGATACGCTTTAATGTGATGTTAAAGTATCAGCGTAATTGTGGCACCCATTTGTGCGTTGCCAACCTCCTGGAATGAAGAAATACTAGCCAAAATACCAAAAAGGGGTGATTCTAAAGACTACCGCAACTACAGAGAAATAACGCTTCTTCCAATGCCGAGTAAGATACTAAGTCGAGTAATTTGAAACAGAATATCCGACGCAGTTTTCTCTACACTCCGAGAAAATCAGTTTATGTCCAAGGAGAACCTCTCTCTAGAGTAAAGTAATGAAATCCCCACCCCCTTTACTTAGCATTTATCCTTGGAGAATTTTGGAAAACCGTTAAATGCCAACGAAAATTCTGAACTTAATTCGGGCAATCTACGTGGATTTTAAATGTCGAGTCCTATACACAAATAAATTGTCAAATCAGTTCTTCTTTACTACTGGAGTAAGGCAAGGATGTATCTTGTCACCTATACTTGTTATCCTAGCCATCAGCAACACAATGCGTTCGGCCCTGAATGCCAGACGCGGTATCCAATAAACACCCTTTAGACATATGTTAGACGCGATATCCAATGGACACCCTTTAAACAACTCGAGGACTTGGAATATGCTAACGACGTATGTCTTCCAAGCCAAAGCTCAGTTCACCTTTAAGAAAATACAATCGAACAGCAGGTCTGAAAATCAATAATTCCAAGACAAAGATTCCCTGTTCTGAAGTGACGCGTATTCTACATCTGAAGGGCGTTGTACATCTATCTGGGCTATAAGGTGGGTAAGCCTAAACTTCCAATTCATTGATTTGAAAATAGTTTTTGACCGGTCTTGCCAGATCTGTCCAAGTGTTTTGATGATGGAAGAATATGACCTAGTGTCTGGTCGAATATTCTGGACATTTTTCGTTGATTGCTCCCTTCAAACGAATCTATTGTCTTCGACACAGTTTCCCTGTAGTAGTACAACCCGATTTAAACAGCTTATAATACAAAGCACCCTTCTGATCCCCCCCAAATACAGAACATTACCTTTTTGTCATGGATATTCGGTTTCGACGTTCATTTGGCCTATTTCGAAGAAGAAGAAATGAAAAGGCGTGTGTTCGAGGACTTTGAGATATATAAGAGTCGTATGGCTATGTATTGGGTTTCGGATACCAAGCAAAGGTTCTGATTGGTCTTAACATATCTTGGTTATCCTTCATCTCAACTGTGGACACAGATCTCCTCGTGGCATTACCCGGGGAACTACTTTAACAACCATTAATGTAGTAAGCTAACATGTGTGGCAAGTTCTCCCATAAAAACTATAAAAAGACGTCGGGCTAGAAACCCACTTCTGGAAAAACAATTACTATGAAAAAGCTTGGAACAAGGGGTACTTCTCTCAGGTAAAGACCTGCTTCCGAATCCATTTTTAGACTCATTGAAAGAGACCTACGTTTTAACTCCGGCGCTCTTGTCTGATGGCCTGTCAAGATTCTCAGATCTGCTGCCCTCATGATTACGGGTGCTTTAAGGACAACACCTTCAAATGCACTCTATGCTATGCTTAACTGGCTCCCGGTTGAACTAATGGCCCAATTCGTAGCTCTTAATTTAGCATTAAGGTTAAGAACTATTGGTGAATGGTCTAATTTATCTTTAGGTCACTCCACTACTCTACTATTCTGGATAAACTTACAAATCTCCCCCGAAAACATTGATTATTGCATACCCTCACCAGTTTTCGAGAATCTTTCCCTGTGGATATCTCAGGGGCTCAAAGTGCTCACGTACCACCGAATATACTCTAACGATATTTGTTTCTGTACGGATAGTCTTGCCGCCATTCAGTCTTCCTCACCGGTCTACGCGACATCCGTTCTTATCCGTGAATGCCGGGCATCCCTAAATGAGATGGCGAGTCATTCCAACATTGAACTTTTCTGGGTACGCAGTCATAGTAATGTATCAGACAACATCACTGCGGACAATCTAGCAAAAGGTGGTCCTTTCTTTGGTCAGAAGAACATTGACCAATTTACAGCTACACCGCTTTCAGCATGCAAACTGTTCATCAAAAAGTTTGTTTTTAGGTCCGTACAGACCAACTGGTCCACAGAAACGACCTGTTCGAACTTACGACAGTAAGCGTTCTGCAATCTTTGTCAGCTTTCCGCGTCATAGACTTCGCACCCATATCTCAGTACTCACAGGACACTATTTAATAGGTTTACATGCTAGAAGACTCAATCTCCAAAGCAATGACTACTGTAGAAGTTGTCACAACGTCGAGGAGGAAAAAACCATCACCCATCTCTTCCGTCACTGGCCAGCACCCTCCATCTGGGATTCCCATTTTTGCACGATCTATCAGAGATCTCGAACATCAACATTCGTAAAATAGGCACTTTTATTGGTGCATCCGGTTGGCTCTAACTGAGCCTCTTATATACGGTAGATTAGAAATTTCACTTTTCTTTCTCCATTACAGGAATTATAAAGGGACCTCATCTTGGATCCAAGTGGCGCGGACCCTATGGTCTGAAGATGCGTTAAACAACACGAGTGGGATTCTAGGTCAGGGCTAACGTGAAAGGGAGTTATCTTGGAGCCATTCCGACGTATTTGGTCTAAGATAATTGTACTTAGTAAAGTACGAAGATTGAGGCCATATGCTCCACTGAGAGTCAAGGATAACAGAAGAAGAAGAAGAATTGAAGTAGGGTAGTCGGTACAGTTGAAAATGTGGACGGTATCATGAGGACCCTGACCACAAGCTGGGCATATGTTGGAAATGGCACGGTCTATGCGGGTCCAAAAGTTATTTAATCTGTTGCTCCATACCGATCTCAGTTGAGCCAGAACGACTCTTGTTTTCCGCGGCAGGTTCTTTTCTTTTTCTGCTAATACAACTTTTATGCGATAACCTGAAATCGCGGAGTTGGTGGTGTCTTTATGAATCTTGTTTAATGCTGCAATGTACGAGGTATGATCTAAAGGATCAAGTACATATCTGTCGCACAGTGTAATCGTATAATCTCCAACAATTAAACCATTAAGGGCTTTTACTCATCGCCTAATAAAAAATTATGTGTTCAAATTAAATAGAAATGTCTTATCACTTGCAATAAAATGCAATTTAAAAAACTATAATGAATTTACTTTATAAATAACTTTATGGCCTTTAAATTAGAAGAAAGTATAAAAACTTTTTGTAACAAACAAATTCTTGGCAGTATAGTTTTGGTAAAAATGCAGTTGAAACTATTAGCGGTCTTTGGTGTCATTTACCTGGCGGCCGCCTTGCCAGATGAGAGGGAAATGCAAAAGGAATGGTTAAATTTCCAGCAAAGGTATGGCAACAAAGCCTATCGCAGTTTGGAGGAAAACCAAGAAAGTTATACAAATTTTAAGAACAATTACCAGTTAATCGAAGAGCATAATCGGCGTTATGAGCAGGGTTTGGAAACTTATAACATGGCCATAAATCCTTATTCGAATCGGAATTTGAAGGAAATGGAAAAATTGCACATGGGTTTTAAAATGAGTCCAAAGTATTTAATTATTGACTTACCTTTAAAATTCAGAAAAATAAAATAATTCTCCATTTTAGAGACCAGGAAATATTTGATGCCTTACCAGAATTTGAACCCCTTTCCATTAGAAGAAAAGAATATCCCAAATTCAAAGACTGGCGTTCAGTAGGTGCAGTTGGTCCAGTCAAAAATCAAGGTGCCTGTGGTTCTTGCTGGGCTTTCGCCACTACTGGGGCCTTAGAGTCCCACCATTTTATAAACCACAACAGGACACGACTGCTAAGTGAACAAAATCTAGTCGATTGTGTTGCCGCTAACCGGGGTTGTAATGGCGGTTCAGCGCTTAATGCCCTTAAATATGTTCGTGACAATGATGGCATTAATACAGCAAAAAGTTATCCCTACGAAGGCGCTGATGGTCCCTGTAGATTTGATTTTATTAATGGCGTGGCAAAATGTAACGGCTATCATAAAGTCTTGAAAAATAGTGAAAAACGCTTGCTAAAGGCTGTAGCCGAAGTGGGACCCGTTATAGTAGCCATCGATGCGAACTCAAATTTCCAAAACTATAAGAGTGGAGTCTTCAATGATCCCACGTGTTCTAAGAAATCTAATCATTTGGTTTTAGTGGTGGGTTATGGCAGCGAGGGTGATCTGGACTATTGGTTGGTTAAGAATTCTTGGGGACGCGAATGGGGTGATAAGGGCTATATTAAAATGGCACGCAATAAGAACAATCAATGTGGTATTGCTCAATATGCCCTATATCCTTTAGTTTAAGGGATATAATTCGCATTCACTTGTTAAATTGAAAGGCGCTTAAGGTATTTGTAGACTAAGTATAAGAATCGTGTCATTTTTGCAGTGATGACAGCTATGTACTAGCTTAAGACCTAATCATGTATTAATAAATCTCGTAACTTTTTGTAAGTCCAATTTGTAAAACAAATATTAATATTGTATCACATCTGAGAATATCTTTCGCATTAAAAACTAAATATTTAGAGAATTGAAAATGTATTTCCGGTGAATTCTAATCTTCTTATTTTATTTATATTGTATTATATAATTCTCAATTAGTTCATAAGTGTTTTCGGTTCTCAAACATAAACAAATTTGTGATGATTTTTATATTATTCCCTGATACTTACTTACTTAAATGGTCTATGTTAACAACCTGTTAAGGTCAAAGCCCCAGCACATTTTAGAATTCCATGAGCTTCAATCTTGTGCGCATATTCTCCAATTTCGTGGGCCAAGCTTTGGAAGATTTTCCTTTACTTGGTCTTTCCATAGAAGCTTTGGACGTCCTCTTCTAACATTAGGGGGCCGTTTTTATTATAACTCCAGCTTTTTCATAGTAATAGTTTTTTCCAGAAGTGGGTTACTAGCCCGACATCCTAACCCATATTTTTATCGTTCTTATGGGAGACCTCGCGGCATATGTTAGCTTACAACATTAACGAATGTTAACGTAGTCCCCCTCCTATATGAGGAGGTCAGTGTCCATAGTTGAGATGAAGAATAACCAAGTCTGGGCTAATCAAGTTAAGAACCGTTGCTTGGTATCCAACATCCCCTACATTATCACATTCACTGATACTCAAAATATTTTTGAGTACCTTCTTTTCATGTACTGACTTTAAGCGACTCGGACATTCTCCGTCAAGAGCGATAAATACTGACGGACCTAGAGGAGATAGTGGGAGCGACAGAGGTCCTACTAGATTTCTCCCTCTCCACCGGGGCCACTCAGTCACTGGCAGATATCACGCTTGAGTCCGACTCGGAATGTGAGATTAAAGTGATCTCAGCTTCCGAACAGCCTCAAGCGGGATCTCCTTCAGAACTCGGGAAAAGGAGTCAAAAAACAGGACCCGGAGAAGATTTTCCGTATCTCCTTGGTTGGTGAGGCCGCAAAAACCTCGACTTGCCAGAGTACAGCAAAATCAATTCCGACGCCTCTAGACTCAGAGGGGAAAAGGACTCGGGACGAATCACTTGGGGTAGAAAAATAAGATTAGCTGGATCAGGATGAACCCCTTGACTCCTGACAGGGCGGTCGTTACTGATAAGGTCCACACCCCTTGTCAGGAAACAGCGTCTGTTGGATCGGAGGAGAGGCTGGCTCAAGTTTATCCGCCTCTGAAAGTCCCAGTATCTCCGAAAGGACAGTTCGTTGGGAAGGACGTTGTGGTGGCTTCACCGCCACAGTCATCAAAAGCCTGCCGTTCGAAATTTAAAAAGCCGAAGAGTGGCACGAGGAACTCGTTGGCATATCTCAAAAGGATGGCCAATTGATATCCTACGCTGCTCAAGCCTAAGGAGAGGAAGATGAGTAAGAGGCACAGGCATAGTGTCACTAAATTTAAAAAAACTTACGGCTGTAAACTGGAGCTTCTTGGCATCTCCTCTAGTTGCGCCAAGCGAGGGACCGCTGCTGAACCCACAGCTACCTGCGTGGTAACTGTGGCGGAAACAGCCAAACCTTGTAAGGAGGAACCAAAAGAGCCTGCCGCCGACAAAACCGTTACTGGGGCTGTGAAAGCGAGTAAGGTGATAGAGGGCTGCCAATCCCTAGACCCTCAGGCAAGTAATTGCAAAGTTAGCGCCAAGAGGGCAAGGTCTAGTGATGAGCAACCCTCTACCAGTAAAAAGATCAAAAAGTCAGTGAGTCTTGACATACTTTAAGCAGCTGTCATTGACCACAACGATCCCTACAATAGAATCAAGAGTGGTTTATGGAAGCTGATTGAAGCTCGGATCATTGATGACATTGGTCTTATTGAGGATGCCAAGGAGGCCATATCCTTCGAGGGTGTGGAATTTCGGAGGGGAGTAAAGAAAATAAGGGGAAGGACTTCAAATTTTCCGTGGATTTGAAATCCTTCAAGAAAATAGAATCGGCAAATTCGGTCTTGGCGCCGTCAAGTTTAGATATTATAAACATGGGGAACCAAGGAAGCTGTTGGTGGTGCAGTTGAATCTACACCACTGTAAAGCAGCTTCAGCCGAAATGACAAGAAGACTTGGAATACGCTGATGACGTATATGTTCTAAGCCATAGCTTACGCCACCTTCAAGAAAAAGCTATCACTGTTGAATCTCGGGCAGCTGGGCTGGAAATCTATATTTCCAAGACAAAGATTATGCCTGGAGGCTATGGCGCAAGCCCATCAACGCACATCTATGTGGATAACGAGTTTATTGGATTCAATACACATCCTTTAGTTATCTTGGAAGATTGTTATCTACAAAAGGTGGCGCCGACGAGAATAATTTGGAAATCTCGGCAAATATCAACAATAACCAAGTTACGATTGTACAACTCGAATGTCAATTCCATCCTAAATTACGGCTGCGAAATTTGGAAAAGCACAAATGCCATCGACAAGCGCCTGCCAACCTTTACAAACAAAGGCTTACGCAAAATCATTAATATGGTGGCCGAACTGCATTAGAAATGAGGATCTACTTAACGCGACAAATCAAATCCCTGTTTTTAAAGAGATATATCTGCAGAAATGGCTATAAGCCAAACACTTCGAAGGCCAAATACCAAGATTGCGCTTCGTTGAAAACCACAGGGAAGAAGCCGTCGTGTTAGTGCACCTGCTAGAACGTGGAGAAGGTCATTTGATGCGGAGTTACAAGCTGCAAACTATTCATGGAATGATGTATGCCTCGCAATAGAGTTCACTATATAAGGATGGTTGAGGCTCTATGGGAGTCAAGGATAACAGAAGAAGAAGGTCAAAGGCCGAGCATATTTAAGAATTCTATGCGCTTCAATCTTCGTAGGCCAAGCTTTGAAAGACTTCGCCTTTCCGTGGAAGTTTCAGACGTCCTCTTCTAACATTAGAGGAAAAAGCTAAATATTTAATTTTAGCTTTTTCATAGTATGTAATTGCTATTTAAAGGAGTGGGTTACTAGCCCGACGTCCTAACCCATATTTTGATCATTATTATGGGAGAACTCGCGGAACATGTTAGCTCACTGCATAAACGGGTGTTAACGTAATTCTCCGGGTGATACCACAAGGAGGTCAATATCCACAGTTGAGATGAAGGTTAAGCAAGATCAGTCTGGACTCACCAAGTTAAGACCAATCAGAAGTGTTGTTTGATATCCATCCCCTACATCACCAATTAACCTAAAATTTATCTTGAAGAATTATATTCACGAATTTCCATTTCACGTTTATAAACTCTAATTAATACCTTCAAATCTAAGTCCTTAGCGGTTTATCTGGTTTAAGGAATGTCAAACAAGATCCATTTGAAAACTACTATGGTTAGATCTAAATAAGATCTAACAGATATTCCCCTCTTCTTTGCTGCAACGCACTTACTCGTCAGCTTTTGCAATATATTCTCATCATCGTTTTTACTGAAATTCAAACAATGGGAATACCCTTGGCCTATCCTGACAATATGTACTAGCGACCAATGACCTGAGGCATTACTGATAAGGGTTATATCTTAATTAAAAGTTCCTTCCTGCTTTTTTGAAACATTTTAAATTCAGTTTAAAATATGACAAAACTCTTATCAAAATTAACGAAAAGATGTTATAATAAATTTACAACCCATTCAAGATCTTGCAATAATTATCAATTCAGAAAATGCTATAAAACCACCAGGTAATTCTGAATTCTTTACAATATTTACAATATCTTGCTCAAATCAAAAACAAAATGCAGTTCAAATTGTTATTAGCCTTGAGTTCCTGGTGCTTGGTGGCCGGAGTCTTGCAACAGGAATCCGAAATTCATAAGGAATGGTTGAATTTCAAACAGAATTTCGGAAAAAGCTATCGAAGTGTGGAAGATAATGAACAAAGTTTTAAGAATTTTAAAGAAAATTTTGAACTCATACAGAAGCATAATAAGCTTTACGAACAAAATTTGGTTACCTACAAAATGGCGGTAAATCCTTATACGGATATGACTTTAAAGGATATGGAGAAAGGCTATATGGGCTTGAAAATAAGCGAAAAGTATTTGATGAAATTTGAAGTATGTTAAAGAGACATTTATTATTTTATTTAAATATCTTTCTAGGGACGAAGAAATCTTTCTTAAGGCCAAAACCTTTTCTCACAAAGGCCTTAAGAAACCCCGAGTTTCCGACACCAAAGACTGGCGTATTGAAGGAGCTATAAGTGAAGTTAAAAATCAAGGTGGTTGCGGTTCTTGTTGGGCCTTTTCCAGCACTGGAGCTCTGGAGGCTCATCACTTTCTAAAGCACAACAAATCTGTTCTAATAAGTGAACAAAACTTAGTCGACTGCGTTAAGGAGTGTCATGGCTGTCAAGGTGGTTGGATGATACCCTCCTTTGAGTATGTGCGAACAAATAAAGGTATAGATTCGGAAAAGGACTATCCCTATGAGGCTGTCAATCAACAGTGTAGATTCAAAGCTGAATTTATAGCGGCCACTTGTGAAGGTTTTTCCAGCATAAAACAAAACGATGAACAGGAATTATTGGAGGTGGTAGACTCCGTGGGACCAGTATCGGTGGCAATTTCAGCAAATTCCAATTTTATGGGTTACAAAGAAGGCGTATTCAATGATCCGAATTGTTCGCAAGCGGTTAATCATGCTGTTTTAGTGGTAGGTTATGGTTCGGAGAACGATCAGGATTATTGGCTGGTGAAAAATTCCTGGGGTACTGAATGGGGCGATAAGGGTTATATCAAAATGGCACGCAATAAGGAGAATCAATGTGCCATCGCCAAATATGCTTCTTATCCCTTGGTGTAAGGGAATTATTTTAATTTTTGTTATAAATTTTTAATCATTTACTTAATAATAAAACTTTCTTTCTTTAACTTAAGAAATCGACATTTTTATTACATTATCATGCTACTACCAAATGAACTTATCTTATCGATTTTTTTCAATTACTTCACCAAAATTCGTAAGATCTTGTATTGGAATATATTTATAGGTACTAAATGTTATCAAAAATAGATATTACTAATATTAATTTGGTGCTGTAATATAATTATATTAATCATTTTATTAATGACCATAAAGAAAGTAAAGTAAAAATATCATCATGAAATTTTATGAATTGAGCTGTCATCCATAAGCCACAAGAATTTGTGTTGTAGATTCGAGTAAGTACCTACCATTATGGGTCCAACCTCACGGCGATCACAAAGACTGGACTTGATCTTCCGTCTGGTAGGAGCAGACCCTAACTAACACTCCACTAGTCGATAAAGGGTCACGTCATCTGGTTGAAATTCAACCACACTGAGCTCGCATAAACTGCAACAACCACGATACTCCCCGAAGAACATCTTGTCAGATTTTGTAATCCTTTAATAAGGAGGATAGCGAGGTAATTGGCTGTGTAGGTACCTTTAATTATCTTGGAAGTTTGGTATCTGCAAAAGATGCCGCCGACGAGGATATTGAATCGCGTATTAATAAGGCAAAATCTGCATTCGACATTCTGCAAGCTATTTGGAAATCTCGGTAAATATCAAAAATAACTAAGTTACGAATATATAATTTGAATGTCAGGTCTATCTTGTATTACGGTTACGAAACTTGGAAACGCTGAAATGACATCGATAAGCGCCTACACACCTTTGCAAACCAATGCTTACGGCAAATCCTTATCATATGGTGGCCGAATCGCATAAGAAATGAAGATCTACTAAACGCTACAAACCAAATCCCTGCTATAGAAGTACGTCAACGGAAATGGCGGTGGATAAGCGGCCGTCGTGTTGGTGCACCTGCTAGAACGAGGAGAGATCAATTGATATGCCTAACATTCCTCAATAGAGTCCGATATAAAAGAATGGTTGAGGCCCTATGTTCCACTGGGAGTCAAGAATAGCAGAAGAAGACCTGCAACTATGTGTCACGAAGCTTTCAAACACAGGTTTAGGAGATCACCCCTAGTCGAGCTAGAGTCACGACACCCAGTTAAAGTGCAACCACATCAAGCTCACGCTCTATCCGGGAATTTGGGTATAAACCACAACCTACACGATACTCCCCGAAGCGCCGCAAACAATAGTGAGCTGAAAAAATTCCAGGGGCACTGACACCAGAAGCTCTAGTTAGATTTCTTATTCCTTTATTGAGGAGCTACTACCAGTTAATCACCAAACAGAATCAGCTAATGGCTTACCTCATGGTCGATTCATTGGCCATGTGGCACTGGCAAAGGATAAGATTAACAAGAAATACATACATTGATTGCTAGGTTGACAGTCTTTAGCCCAAGCTGCGGAAGCTCCGGGTCATTTCGGCTCATAGATGCGACTGTCGTAAAAACTAAAAAACTTAATCAAGAGATTAGCAAATTTTTATGCGATTATATCGCTACAGAGACAGCAGACGACGCCATATTTCTTGCTGCTCTTTTGACATTTCTCTTCAGTATGGTTTGCCATTTCATGATGAAAGGATATACGAGCCAACACCGAGTCGAAATTATTAAAATTTACCACCGAAATTCGGATTTAGTGGCCTCAACGTTAAGAGTGCGAATCATCTTCAGCGATGAGGCTCATTTCTGGCTGAATGGCTTCTTCAATAAACACAATATGCGTCATTGGTCAGGCAGCAATACACACGTACTCCATGAGTCATCATTGCGTCCCGAAAAGATTACGGTTTGTGTGGTTCCGTGATGATGAAGACCGGCACGTCTACCGTTCAATGATAACCAAATATTTTTGGCTCTAATTGGATGATATGGACTTGGAGGACATGTGGTTCCAACGTAACGGCACCACGAGCCACACAGCAAATGTCTTCGCCTTAAACTTTGACTTTTAAAGTAGACATAACATTCGTATGTATGAGAAAAACATACAAAGGTGCTTTAATTTTCTGAAAAAATATGATGATAAATCAACGCAAATTTTAGCTTTAAAGTAGAAAAATAACTAAATAAATAATAATTTACATTCACAAGCAATAAACAATAAGGTTTTATTTATTTACAAAGCAAATCTTGGAAAATATAAGCCATGGAAATGGTGTCAATGGACAGCGTTAGTACTTTAAGTTATAATATTCAAGAAAATTGATTTTAAAAATCATAATTCCGTTATAATTTAACCGAACACTTACCAACACTTACCAACACTAAGTCTGTAACAACTCTGTCTTTCTTGCCTCCACCTTAGTACTTATTCAAAACAACCCTGTATTTGGTAACCTTTGAGAAAACAATGATGCCATCTAGTTTATTCTAGAAACTGCGGCCATGAAATGCAAAAACGCTTAAATAAATCATTTATATGCTTAAGCCATTGGAAAATAAACGCTACATATTCCACATAGAATCAAAGAAACTTGTCTAAAGAATAAAGACCCGAAGTTTCCTTTCATGCACTTGTTTAGCATTTGATTATTAACAAATTGTGATTTAAACAAATAGGTGGTGTTGATATCTGAGTAAATAAAGTATATAAAAAAAGTTTATTATTTTATTGTCTAAAAAATTTTTAAAGAACAAAAGAAAACAGTAGCGAGAAAAAGCAGAAAGTTGGTAAGTTATTTTTACTTTGTGTTAAAATAAATGGTTTTAATTTTTAAGGAAATGTTTTGATAAAACAGAAAGAAGTCTTTGTTGCATCATGATATTATTTATGCGCAAAATAACTAAAATGGAATTTTAAACGCAATTAGAAAAATTATAGAAAACATAAATGACATTGTATTTGTTGTTGTATGCTTTTCATTAGTTTTATAGCTTTTACCCTTTTGTTTATCATTTTATGGCGTATTAATCTCTTTAGACTCCTGCTTGCCGGGGACTTACCTTTAATTATCAATCTATTCAAATTTTTAATAAATTTTATAGATTTTTTATTAGAATTTCATTAACTGTACTTTGCTTTCATTTTTTTATCATTTGTTTGTTCTAAAATATCCCGTTAGAAAAAAGGACCAAGAGTTGCCAGAAGATTGTTTTGTTTTACAAATCCTGTATTAGGAATTTGTTTTAGAAAGGATCGAAATTGTTAAAACACTTTTATTAGTTTCTTTGTCTTTAGACAACAAAAAGCGAATTTCTTGCCAAAGCGGAATTAACAATAAAAACAACTCATCCAGTTCAATGATAAGATAATAAAAGCATATAAAATGCTAAATTTTGCAAAACAAGTTTTTGTGTTTATTATATTAAGACTCTAGACCGGTCGGATTCGCTGACCTAAGGAAAATTTGGTTTATATCTAGTACAACTTTATACGCCCGATCTTAAAAATGATTGATATGTTGGTTATCAATATTATGAAAATATAGGTTAGGTTCCTTCGTAATACCTCCAGGATAGGTTAGGCAGCAGCCGATGTTAAGTCTGCTTCACTTGGGTCCTAGAAACGGTTCCTTTGTGGTACCTGCAAGGGATAGACTGGAAAAGAAAAACAGAATTTATACAAGGCCACCGGTGGCCACATTTGCCTGGGTATTGAACAAGTGATTTCAATTGACCAAGTGTTCTGCGCTGACCCATAAAGAAATTGCCAAACTACTGATTTGCAGGCGGATAGCGGTAAGCCCGAAAATCCGGATTTAGCAAATTTTTCCGCAGTTAAGTTGCCAGTTATATTGTTCTGCCCGGATACCCAAAAAAGTTCGGTATTGCCATTTCTCGTCATCTCGATAAAAGATGCCGGGCTTTGTCGAGTAAGAACATATGTCCTATGGACATTCGATTGTGATTTTATGACAGTCTGATTGTCGATACGGAAACAAGCATCCCTGTCTTATATTCTGTGGTATCTTTACCATTTGACTGCTTTGTATGCCCGATATCCCGGAGTGAAAAATACAACATTGATCAGGAAGCCTTAAACAAATAGAGTATGGAGAAGAAAGTTAATGGTAAGAATAACAACTTAAGGGCTAGTAGAAAATAAGAACATTGAAGAAATATACAGCCATGTCACAGAACTCAATTCCGTTTGGAAATGGAATGAATTCCGTAAAACGATTTTTTTTTCGGAATGAAACCACTTTCTCATTTGAAAGTGGAATTGAATTTGTATGTTTTTCTTTGTTTGTTTAATATTTGTTTTAATATTTAAATCAAAGATAGAGTTACTGATTCCAGTTGAAAAAATCGCGTTTTGTACTGTTTTAGAGCATTTAAAATTTTTCGGAATCTATAGAACCTTAACTTATTCCGATCGGAATTCAACTACGGGATCGTTTCAATTTCGAACGGAATTTGTGACATGTCTGATAAATAGTAAAGGCAACATTCGAGTGTCACGATTAATGGTAGAGCCTTTATCTAAGCCGGATGAGGCTGGCTATAAAGTCCTGCATCACAAGTTAGTTTAGACAGCAGGATGTCTTAGAATTCCTCATGTAATCTAACTAGAAATCTAAGTCTCCGGTCTTGAAGTTGAGAAGTGACAGAGGATATGCTTGAACGATTCCTACAAGTCCTCATATGAAAATAATTTGCAAATTTCGGCATACCACCTGTTGAACCTAGTTTAGGGCGCAGTGAACGCTTAGTGTGCTTATGCATCTTTTTAAGCTATTTCCAACAAAACCAAGCATAGTTTTGATTCTGTCGTGTCCAATTTTGACCATAAAAACTTAGATATTTCAAAGGCAGTCATTATCAGCCAAGTCACAGAACTCAATTTCCGAATTCTGCTTTTACAGAAAAAGTAGATCGACTTTTTTCCGGAAAGGCACCACTTTCTGTTTTTAAAGTGGAATTGAATTTGCAAGTTTTTCTTTGTTCATTCAATATTTGCACAATTTTGTTATGAGCGTTATTTGTGAAAACAAAGGAAGATTTTCTGATTTAAATAAAAAAATTGTGTTTTGAAATGTTTTTGGAAATTTACAATTTTTTAGAATCTGTAGAACCTAAAACCATTTCAATCGGAACTCAACTACGGAATAGCTTCAATTCCGAACGGAGTTTGTGACATGCCTGTATAGGTAGGTATAAGATCTTTGTGGTTTCTCTCTAAATCAGGACCTAAAACCCATATAAAAAGTGGCATATTTTTTTACTTATCTGTGTTTTTGTTGAAACAAAGATAGAGTTCCTGATTTCAATTGCAAATAGACGTGTTTTGTAATGTTTTAGAGTACATATGTTTTTTAAAATTGTTCGGAACCTATAAAACCATTTTGATCTGAATTCATCTACAGAATGGCCTCAATTCCGAACAGAATTTGTGACATGCCCAATAAATTAGAATTTTGAAAGTTCTGTTTTTTCATAATGAAAATAATGGGAATTATTAAGAATAAAACCAAAAGATTAATAAAATTTTGCAAACTACTTAAAATTTTTGCAAATTAGAAGATTACGAACAAACATTTCTCATTTTATTATTATAGATATACCTTTCAATTGTAAACAAAACACGATTTTGATTTTGTTTTACTTTCTCTTTTATCAATCCAAATATTAATAACAAATCGGACAAATATTATAGTTGTTATATCTTGCCCTACATCAAAGAAATAGTTTGATTTCACAGATTTCTAAATTGACCTTAGATAGGAGATTTATTCTAATTTGGAGAGATTACCATTGAACATTGAACATTTTCTTCAAATAAACTGTATTATTTGTTGAAACAAAGATAGAGTTACAGATTTCAATTCAAAAAATCATGTTTTGTAATGTCTTTTAGCATTTAAAATTGTTTAGGATCTATAAAACCTAAAACTATTTCAATGGGAATTCGGCTACGTAATGTTTTCAATTCCAAACGGAATTTGTGAAATGTCTGTATAAAAAAATTTAAAAACTTAAGGCGAAACAGAGGCTTCGCGCCACCTTGTTTCCAGTCTCAAACTGCTTAGATATAGAAAAAGATAAAGAACCGGTAAACAGATATAGATAAAGATCCGGAAAACAGATATATTGTCGGTAAATCGATATTATTATTACTGTCTATCAGTGTAAATAGTTCTGATTTATACATTTAAGAAATGACTACTAAATTTTCACTGTTTATTATTCGTAAAATGAACTAATATTTAGAAATAATGTAAACAACGGATAAGTAATGAATGTAACTTCAGTTCTATTTACTCGAAGCTTTTCACATTTAAGGGATATTTGTTTATATTGAGGAGTTAAAAGATGATGTATCCAATTACACACTTAGAAAATGATATATGAATGACTTATTCCTATACTTAAATATAAGGCTGTATTTGGTTGTTTTGAATGTGACTATATTTTTCTAACTTCTAATGCAAAAGCAACCAAATTTTCAACTCTATTTAAAAGTTCTTCCTAAAAATTGTAATAAGATCAAAGATTTATGCATTTTTCTTTTAAGTTTTAGGGTATTACGAGTTCTAGAGTATAATAAAACTTACCCTATTCTACTTAGTATATACTTGTTATTAAAAAAGCTTTTTTTCTTATTATTTTTAAAATTTTTAAAGGTTACCTAGTGTTATCTGCTAATCAAACTAAAATTAATTTCAAAAACACGAACATTTCATCGATAATTGTACGCCCTTTAAATTTCATATAGACTCTCCTCTATATGAAATTTAAATTCAATTCTAAGAATTAAACTAAATATTTGTTTAAACCTTTTTTAATGTTCAATGGTTAACAGGCTAATCTCAAATAATAATGTTTCTTGTTAAACATTATCAGTTTTGTTCTGTCAAAATGCAATGACAGAAATAGTCCTCAAAAAAACTAATAAAATTTATGAGATAAATATTAGAAATTCGACATTCTATGTTACAGTGGAGCTTAAAAAAGGGTTATCTTATCTCCAAGGCATTAAAATATTAATTTGACACTCATTTTTTTTTTGTTTACCGATCGATACTGCTGGCTAACTGGTACAGCTCGCAATTTTGAAGAAGTTTAAATGAACCTTTTATTAATTTCTTTAAAATAAATTCTTAAGTGTTAATTTATTGTGAAATTGTTTTAAAAGCGTTTAAATTTAAAAATTCTAAACCTGTTATTTTTTTGTTTGTTTCTTTTTCTATATATTAGTTTGTTCTTATTTATCGTGAATCATTGATGAAAAGAATAATAACTTTTGTAAATTGTAGTTTATACACTTAAATTGTTTACTAGCTGAACCCGACCCAAATACAGGGGAAAAGGCAACAGTGGATAACAAAAAAAGTATCAAATGTATATGTGAAACCATCTTATCGACCTGATCAATATTATCCTTAATCAGGAAAAGGACAGTTGCTGACATAGCCTTTTTTCAAAAAGTATAGTCAGATTATCCTTATTTGTTGTGCATTTATTCGCACAGTGTTCGATTCTTCAATATAACTGGCCAATATTATTAACTTCGGAAGTAAAAGGCATATAAAGTATATATGTTCGAAGGCTTTAAACAAAGACTCTATCTATAATATAAAGATATTGCACTTCCATACATTAATTTGTCGTATGGTTGCTTTTACTTTAATTCGGGAACAACAAATGGAGACGATTATCCAATGAGAGCAAGCTAAGCCACTCACAGGTGCTCATGAAATGTATGTTTGTTTGTGCGTTTATGTGATTTTTATTGTTCTTTATTCACTTTTAGCATAAAAAAATGTTTGGAGTGCAATATCTTTATATCAATATTGGGAAAAGTCTTTTTGATTTTGATAACCCTAGTTATCTTTGCTTTGAACTTTCATCTAAAACTTTAAATTATTGTATTTTTTCCCGGTTCTCCGTACCGGAACGGCTCGGAAATCTTAAGATTTCGACCAAGAAGTGCTACTTCTGCGATATTACCAAAAATATCGCAGTTACAGCAACAACACAAAATCCGCTCACCGAAATGCATGCTATTATCATATAAAAAATTTTAATGATTTTTTTTAAATTGAAACGAAAATAAAAGTTATGTGTAGTTGATTTTTTGTAAACTACTTGGCCCTCGCAAATAATCCTTGCAAAGACTTAGAAAAATCAGCCCACAGACACGCCCATGGCAATAACAGGAAGAATTGATATTTTTTAAAATACAGTCCGTACAAAGGTGATTTCATGCATGTAGACTACTTGGCCACCATACACGATCCTTGAAAAAATCCGCCTACAGATACGTCCACTTTTCTTATGTAAATCCGCCTACATATACGTCCACTTTTTAAATATTTTTTTTTGTTCAATTGATAACTGCTTAAATAAGAGTATTCTTTCACATAGACTGCTAGGCCCCCAATACAAGATCTTTGGAAAAACCCGCCTACACACCCGCCCACTTTTCTTACTTAAAAAAAATAAAACGTTTAAACCCACTTACTTCCAAATTGATTATGGGAATACATGCGAAATGTTGCAAGCATTGATTCTTTTGAGGTAATTTTCGGCCACTTTTTTCACACATATTGGTCGGTATTTCAGCCATAAATTGACGAATGTTGGTTTTAAAGTGCTCAAGTTAAAGGTTTATTTGCATAAATGCGGTCTTTCGCGTAACCTCGCAAAAAAATGTATAATGGTGTCAAATCGCATTATCTTAGTGTCCAGTTGATATTGATGTTTGGCATGTGGCACAGTCTTGTTGAAACCAAATATTCTCCAAGTCGTATTCTTCAATAGCAGGCAAAAAAGTCAGTTATTATATGACCATAAATCTCTGAATTTACGATCGTTCAATCGTCGTTTTCGAAGAAGTAAGGTCCAATCACACCTTCGGACCAAAGAGAGCACCAAACAGTGACTTTTTCTGGATATAATGCCCTCTCTTCGATTACTTGAGGTTTCTCAGAACCCCAAATACGACAATTTTGTTTCTTAACATACCCATGTGCTGCATCGCTGAAGAAAATTTTGTTCGAAAAATCGCCGTCTGTTGTTCAAGCACCCATTCCACGTATCTACGACGTTGTGAATGGTCAGCTGGATGTAGATGTAGATCTGAAAGCAAAATACGCGATAATGCGCCGTAAGATAGTCCTAATTCCTGAGAACGACGAGGAATCGACACATTCGCGATATTTTCAGCGGAACGAGCGAAACGATGATGTACAAGCCTTACAATATTTGTAACCGCTCCAGTTTCTTAAATTTTTCTTCACAATTTTGTCAGTTGCTTGCATAGTTAGACTATTATGTAAACCATAATCTCTTCTTAAAGCACGATATGTGGTTGTTACAGAATCACCATTTTTGTAGTATGTTTTGACAATTTGTATGCGACAACATGAATTTTCGGGGAAAGTTGCAATAACTCCAAAACTGCTTTATGAATTTTTTAATTTGATAACTTAAAATAAATCTAATTTAGTTCTCTTTTATATATCATTAAGTTTTTTAAATAATTCAATTCTTCGTGTTTAAAATGTTGGCAATACAAAAAATACTCCCATTTTTCCCCATACAAAAAATGTTAACACTTTGTTTGTGGATGCGGATGTGATAGAATGTTTTAAATACTTTTTCTGTTTTTAGGAGTTCTAAATCTATAAGAAAACATAAAGTGACCCCATGCAGTTTATTTTATGTAATCATTTTGGTTCTATATATCGAAAAGGTTTCTGCTATCAAAATTCCACTCAAATCAATCAGACAGTCAGTAACGGTAGTGTTTTATATTTATAGAAGATTTGGTTTAAAATAAGTTGAACCTGTTAATGTTTTTGATCAATTGTTTACGATCATTTTGCAAAAAAGCTTTTCTCTTCTTCCTAATTATCTATTTGGGTTTTATTTTGTTCAAAAAAGCTTCAGCTAACATCAAATAAAGCTAACAAACAATAGCTTTTTTCTATACAATTTACATTAAATACTCAGCTGATAAAAGTCATAAATAAAAAAAAGTTAGTAATTGGAATTAACTGGTACATACTAAAATAATTAATAATTTGCGTTATAAACGTATGTTATTTTTGCAAATATAAGGAAAAATTAAATATTGTAAAACGAGCTATAATTATATACCAGATAAATATCTTGGTAATGGAATATAAACAAAAAACTTTTATACACAAATTTAATTATTTATTAAAATTAAATAAATTTAGCAACTTTTCTATTTCATCATTGTACTAAATTCTAAAAAAATTTCTAATAAATTTATGTATATTTTTTCTTTCCAGCATTTAAATAACATCACATTACCTTAAACACCCTTTTTACCCGTTGTTAAATCAACAAAATGCGTACAGTATTAGCATTAGTCGTTGGCTTTATTGCCTTGACCCAGGCCGTCACCTTAACCGATCTTTCCAACGAGGAATGGCATACATATAAGGTAAGCTTTGGCTTTTATTTTTAGACTTAAGGATTCTTTGTGGCTTTAGAAAGGGAAATGATTCATTCTTTTGTAGTAGACAATTTTATTAAAAAACACTTGTCAAAATTTAATGCAATTTTGCGAAAAAGAAAAGAATTTAATGATAAAATAATTTCTTTGTTCTCATAAAATAATATGCACAAAAGTAGTTAAGATATTAGTCATTCAACGCTGGGTTATTTGCCTAAGCTTATCAGGCAATATTTTGCAATGTATAAACAATAAAATACTGATATTTCAATGTACTTTGTTTTTTTTTTGTAAAGTTTTTAGAGTTTTGTAGATAAAGAACCGGCTCATTTTACCAGCAGCTGTTACAGGGCTTTTATGAACTTTAAACTCTTCAAATCAAGGGAACCGAGCATGATATTTTAGTATAAGGTTAAAATGACGACAAAATTGATTCCTAATGATTTAGTTATATATTCCTTTAATATGTGAAGAAAGAAGATATTTATTAAATATCAGCTTTCGTCTTAGTTTTTCTGGATACATTAAAACACTTTTCTTGCCAGCAGGAAAAATATTAAATAGACAGAATTTCCCTAGAACTCAAATGCAGAGCTTGGTAGCATTTGTATAATATGGCTTACT
Source organism: Stomorhina lunata (assembly GCA_933228675.1). Classification (NCBI taxonomy): domain Eukaryota; kingdom Metazoa; phylum Arthropoda; class Insecta; order Diptera; family Rhiniidae; genus Stomorhina; species Stomorhina lunata. The sequence goes on along the minus strand of OW121744.1, from coordinate 92,299,547 downwards.
CGTCATGGTAGCTTTTGTGTATCTGCTTTTAAAAAGATATATTAGAGCCAATTCATGTTGCTATTTCGAGTGCACTCTGAGAAAGTTCTTTCTTGCCGGGGGAATGATTCCTGCAGAGAAACCCACAACTTCATTCTGTTGAATGATCTATTTAAGGAAATGCCAAAAATGTCTCCATATTTAAAGCCTTGGACAATGGCTCATAATATGTTCTACCATTTCAGTTGAGGAAGCTTCAAGTCTTGGATCGGTGAGGAAACAGCAAAGAACTAGCATAACTTGGCTATTTGCGCAATATCTAGGAGCTTATAGACCGATTTAAATATACGCAAAATCAAGTTCTTACTGGGTCTTAACAGAACCAGTCTTAGAAAATACATATTTATTCTAACTGGCCTCTGCGCCTTAAATTCTAGGCTAAATAGATGGGATTGAGCAATCCAAGACATTTGTAGACTATGCTTAGACGGGGATTCGTCCGAAACGGTCGAGCACATCCTCTGCCACTGTCCTATGCTCCAAAACCAGAGACTTAAATTTCTAGGTAACAGATTCCATGAGGAACTAACTGACGTTTTAGGTTTTATAATGGGACTCAGATGGCTTAGATAGGTCTCTCTCGCTATGGTAACGTCTTTCTTTCTAACACTATCCACATCTATGTACATCCTTTTCCCTTCTCTTCTTTCTATTTCCTGCTATCTCTTTTCTTTTAGAAAGGATCACAATGGACCAAATGGTCTCCGAGTCTACATTCCATTCCTCTGGCATCACTTTTTAAAGCTAACCAAAACTTCTAAACAATTTCATTCTGTTTAAGATGGAAACATAAATTTTTAGCAGAATTTTCTACATTGTATAAAATTCTGTCAAAAAATTTATTCTCCTCCTTTAAAGGATAAGACAATGGCATAGAATATGTTCTTCTATTTCAGACGAACAGTTTTCTTACAGATATTCTTCTTCTTCTATTATCCTTGACTCCCAGTGGAGCATAGGACCTCAACTTACAGATATACCTCCTACTTATCCCAGAGTTAAAGGCACAGTGGTCTATCAGCACCCCTATATATTTCCCTAGTCTAATCTTACTCAAGCCACTATTAGGGCCCATATAAACCTAGACTCGGTTGACACTAATCTTAGACAACCGTAACCCAACAAAAAGTGCTACAAATAAAATTTGTGATTGTATTACAAATTCATCTGACTTTAAAATGTTGACTTATTTCGGTATGTGGCCACCGGAATTGATCGATTTCAGATATATTTTTGAGATAATTTTTTCCATTTCCACAAAAAAAATCAAACCAAATGAAAGATAAGATGTCAGTCAAAAGCATTAAAGTCCAAAATTTATTTTTTTTTTGGGAAAAGAACTGGAAATTATCTTAAAAATACATCAGAAAACGATTGATTTCCATCAGATACCGTATAATTCAGTATTAGAAAATTTGTCGACTTTTTTCGAAAATCCTTTCATTTAATATTTTATAGTTGCTTCTGTTGTCTTTTCGAAGAAAGAATGCTTAAAAACGGACTCGTTCTAGGACACTTACCATATTTTTTAATTGTTTTTTTACAAGAGCCCGACTAACACCTTTTCCCTGGGAGAATTTCCGGGTAGTTGAATGGATTTACCTGCCGTGGCACAAAAATTACTCTTAATTGCCTTTTTCCACAGCGACCTGAAGCCAAATCGGGCTAGAAATATGTAGGCTCTCTATGCTATCTCAGAGGCGACACTCCGTTATAACAATTTCTGTGTTTTTCGTGCACGATGCCACAAATGCTTGGCTTCCTTTTGCCACAACTGTAAATTACTTTTTACACAAGAAACTACTTGGGAATTTTTTCCCACGTTCATAGGTTAGGTTGTAAAGGTAGTGTCAAGCGACACCTTCACTTGGAGACTCCAGCGGTCCATTGTGATCCTTTACTAAAGAGAAAAAAGAGGAGATTGAAGATAGAGGAAGAGAAAAAAATAGTATATCTAAGGCGATTGAGACCAGTGGTGAACCCTACAATATCTTGCAAATTACACTGTTGCAGATCCTGAAGTTCAGCAAAGAATCTGCTACCTAGATGTCTGATCCTTTGATTTTGTAGCCTTCGACAGTGATAGAGAATATGTTCTACCGGTTTCGACGAATCCTCATCTAGACATAATCTGCTGCTACCATCCCACCTATTTAACCTCGAATTTAAGGTACGGTGTCCCGTTAAGAACCCTATGCTTTTTCTTAGGCTTGACATATCCAGACCTAGTAAAATTTTGTCCAGATAAAAGTGATAGATAGATGGAGCAAACCTCGTTTATCGTGCAATGTAAAAACCTTGACCCGGAAGTTGTAAGAAGTCCGCCAGTACTTACGTAAGTTCATTACCGAATTGGAATCTCAAACTTTCTGAACTCTATAAGACTTCAACTCAACATAAGCTTTGCCTCTATGTCCTTCTTTCTTTTTGATAGAAGTGTTAGGTGCTCTTTGAAAAAGTGGCTCGATTTCTTTTGGATTTAGCAATATCTTTTGGCCATTTTTTTCTTCCTGATTCATGTTTCCTTTTAAGGCTCAGATCTTTTTTATAACTCAAAAAAGCCTTTATACCTCATAATAACCTTTGAAACTGAACGAGGATTCAAGAACTTCTGAGCGGGAAGCTCGATTGTCAATTCTTTATTCTGTGATTTATACATTCCTGAGAAATAAAATAAAACATTTTTTTTTTCGAAGTCGAGTATTTCATAAACTACAGGAGATAAACCATACATGTAGCAATATTTGTAGATCTCAGATAGCAGATTTTGTTTATATAAAAATCTTATATCGTAATAAAAATTTGACTTCTGGATCGTTTTTAATTTTCGAAAAACCCGAGGTGCCCTACTTTGAGGTCATATAGACCTTCCCGATAAGTCTATAGACTCCAAATTCTAAACTTAAGCTTCAAATACTCCCCAATTGAAATGTGAAATTTCATGATAATAGAGCCTACCGCCCATCACTATTTAACACGTTCACGCCGGCACTGCAATTCATGTTTCGCGCCCATAGGCGGTTGCGCTGAAAGCTTTTTGTTCCATCGGACGGGGCCGAACTAAATGTTTCAACGAAAGATTATCGCACGGGAAAACGGTCTCCATGGGTATGCATTTTTCTTTCGATGCTATTGTGGTTATGTTATTGGTTTTGTTATTTGGTGATGCACACTGATTGGTAGTACAATCATATGCGAGCCACCGGTGGTACACGCCGGCGTGAACGTGTTAAAACCATAGGTAGTATCGGATATATTTATAAAAGCTAAAGTAAAAATAATAGTTTATGCCAATTTTTTTCGGAACACATCTTAATTGAAAGTTAAGATTAGTAATTTTAAAAAATCTATTAAACTTATAATCACTTTAATTAATGACTATTCTTTACTATATGCAAAATCTCCGAAACCATTTTATTTTCACAATTTCAAACAATAAATAATGAATGATAAGGAAATAATCATACCAAGAATTTTTCATCATTTTCACCATAACAAAAAGTATAATGACCCATTTATTCGAATAACGCAAATAAAATTAATTTATATAGACTATTTAATTATAAACTACGTCGTTGCACATTTATTGATAAGAAAATAGAAGAAAAACAAAATATGATTATAAAGAATAGAAAAAAATGCTATATAAAACTATGAATTGCATATAATTCTATACCTATACTAAAAAAATCTAATAATGTAGACCAAATACTGTAGACAGATAAACGAATTGACTTTACGAAAAAGTAAGAAAAGTATTTTAAGCAAACAAATAGACAAAATATGATGTCTCCCCTCCAGATAGAAGGAATATCGGTTTACCCAAAAATAGGAGAGGTTTTCTATTATTTTCAATTAGAAATTGAAATTTTATTTAAAAAAATTATTAACATTATACGTGAATTCATTCCTTCTTAAAAGTCTAAAGATTTCATTTTACAATTCATATCAGTTCTCTTATGTATTAAACATTTTAAAATAATGCTATCATAAGTAATTTAAATACATACTATATTACATACATATAAAAGGCTGAATTCCAATCACCATCAGCCGGTTCAAACAGTGTCTTCTTATCACTGTAAAGCAATAATAACAACATTAAATTATCAGCTGACTTGCTCTTTGTTGTACCAATGGATGTATCAATCCCATAAGTCACGATCCACTCAGTCATGTGATGTTTATTTAAAACAGATTACTTTGGGGTCAATCAAAGCTTGAAAGAGCATTCATACATATAGAAAGATAAAGTAAATTTTAAAATAAGTCTTCTTGCCAATGGGTATCGCCTTCTCGTAATACTCAATATACCCTTCACCACCATAGATAGAATGGGTATACCCGTAGTACCCACCATAGGTGGAAAGTTTATATTGCGTATCTTCTAATGCTTGTAAAGCATGAATATATTACTCTTACACAAACCTTTAAGTATACCGATTAACTCAACCTTTTTTTGAGTCGATAAAGTACATTTAGTGCAAATAATATCTTTTAAAATAAGTCACGACTTCTGTAATTAGGCTAATTAGCTACTGAGAATCTCGTAAATTTCCATATATACGCTTTTACGACTAAAACTGTTTCGTATATGGATAAAGAACGCATTCTTCTAGAAATACTCTAAGTAGGTGTATTTTCGCGACTTCAATAGAATCAAAAAGTATTCTCTTACCTGTTTCTTGACGGAGATATCTATAAAACTTTGATAAATAAGGATGAATGTCTGTAATTTTGATATTTGTCTGATTTTATAAAATTGACTTACATATTTATGAAGATTTTTTCTCAAAACTAAATTATCTAATTTTATTAAAATGAATATTTTTACATAAAGAGTGCTCTAAATAAAATTTGTAGTTGAATTTTCTTAAATAAAAATCAAACCTTTTAATATAAAAACTCTACAAAATACGCAAATATAATGACATATTGTACAAAATCATTTAGCATTAAAATGTTTACTTAGTACTCGGGTTTTGCAAAATTATCGACTTTTTTCGGAAACCCTCCCATTAAAGATTTTACAGTTGCTTCTGATACCTTTTTGGAGCATGTGTTCCACCTGCGCTTAAAATCGGACATGTTCTTGGAAATCTTTCCTGTGTTCTTCAATTCCTTTTTTACCAGAGCCCAATACCTTTCCACAGGCCGAAGTTCTGGACAGTTAGGTGGATTTGCCTCTCGTGGTACAAAAATGACATTATTCTTTGAGTACCACTCAAGTGCCTTTTTTCCATAATGACATGATGCCAAATCGGGCCAAAAAAATGTAGTCACTCTGTGCTCTCTTAAAAAAGGTAACAACCGTTTTTGTAGGCACTCCTTTATATAAATTTCTGTGTTTATTGTGCCAGATGCCACAAATACTTTACTTCTTTTGCCACAACTGCAATTAGCTTGCCACACGAGAAACTTCTTAGGGAATTTTGTTTGTTTTTTTGTGCGAAACTCTTGCCGAACATTGCCCCGTTTATCAGCAACATAAAAATCTTGACCAGGAAGTTGAGAAAAGTCTGCCAGTACGTATGTTTCATCATCCATCACACAACAGGTGTATTTTTTTATAAAATCAGACTTCAATTTTTTCGCTCGTTTTTTTGCTTCTAAGTTCTTTATAGCATTGCGATCTGGAACCTTTTGGACTTTGTATGTCTTCAGTCCAGCATAAGCTTTGACTCTATGTGCAAAATTCGTAGAACATTTCACCGTACGAGCTGCTTTTCTTAAAGAAGTGTTAGGCGCTCTTCGAAAGAGTCGCTCGACTTCTTTTGCCTTACCAATATCTGTAGGACCTTTTTTCCTCCCTGATCCAGGGTTTCTTTCAATGCTCAGGTTTTCCTTATACCGTCTGATGGCATTAGAAACCGTTCGAGGGTCAACTTTCAAATTTTTAGCTATTTTTTTAAAAGTCCGTGACGGATTTTTTTGAAAAGTTTTAATTATATTTTCACGAACTTTTTTTCGCAGTCCATTTTGATTGAAATAACTATTGAAAATTAATAATTTCTAAAATAATAGTATCTGACATATCTATAGAAACTAACTTGATCAAAAAATAAATTATTTCTTGCACTATGGATAAATTTTGTCTAAAATAGTAAATGCATATTTTTTTTAGAACACTCTTTATATCGAGGGCTTATATTTTATACCGCCTATGAACCAATTTTTTTTTTTCAAAATCACTTTATTGGTAAACAACGAAAAATAATAAGTCGTGATCAAGAGTAGAGTCTGGTCGGTATTTGTTACGATTACAGTTTCGTAACCGTATTTATATTCTCTTTAATCTAGTACGAAACTATTATCGCCGCAAATACTACTTATTATCCCAATCTTCCAAAAATATCGTTTCAATTTCTCCCTAAAAAGTACATAGATTAAAGAAGATTCATACAAATTACTTTTAATCTGTTATAAAACCTCGTATAGATTTTAGTAAATTATTTTCTATTTTAATTTTTAGAATTATTTGAATTTTTTTTTTTTTTTTTAATTTGAAACTCCTAATGAGGATAATAAAAAATCTTCTAAAAATATCGTTACGATCCCTATTAAAGGTAAGCCTTTTTCAAGTGTCAGGAAGTGGAGCACAACCCTTTGATAATATTTAAAAATATTCATACAAATTACTGTTAATATGCCACAAAACTCGTATATATTTTAGATAATATGTTTGTTCCCGTACTTTAACGAAACAACCCAAACTTACTCAAACTTGTTCCCGTACAAAATTTTCAATACAAATTGTTGTTTTTTGAGTAAATTCTGACAACTTCGGACTGTTTTTTTTTTCTTTTTAATTACTCTTAATATGTTACAAAACTCGTATAGATTTTTGTAAATTATTTTCGACATGAAAAATCCCTTTTATTGAAATAAAGACTTTATGATGTAATGATGTAATTTTTTCGAAATTTTAAAATTGTTTCATATTTCGAAAATCTAAAATTTACCTTTTTTAACGATTTTATTTTTTTTTTTAATAAATAATTCACTTTCCAAATATTTTAAAAATCTCAGTAAATTAGAGAAAATTTAATAATTTATTTTATTCAATTAAACTATTTTAACCGATTTCTCAAAAACTGATTTATTGAATTGGATTTTTCGAAATTAAAATATTTGATTTTAGAGACTTTTACTTCTGATTTTCTTGAAATTTTTGAAAGTTCTTAGAGTTTTTAAAAAATCTTCTTTTGACAAATTCTATTAAACGTATTTGAGAAATTTTCGAAATTATTTTTCTTTAAATTCGAAATTAATTAAAAGAGATACCCATTGTCCAAAATTCAGTTTTCTAGATTAAGCCGATTTAAGTTTATTTATTTTCTGCTTTAAACACTGTTCGAAATAATAAATAATGACAAAAAGTATTGCATACGTTAAGGCTTTACACAAAAACTTCTACAATTAAATTTCACGTTATATTCAGGAATGAAGCAAACTTTAGTCTAGTTTAAATTGTAAGCAATCGTAAGTTTTTAACTTCGAAGTCTTTGGATTTTTAAGTCATTCTTTTCGAAGAACCTTTCGCCATTAAAATGCATTTTGTAGTCAATTATATAGATTTATATTTACTTTTCTTAAATCACTGGGAAAATAAAACGTTTATTTGCCAATCATCTGTAAATTACTTTGTGACATAGTTAGTACCTGCATTTTAGTTAGTTATTGCTTATTTGTAAAAGAGCAAAACCAGTTAGCAATGTGCGCTTTAAAACTATCTCTTATACCTACAAGAGACCGGCATTTTTCGATTACCTCTAGGTACCTTTTAAATTTAGCAAATAATATTTATTGATCTCCCACATGGTTAGTTTGCTTTTGTCAAACATATGTATGTATTATTGTTTAACCTTTGGTTTTTCTGTTTGCTCTTTGCTTTTGTATAAATTTCTGAATTCTTTTTGTTTTTTTATTTTTGCTTTTATTTTATTTCCATTATTTTAGTTATCAGCATAATAAGTTGAGAAAAATAATCTGAAATAATACACATGGTTTACAATAACAACTACTACAACAAACTAAACAGGCTACAACAGTATGAAACAGGCGAAAGAAAACTCCTTTAAATACCAGAGATGATAATGAGGGTTGTTAAATGGGAAGAAAAGTACCAAATAAATTGTTTGCATTTCGGGAATGCAAATATTCATAATGGAATTTTAGAAATTCTATAGTTTGTAGCATTTTTTATACCCTTCACCACCATAGGTGAAAAGGGTATTATAAGTTTGTGCTGATGTATGTAACGCATAGAAATATTTGTCTTATATCCACCTTTTAGTATACCAATAGGCTTAGAATCACTTTCTGAGTCGATTTAGCCGTCCGTCTAGACGGCTGGCTGGACCCCCATGTAATCAAAGTACAGATCATTTTTTTGATAGTGGGACTATGGCTATTGAAATTCGTCAAAATCGGTCATTATTTATGGTACCTCCCATAGGTCCCACTTCCCGGAAATTTGGCCGCAAATATTAATATTTTTTCATGAAATTTAAATGGAATACTACTTATGTAAACCTAAATCACTGTACCAAATTTCGTCGGTCCACATTTGACCATAGCTCCCATACAAACTCTTCTGTCAAAACGCACTAAATGAGACAAAAATCACTAAAATCCTCATAAATCTGAAGGTAATGAGAATTTTGAGTTTATTTTTTGCATACATAATTTTTGTAAAAACTGTTATCAATTTGACAAATTTCAAAATAATCGGTCCACATTTGACCCTAGCTCTCATATAAGTCCAATTGACGGAAAAATCTTAAATTACATAAGTTTTGAGAAAATATTTGTATTATGGCAAAATGTAGCAAATATTTGTCTTTATACAGGAAAAAGACCACCTCCTTTGGCTTTCGAGATATTTGAAAGGTGAAAAGGAATTTTTGGGTTGATTTATTACCTATTTTGTTAAGTTTTTTTTTTTTTGATCTGCTGGACACATCTGAGGACTAACAATTTTTTAAGAATATTCATTTAATTCTTAATAAAATTCTGAATAATTTTTGTGCAATTTGGTTATAGATATCTTCTTTCGTTTAAAAGTTAAAAATATTCAAAGTTGAAATATAAAAAATATCTTTTTTTTAGTTTTTCCCTAAAAGAAGTTTTTAAAAGAAAGCATAATGAGAATGCGTATAAAATAAATTTCTTGTCAATTCGGTTTTTGGTCCTCGCACATGCCCTCTCCAAAAAATGCCAATTTGTAAAAAAAATTAGTTTAAACAAAAATTTCTCAAAGCACCGATTTAAAAAAAAATTATAATGTTTATATTTTCTGAATTATCTATTTTTTCTTAAACGCGCTGCAAATAGAGTCAGTGTTGCCATTTTTGTAAAAAAAATAAGTTTTTAAACCCTTTTTTTCTCCGACTTAGGAATTGGGGATTTTTTCAGTTAAAATTTTTTTAGTCTATTGCTTTTAAATTTTATTGGTGTACATAACTACAAAATTTCCTTGTGATATCTTTATCCATGTCATTTCTACAGAATATCAAAGATTGAAATTATTTTCCTTAAAAAAGTAGAAAAATAATATTTTTTGTTTTTGAAAATCGACTCGAATGCTCCTTGCTTACCACCGTGCCAAATTTCAATCAAATATCTCCAGTCGTTCAAAAGTTACAGAATTATTTCAAAAAAGAAGTTACAGAATTATTTATTTATTTATATATTTCAATAAAAAAGATGCCGCAAGCCCATAGGACCTATTTGGCTGGACTACCAATACAAAAACATGACTTTTAGTAATTATGAAAAAGAAAATTAGTACTACTTATTATATGTAGGGGAAAAAACTAAAGTTTTCACACACTTATAATGGACTAGATGAAAAATTAGGAAAAATTAGTCACGAAATAGTATAGGATTAATCAAACAAAACAAAACTATTATTAATATCTTCTTCCTGACTTGTTAAAAATATTCGTTGAAATGTCGACATCGTATTAGAAAATCTTCTCTCCTGATAGGGTATTATGTAATTCCATAAACGCGCAATATTAACCCTAAATGAATGGTCCATTACTGAAGTCAAATGCAAAGGACAAATTAAAGAGTGTGTTTTATTAGATATTGAAAAATTAAATATATTGGTGTACCTTGGTGTACCATATTTAAAAGTTTTGTAAAAGAAAATAATTTGTCTCAGTCGAACGTACTGAATGAAACCACATCCCAAAAGCTCCTCTTAATAATGCGAGACATGTTCAGTAATATGAAATCCATAAATATAACGTATAATTGTATTAAAACCCACCTTCAACCTCTTCATATTCGTGAGAAAAGTACCTGAGTAAATCTCAATACCATAAATTAGTAAAGGCAGGCATAAACGACGTCTTACAGATAGAGGCAGATAAAAAGCAATACTATACAATTTACGCACCGTCCAAGAGATACGCGATATAACAGAATTAATCTGTAGGTCAAAAGATAACTTATTATCTAAAATAATACCAAGAGTATTATAATGGGGAACAAATTCTAACAATTCGCCATCAAATTTAAATTAATATCATGTTTAAATAATACCATTAGCTTGCATTTCGAAGGATTTAATTATTTCCAAAAAAAGGGACCGTAAACCATTGGTATAGAGTACGGCAACGCAATTGGGTGAGTTTTGGGTAACTTCGGACTGGTTAGCTAGTTTCGTTATAGTACGGAAATATAACTATTATAACATTTTGATCAATTTAATTGTAATAAATAGGGATTTTAGTGCAATACACTATAGTAAAACTTTTTAACTAAATGTTTGACGTCCCAATAATTTGAGCTTTCATAAAAAATTTTTTAAAGTGATTTTTTTTTGTAAATTTTCAAATTTTGTTTCGAAAAAATTTGAATTCTATTAAATAAAAAATTTTTGTGTTGTTCAAAGAAACTTTTCTATTCAAATTGCGTCTAAAATTTGTCACGTTTATAAAATGTACTTTTCTGCTAATTAAAGTACCTTCCGATTTTCTTAGTTTTCCTTCGCTAATTTGTTAATTTTGACAACATTTTCGCTTTTTTTCTGCTGCCTATGTTCGATGGTTGGGTGAATGTTCTCTCTTTCTCTCTCGCGCTTCCACTCTCCCTGGTGTAGATGTTGTATTTGTGATAATACCAGTGCTAGTCGTATGTCAACCCTCAGTAGTGTTAGAGTCTTGCAGTTGTTTGGTTGGTTTTTATTTTATTTTTTTTTAAATTTCGATTACTCTTTCATTTCATTGCGTTACGTTTTCCAAGCAAGACCAAATTTTAAAACGAAATTTAAATCTTTCGAAAACAACTAAAAGTTTGTTTTTTTTTTTTTAACAAAACGCTTAACAAAAAGAATATAAAAACAAAAGAAAATACTAAAAAAAAGTAAAAATTATCTAAGCAAAATAAAAATAAATTTCAAGTGCAAAAATTTAATATTCGACCATTGCTTTTTGTTATCAGAAAATAATAATAAATTCTAAATAATCTATAATCCGACAAAATGGTTATGGAAAATAAAGAACTTGATGTTGTCACTGATATTGTGATACCTGCCATTATAATTGTTGCTTTATTGGCCATTAATGGCGTTTTCCTGTACTACATCTTCAAAAAACGCAAAACTATTGTCTATGAGCAATACGAGGATATAGCACCGGCATGTGAAGAACCCTCGACTAGTCAGCCATTGGTTCCTGGAAGTAGCTCTAAAGTAACCATAACACCCATCAAAGAAGACGCGGAGGCAGGCATAGAAATGCAAAGACTTTGATATTGAATGATTCAAGGAGTTATTAACCAGGACTGCCACCACCACCATCATCCAACTATCCTTCATTCATCATTTATCTATTATCTAATACTTGGCCTAAGTTTTAGCTCTAAGGTCTAGTAGCTTTTGCAAGTTTTCAAGTACAAGTACAATTTTATTTATGTTAAATTTAAAGTTTCTTAAATTTCTTTTAACTTTTTGAGACGAAAGTGTGCATTTCTTATTTTATCTATAAAATAAAATGTTTATAAACATTTAAAAAAACCAGACTAGAAAATCTTTAAATCTTTTTGGATTTTGTATTTTAAAGATTTTCCTTAATTTTATCTTATCTTTTGAATTGTTTCTTGGTAAAATATATTTATTTTTAGCTATTTTTCTTATACTCAGAGACCGAATATTAATACTTTTAAAACAATTTTTTCATATTTTAATCCATACAAAAACAATCATTGAAGTTTAAAAAATAATAAAAATCCCTAATGATTTTTAATTGTTCGAAAAATTTTGTATCGTTTTTCAATCCGATGAAAATAAAAAATAAAAAAATCGTTTGGGATATTTATCAGTTCAAAATAATTTTCATCTTTTTTCATCCGATGAAAAAAAATTTTGATAGAAAATATTCAAATTTTATTTCTGTTATTTCCAGGAAAAATTTTCCTGGTTTCATTCATCATAATGTTAATGCTTACCCCTTGGAGTAGTATATTCTGTAATGTTGTTTCTATCCATGCTTAAAACTTAAGTCGATGGGCGATGGGTCCAAAGAAACAAGACTCGTTTGTATAGCGATCCGCTCGATCCGAGACAGACGATCGTTTGCAGCCGCAATTAATATTTTGAACAGACCCTGGTATAAAAAGTCTTTAGAACGTTTAAATAACAATAAATTCTATTATTGTTGCAAATTTTACGTTGAAATGGTTTTGCGAATCGAAGAAACCACCATTAGTTCCATTAGGATTATTAGGTTTAACTTCGATGTCCTAAAACATTCCAATTAATTGGAAACATATTCATACATTCATTCATTGTTGAAAATTTTAAAATTTCAAAAATATTTTATTTTTTCAAAGTCAAAACAGAAGTTCAAAAATAAAACAATCAATAAAATATTTTTCTGTTCGGATATTTATCGTTAAAGATATTTAAAATATTCATCATGAGGGATATTTATATTTCAAATATAAATCCCTCATTTTTATTCATCGATCGAAATGAAAATAAATTTTCATCGGCAATGATATTTATACTTGATTGATTTAAAAAATAAAACAATATTCGGTCTCTGCTTATACTTTTCAAAACTTTTGATACAATTTTATAATTTTATTATATTGTTTTTATAACTATAAATCATTTTTATTACACTTAACTTTTGCTTAACGTTTTACAACTTTTTTAATATTAATTTTTTTTTTCATTTCTTTTGAATTCTAAAAAACTGTTTTTATTTTTCTATATCTTAGTAATTAAAAAGTGTTAATTATTTAAACAAAACCTACGATTATGCAAAGTTCGCAAAAAAAAATCAAAAAGCAAAATGTAATTAAAGACAAATAAAGTGTAAACAATTTAATATGAATTACAAAAATGTTAATTAAATTTTGTTAATTTTATTTTATAAAAATTAGTATTTTAAAGTCGTGTTACAGAATTCGAAATGTCCCAAAAGAAATATAAAAATGTTAGTTGTGTTCCCGTAAATAACCAAACCACCTATACCAGTCCTAATCATTCCCCCGACTAAAAGTTCTACTCACCGGAATGACTCGAGTTATTTTGGCCAATGTCTGCCAACCTAGTAAAAGCAACTAGTCCGAAGTTACCTAAAACTCAACCAATTTAGTTCCCGTATTCTGTTTTGGTTTGAGTCTTTACTAATTTGAGTCTTTTTTGCCCAAAACCTACCCAATTTAGTTCCTGTATTCTGTTATGGTTTGGGTCTTTACTAAACTGTAAGAGAAAATTCATTCATATTGTCAAAACTACATACAAATTTGCTAAATGCGGTGGTCTCCTGAGTCAGGAAAACATCGACCAATTTACGGGCTTATCGCTATCCGGCTGCAAATAAAAAATTATGGGTCAGTCCAGAATACTTGATCCACTAAAACCACTTGTTGGCCCACATACAACAAAAATTCTAAATGCTTGGTATGTCTACCTCGCCACCGACTCCGCAACCTAATCTCAATTTAACAGGACACTGCGTTTTTGGTCAGACGCCTTAACTTTCAACACTATGACTCCTGTTGCAGTTGTCACAACATCGAAGAGGAGGAGACTGTACTCATCTTTGACTACATTTCAACTTTTTAACTACTGATCAGATTTTGCTAGCACAGTCGAATTTGGACGACTTCAACTTGAAAAATCATTGCCTTTTTGCAAGAATGCGGACTTTTAAAATAGATGACAGAAAATATTTTAGATAAGGTCCTTTAATCCTTTAATTTCCCACTTTTGTTCATGTAAAGAAATCTTCAAAAACCTTTAATATTTTCTGTTTATTACTTCCCATTCTCGTTATATTTATTATATTTGCTTCTCTTTTAAAGTTCTAGGGAAAATCAATAAAATATTATTATATACATTTTCTTTGGGCTTTTCTTTTGAAACCCCTAATAATACAATTTTGTAGCACATGTTATTTGATGACTAATGACATCATGAATCACTGCTTTCCGCATATTCATCTTCTCTGACTTGATTATTTTTGAACAAATTTTTTTGTATTGTAATTTAATTTACATTATTAACTCACACACACTCTTTCTAGAATTCTGTTATTTTCGATTTTCGAAATTGCCTTCTTTAACAAAATAATATTGCATTATTAAGTAAAATTTTATTTTTATTAGCATGGGAATTTTGAAGAAATGAAATTTAAGATATCAGTCAAAAGAATTAAAACCCAAATTTTCATTTTTTGGAAAATAACAGAAAAATATATCAGAAACCGATCGATTTCCATTACATACCGGATAGCACAAATTGGAGTAGTCGGAAAACTAAACATATCAGCTGCATAAAACCTAAATACTAAATACTAATTAGATTTCGCTAGCACAGTCGAATTTGGATGACTTCACTTCCAAAAATCATTGCCTTTTTTTAAAGTATGCGAACTTTTGAAATAGATGTCAGAAAATATCTCAGATATGTATGTTATACAGATTTTGAAATTTAAAAGGAAAATATGTATATAAACAGAAATACGAATCCTATTAGAGTATTTTTCATATGACTGACCTAAATCAGGTCTAAATTGAGACTTATAAATCCCTCGAGGTACAAGTTTCATATCGCTCGTATAAACAATAAATTGGAATCGGTCAAATACTCGAGAACACGATTTGAAGAACAAATTAAGTTTTATGCAAGACATGTTTTGTATATACGCACGTTAACCCTTAGTCCAAAACTCGGTCCACATTTGACCTTAGTGGTGATATATTGTCAGGCTTGACCATCAAATTGTTTGTTTTTTAACTAATAAATCTATGAAAACGAATTTTATATTTGCTTTGGAAAAAAAAGTAAGTTTGTGGTTATACTTTTGGATAAAATGTATTCAATTTAGCTTTTGGTACAGATTTTCTTGTATTCGGGAACTCGGTTTCAGAAATATTTTTTGTTTAAAAATATCATTTATAATGAAAAACTCTCGGACATTTTCTTGAAATGGTTTCCTACTTTCTCCTATTATATCATCGCTTTTGTGTGGTCAATGAAGCTTAAGTACTTGTAAAATTGTAAAATAAATCTCTTGAAGGTTCTGTTTAGACCATATGGATCACAGAAACCATTTTCAAAACCAGTATACCAATCCTATTAGAGTATCTCACATAAGACTGGCCTAAATTAGGCTTAATTGAGACTCAGAGAAAAATTTTATGAAAATAAGTAGAGATAAAAACAATAAACTATACCAAATTTTGGAATCGATCAAATAAGCGAGAACACAATTTGAAGAACTAATAAAGTTTTATACAAATACTTTATCCAGACTTGTTTTGTTTGTATATACGCACATTAATCGTAAGTCCAAAAGTCGGTCCACATTTGACCGTAGTAGTGGTATATTGCCAGGCTTCACTGTAAAATTGTTTGTTTTTTAACTGATAATTCTATGAAAACGAAATTTTACATTTGCTTGGGAAAAAAGTAAGTTTGTGGTTATATTTTTAATTTTGGCGATTTTCTTTTGTTCGGGAACTCGATTTCAGAGATATTTTTTGTGTGATTTATAATCAAAAACTCTAGGACATTATCTTGAAATGGTTTTCTACTTTGTTATATTATATTATCGCTGCTCTGTGTTCAATAAAGCTTAAGTACAAGTACTTAAGCCTCAATGACTTGAAAAATAAATCTCTTTATGGGTCTGTTTAGACTATATGGACCCCGGAAACCATTTTCAAAACCAGTATGGCAAACACATGGCATTAGGAGTTCTATAGTTAGTTTTGGTGTACTACTTACATCGAAGTATTATATAATTATTATATAATTTAAAACTTCACACGACACTGTGCCTTTAGGTTACATGCTAGGGGACTTAATATTCCGAAGTATAAATTTAGCAGGAAAAAACACATTAACCACCTCTTCATTGCCAAATTTTAGCGCATCTTAGGGCTTATATTCTGGAAAACTCTTCATTTTATACTCCCAAACTCTTTATTTTATACTCCTAACGGCTAGCACCAGGTACCCAGTAAGAACAGTGTCAAACGTTTGAAATATGATGACTTTTACATTTGATATAAAACGTTTTTTTCAAACCTGAACAGATGTTTGAGATTCACATTCATTTTCAAATGAGGGTTCATTTGAGAATAAACGTTTGAAAAATGATAGTTTCTCAAATTGAGAATAAAGGTTATTCTCAAATCATTATCAAACCCTAAGATGATTTGAGAATAATTTGAAAAATGGTGTTATATAAATTTGATATCAAACCTTATTTCAATTTTTTTTCAAACATTAAAAAAAAATTTATGTTAAATAAAGTTAATGTTTAAGATATTTTAATGGAATGACATTGCATTTCAAAGAAATTCGTTATTTCTTTTGGATTTTTTAAAATTGATCAATATTTGACCATAAAAACTTGCTTAAAAAATTTCAAGATAAAAAATTCAAAAATAATATGCATATGTAAATTTTCTTTGTTTCTTAAATTTTTTTAAATAACAATAAAAAAATTATATTTTAAGCAAAAGAATTCAAATATGATGCACCGTTTTAAAAAGCAAAATAAACAAACTCAAAAATACAACGCCATTTTATTTATGTTCCACATGTAGATGATATCCACATTTGAAAAACCTTTGAGAATGAGGTTTGATAATGATTTGAGAATAAAGACATTTCTCAATTTGAGAATAAAGTCCCCTTTTTGTTGAGAACGCCATTATTCTCAAATCAGTATCAAACGTTTGACCTTTGAAAAAAGATTTATTTTCAAATCATCCTCAATTTGAGAACAAACCTTTTTTCTTACTGGGTATTAGGTGTATAAAATTTCCTGACTAAATTTATAGGCACCCAAATGCATATGTTGTACTCCAGGGACGCTGACTACAAGTCCCGAAATAAGGTCCTAAAATCATTAGCTGGCACCTAATGAGGAAATTGTTGCGACATATTAAGCATTTGGTCACTCACTCCTTAATTACGCAGTTCCAGTTTGGACCTCTTTCATTAGCGACACCCAATGGCGAAACTTGCAAACATCCTAAAATAATGCACTCTAAATTGTAACCAGATGTGTCAAAATGACGAATGTGGATCATTTACATGAGGAAACCAGTTTACAGTCGGTCAGACAACATAATGTGTTGCTTACTAGACAGTTTCTGACGTTCCTAACCATCAGATGCTGATGAAGGATCCACTTCCTTGGCACATACGGATAGATTTAAGCACTATCGTGCGGACATCCAAAACGTCATTCCATCGGACGTTGACCGATTGTCCATGACGAATCTGCAGAAAACATTGCATCAAATGGCGGTCACTAATGCGTTAATGAACACCCTGGCATTTTAAACGTTGCCCAGCCTGTCTTGAAAGCCCTCACGACACGGTGCACTTATTTTATTGGCCAACTGATTTGCGCCCAGTTGACCTATGGCATAGGCCGATAGAGATGGCCCCATTTCTCTTAATATATTTATTTTATCATGTCACAGGAAATTTGTTCTGCTACAAGAACAAATTCAACTCCACTTTGAAAATAGAAAGTGGTTTCATTCCGAAAAATGTTACTTTTTCTATGAAGCAAAATACGGAATTCTTCTAATTTCGAACGAAATTGAGTTCTGTGATATAATGGCTGATTGTTTCAGATTCTTTTAATTTTACCCCATTGTGCATTAAGGAGTTTAACACCTTTGATTTCATATAACAATTTGTACATGATTTCCATATGAAATTTTTTAGTTTTACTTATACATATGTTATGTGTATGGGAGCACTTGTTTCTGGAAGCATGTTCTCTTGGTCTTGCATTTGTACAGGCAAATATTATGAGCATAACATAGCATTTCCTGTTTTAAAATTATAAAAGGAAAACATGACAAGTCACCCAACAACCGACAACAACAATATCCGAGAAAACCAAGAAGAATGCAAAAAATAACCAATTGACCATTAACTTAGAAATTAATTCATTGCTATTCTCACTGGTTGTCTGGTGGTCTTTGACTTTGGAACTAAGAATAATTCTGTGTTTAGTAACACTTGAAACATTTTGTAGAATTTGGTTAATTGGGTTGTACATATGTATTTTGTTCAACTAATAATTATCTTGTATGCTAACGGCGGCACTATTGTATGGGCGAGGTTTTCAATTTAAAAATTTTTATTTTGAAATATGAAATCTTTTTCATTCAAATAAAAAGAAAAGATTCCGTCCAAGAACCTGTTTTATTCCAGACATGGAGGTTATAATTTAATTGTTTGCAATGAGATTAAAGCTTTTTCGATTACTGGGGACTGTAGGGTACTTTTGTCATTATTTTTTTATTTTAAATAGTCATGTTTACAAAACCTAATTATACAATGAGTAAAAACAATTTAAACACAAAAATATTGTTATTATTATTATTATTATTTGCAAGTAAATGCGTCGACATTTCCGTCCCTAAACTATTCGTTATGATTTCATCATTAAGTTAATCGTTTACATAGAAAAGGTCTTTTGTCAGTTTCTAATCACTAAAAGCTTTTACGTGCAATTTGATATATATTTCAATTGCATTGATTTAAAAGGGAATTATAGTTTGTAAAATTTCTTTTTGATCCTAATTTATTGATGTCTATTAAATCAGTTCATCAGGATGTTCTTGCATAGATTATACACCTCCAAAATCCTAGTGCCAGCTGCCGTAGCAGAGGAATTTCTTTTCGTACTTCGTACTTTACCAAGTACAATTATCTTAGACCCTTAGACCAAATACGTCGGAATGGCTCCAAGATAACTCTCTTTCACGTTAGTCCTGACCTAGAATCCCATTTGGGTTGTTTTCCGCATCCTCAACTAGGTTTCTCAGGTTTCCAGGATTTAACATGAGGAGGTGCAAGTAGGAATTGAATACAGTCATTACCTGTTAGCAGGAAACCCTGACAACAACTGCATCCCAAATGCAAGGCGCATGCTCCACTGGGAGTCAAAAATAGCAGAAGAAATCAGTTTGATGTTAACTGCATCCCATTTGCATCCCAAAATGCAAGTCCCTATGCTCCACTGGGAGTCAAGAATAGCAGAAGAAGAAGAAGTCAGTTCGATGTCTTGCAATCAAAGTACAAACAGATTTCATTATTTTCAATTCCGGTTAAACGGAACTACATATAGTCGGTCTTATATAGAAAGGTATTAACTCACACTTTTCGAAATTGATTTTTTTTATGATTCCAATGCATTTAAAGCAAATACACCTCCACGCAATTTTATTAAAACTAGAAGTTATTTAAGGAATTTTCTAAAAAGCCCTAATTTATTCCTAAAAAATATATTTTCCAAAGCCCTATCTCGCCTGATTATGACTCGTTGCATCGACTAATGATAGAAAACTTTCGAATCTTAAAGCTTTCCGTTGAATGTATAATGATGTCTTTCGATATCGAAAGATTTTTTATATAAAAAAACATTCGTCGTTAAAATATTTCAGATAGAAAACTTTTTATACAAAACTTTTCTAGAAAATATTTAATATCAAGAGCTTTTCTATTGATAACTTTAATATCTAAAGCTTTATAAAAAAGCTGTTTATATTAAAAATTCTTATATAAAACTTTCGATGTAGAAAGGATTCCTATAATAAACATTCGATATCGAAAGATTTCTTATAGAAAACTTTCAATGTCAAAAGCTTTCCTATAGGTAACTTTTGATACAAAAAGCTTTCAACTAAAATCGAAAACTTAAAAAAAAATGATTTTCTATAAAAAACTTTTGATTTCGAAAGGTTTCTTATAATAAACTTTTGATATTAAAAGATTTTCTTCAGAAAACTTTCGATATTAAATGATTTCTTATATAAAACTTTTGTCGTCCAAATATTTCGGATTAAAAACCTTTTATATCAACAGATTTCCTTAAAGTTACTTTTAATATTCAAAGCTTTCATATAATAAACATTCGATATCTAAAGATTTTCTATATAAAACTTATGATTTTCTTCATAAAACTTATAGCCTGTTTCACGATTTCGAAAGAAAATCTACTCGAAAGAAAGTGAGTAACTCGAATTCGAATTAATTTTGGTTTCACTATTTCGAAGCCTTTCGTTCGTTTCTATTCGAAAGCCAAATATCAAGTGTCTCATTTTGACATTTGCTTTCGTATTGCTGGTAACTTGTTCGAAATAGTGAAACAGAAATTTGTATGAAAATACTTACGTTTTCTTTTGACTTGTTTTTTGACTTATCTTTCGTATAAAATAAAGTTAGTGGAACGAAAAACAAATTTCGTTCGTATAGGATAAGAAAGAAAGCTCTCTTTCGAGATCGTGGAACAGGCTATTAGAATACCGAAAGATTTCGTATAGAAAACATTCGAAGTTAAACTTTTAATATCGAAAGATTTCCTATAGAAAACTTTTGTCTCCTGTAGAAAGCACTCGCTATTGAAAGGCTTCCTATAATAAACATTCGATATCTAAAGATTTTCTATAGAAAAACATGATTTTTTTATATCAACAGAAATCCTTAAAGTTACTTTTAATATTCAAAGCTTTCATATAATAAACATTCGATATCTAAAGATTTTCTTTAGAAAACTTATGATTTACTTCATAAAACTTTGAATATCGAAAGATTCACATAGAAAACATTCGAAGGCAAACTTTTAATATCGAAAGCTTTCATATAGAAAGAAAACTTTTATCTCCTGTAGAAAGCACTCGATATTCAAAGATTTCCTAAAGAATACATTTGCTATCGCAAGCTTTTCTATGGAAAACTTTGCTTTCCTATAGAAAACATTCGCTATGTAAAGCTTTACTTAATATAATTTGTTTTGATCACTTCAGAAAAGCCCGTAAGTTACATTTATACTCTGAAAAAAACTAAATTGATTTATTTATTTTAAATTATAAAAATAGTTTGAAGAAACAAATTCGTCCTTTAAAAAAATTGAAAATAACTTGCATGAATAAAAACAAACGTAAAATTTTGTCAATTACTGTTTTTAAACTGTTTTTACCTTCTCCTATAAAGTTTAAAATATGCGAGTTTTAGGGTCTTTCTATATGAGACCAGCGATATATTTAACCCTCTTTGACTGACGTGGCTTGACTACCAGATGCTTTTTTTACATTTAAACACTTATAAATTTTTCCTCAGTGGTGTAGGGTATCATATAGTTAAACTTGGCTGACCCAAAAATCATAAAAAGGAATCATAAATTTAAAGAAAAGGCATGAAAATATCATCAATCTGCTACAAAACACTTTTCGATATTTAGTCATGACTATTAGTCATTTAGAGCTATTGTCGCCGACGTTTTTTTGACTTGATCCAGGTAATAGATTAAAGAAAACTCTTACAAGTTTTCTTTAATCTATTACAAAATATTATATATATAGTAGAAAAAAATAACACAGCAGCGAATTAGCCTTCTTACGATGGTTGAAGTCGTATATTCGGCTACGACGGTTAGTACAAGATTAAAGAAAACATCAACACAATTTCATTAATCTAGTACTAACTGTCGTTGTCGAATATACGACTACGACAATCGTAATAAGGCTGAATGCCTGATATCATCTTTTAATTTTCTTCAAACAAAGATCTTTCAAAAAAGTGACAAAGGTCCCTTTTTAAAATAACTATTCAAAATGCTATTTATTCACTGAGACTACTAATCAATCCCATATTTTTCTGACAAATCTTCATCCCTCTTTTCAGTCTAATATTATAATAATTTAAGCTGCTGTCAATTTATTTTAATTAAATTAATTGAAAGCCTTCAACAACGCTAAAACAAATTCTCCGTTTATTTACATAGATCGGTAGGCGGCTGATCATCATCAGCGTCTGCTTTGAGTGCTTTATTGGCGAAAAGATTTTAAAAATTGAAAAATTTTCAAAAGGGTGTTGTGGTCACACGTTTTAGTAAAAAACAAATGTTTCTTTCTATTTTATTGGCATTTTTATTGCGCCTGCATTGAATAAGTAAATGTATTTATTTTTTACATAATTTAATTTTATCGCTATTTTAGTAATTTTGCTATAGAAAATTTGAAAACAAAACAGTTTCCATAGCAAATTTATTTTTGTTGTTGTTTGAGTAAAAATGCTTGACAAATTTATTGAAGTAGTGGCAAGTAGTGCAGATAATGCAAATATCTGTAGAACTCATTGTTTTAGAAATACTTACAATTAGACTAGCAAAATATACAAATCTTCATATAAAAGAACTATTACATTTTTATAGTACATTTTGTTTTCTTTAACCTCAAAATAGACTTTAGTTTCGGCGATAACATTTTTCTCCGCGATAAATTTCTTAAGAGGTAAAAAAGGGTAGCATTTACTACATATTTACATTCGAGCCATGAATAAACCTATTTTAAGAATTAGTTTTGCTATATAAACAAAATTTTGATCATAATCCCCTTTTATGTCCATAACTCGACAACGATAGTTTCGTACAAGCTTTAAAAAGTCTTTATAATGTTTTTATTACTCGTAAAATATATTATGAGTTTCGTACTAGATTAAAAGAGTAATTTATATGTAAATCATTATTTTGTATATAACAAAACTCGTATAATTTTTTTTTTTAATTTTTTCCTATTCAAGTTATTTTGGATATATCTAACTATCCTAGTTTTCTTCGCTACTATCCTTCGTATATGTCTTGTAGATATGACTAAGTAAAAATTTGTATTCATAAGTTAAAATTTTTTATTTTACTGCCACAAATGAAAACCGTTTTGAACTTTTATTTAAAGTGCTCTGTCCCCGATCCTATTTAATTTATAATGAACATTGAGAGATAGATAATAAGCCTATTTTGATATGTTATTGGACTGATAAGAAATAACATTGCACCTGTCTGAATTTGTATAATTAGCAATTAATATAAGTATCAAATTATTTGAAAGAATTAAATTTCGAATATGAAGAAGTTGACGGATTAAAAAATATGTGTTGAATTACATTGAATTTGATTGAAATGTTTGGTTTAACGACTCATCGGTAGTAGTCTATAATCTATTACCAATCAGTCGTTAATTAAAGTTTTTAATACGACAACAAAATAAAGGCACAAGGCCAGTACACGCGGCTTACGGCTGCGGGCGGTCGTAGTATTGCCAGTACATAAAATGTGCGTTTGTTTACAATAATATTCATATAAAAATATATTTGAGTAGGGTATATTTAAATCTGGCAGCACTGAAAAAATCTGCCGCGCGGAAAAGTAGAACAAAGTTCTACTTTTTTCCTTTGCCGCTTCAAACTTGACAAATCAAAAAACAGCTGATTGCCGCCCGCAGCCGCTTGCCGCGTGCATTGGCCTTCTACCTTAAGGCCACACCTTGAAAATACTTCTAACGATAAAGTAGGAAATTTTCAAAGAAAGTTAATTCTTGCCTTCATATACACTAAATATGCACTGAAGTATATCTTCCGAAAATACGTAAATATCAGCTTTAATCTTTTACAAAGCAATTTTAGACATTAGAACAGTAATGAGACATAATTCCTACTTAGTTTGATTTTCTAGCCATAGCCAGGCGGCGCTTAAGGCGCTACGAGGACATACATCATCTCCAAACTAGTGAAAAATGTAGATTACCTCTATTTGACCCATCATTCAGTTATAGGATTAGATTCCGGGTCATTGCGACATCGCTGGCAACGAAGTCGAGCCAAGACTTCAGTCAAAAAGTGACATACATTGCTCCACCTATCTGTCACTTTTATTGTGGTATCAAGTCTTCAATCAGCAAGGAACCCACAAGGAAATGGGTAAACATAGCTACGTGTATTACATCTAGGGCTCTATGGCCTAAACCGGACATTAGTGCCACCAAATCTCTACTAGGTCTGAAATAGGACAAGCTTAAGAAGATGTATAGGGATCTTGACGGGACACTGTGCCTTAATTTCTAGGCTAAACAGGTGGGATGGTAGCTTTCTAGACCTCTGCTGGCTATGTCTAGATGAGGATTCGTCCGAATCGTTAGAACACATTCTATGTCACTGTCCAAGGCTCCAAATTGAACTTCAGGATTTCCAACGGTGCAAACTGCAAGATATTGTAGATTTCATTACTGGGGGGTAACTACGTATCTCGATTCGAAAATAAAACTGTTCTAATTTGTATGCTTAAAGCATTGTGTTTCGAAAATAAACCCCCCTGGACTCAATTGGCTTAGATAGGGTACTCTTCTTCTTCTGTGTATTTCTTTTCTCTTCTTCTTTTCTATCTATTGCTGAAGGATCACAATGGACCCCAAGGTCTCCGAGTGAAGGTGTCCCTTCGACACTGCCTTTAAAACATAACCTAACCTTGTTTTTCTACATTCATCGCAATTGCCGTTTTTCTTGACTAAGTGTTTTTTTATAATAAATTATTTGAACAAATTTACAATTTTCCTTTAATCTATTACCAAAATGTTGAAAATATTTTCACTTTTACGAAGGAATTGTTACCATTAATACAATATGGCACTTGTTATAGTTTTATTTTTGTACTAAAAATTTTTAATAATAGATTAATTAGCAAAATATAAAAGGTTCCTTTAATCTATTACCAAATAGTTGTGCGTTAAATATGACAAGAGCTAAACAGGGGGATGTTAGTTGAACACGTTTAACGAGAAACTAAAAAGTTTGTGAAGATTTTCAAGTCTAAATCACTTAAATTGATATTTTATTATTCGTACTAAATTAAAGAAAATGTGAAAATATTTTGTTTATTTCTAATACAAAGTAGCTGCAATGGTAAAATAAAACGTTACTAAATCTGTTAAATTTTTGGGCTAAGAATTTTTGATAGAGTATATATTCTGCCTTATTACGGTTGTCGAATATACGACTTCGACTACGACAGTTAGTACTCTGTTGTTTCTCACATTGAATACGACAAGAGCTAAATAGGGGAAAGTCATAAACAATTTAAGTAAAATTGAGTAATCCGTGAAGAAAGTACTACAATTTTCATACTAGATTAGATAAAATACATAATTATCTCCTTTAATCTGCTACAAAACAGTTTTAGTCCTTAAAATGAAAAGCCCTTAAATGAATCGATATTCTTTCTAATCCCCCTTGTAGCTACTGTTATTTATTTCTCAAGACTACGGTAATAGATTAGATAGTTGAGGTGTCATATTTTCATTAATCTATTACCTATCAAAATATCATTTCAATAATTATATGAGGTGTCATATTTTCATTAATCTATTACCTATCAAAATATCATTTCAATAATTATATGCTACAATCATAGTACAATTACAAAAATTTGAATATAATTTCGAAATCAAAACAAAGAAACTAATTTTAATTTCTATTTCTTCCATAATTTCAGTTGGAACACCGTAAAAACTATGCCAGCGAAATTGAGGAACGTTTCCGCCGAAAGATTTTCAACGAAAATCGTCACAAAATTGCCAAACACAATCAATTGTATGCTCAAGGCAAGGTATCCTTCAAGCTGGGCTTGAACAAATATGCCGATATGTTACATCACGAATTCAAACAAACCATGAATGGCTACAACAATACCTTGCGTAAACTTATGCGGTAAGTAGGCAACATCAAGTTTAATATTCCTTAACATAAGTAAATTTAATTATTGTATTATTTTTGTTTTTTATCGTATAGTGAACAAATTGGCTTGACCGGTTTTACTTACATTCCTCCCGCACATGTTACTGTACCAAAATCTGTTGATTGGCGTGAAAAGGGTGCTGTTACCGATGTCAAGGATCAAGGTCATTGCGGTTCTTGTTGGTCTTTCTCCAGTACTGGTGCCTTGGAGGGTCAACATTTCCGCAAAACTGGCGTTTTAGTTTCGTTGAGTGAACAAAATTTAGTCGATTGCTCCACCAAATACGGCAACAATGGCTGCAATGGTGGTTTGATGGATAATGCCTTCCGTTATATTAAGGATAATGGTGGTGTTGATACTGAAAAATCCTATCCCTATGAGGGTATTGATGATTCTTGCCACTTTAACAAGGCCACCGTTGGTGCCACCGATACTGGTTTCTTTGATATACCCGAAGGTGATGAGGATAAAATGATGAAAGCTGTTGCCACCATGGGACCCATTTCAGTGGCTATTGATGCTTCTCATGAATCTTTCCAATTGTATAGTGAGGGTGTTTACAATGAACCCAATTGTGATGCTCAAAACTTGGATCATGGCGTTTTGGTTGTGGGCTATGGCACCGATGAGAGTGGCATGGACTATTGGTTGGTTAAGAACTCTTGGGGCACCACCTGGGGTGATGGTGGCTACATTAAAATGGCTCGTAATCAAGACAATCAATGTGGTATTGCTACTGCCTCCAGTTATCCAACTGTTTAAAAAGAATTTTTCACTCTTTTTTATAAAATTCATTTACTTTTTTTTCATATTTTAAAAATATAATTTCTTTTAAATTCGTTTATATTTTAATTATTCGTATTTAATCGTTTTTAGTTTATCTTTTTTTTTGTCCCTTTTTATTAAATGTAAAGTATCTGTTAGTTAGATAATCCTTTAATTGAATCTTTTTTAAATCACATTTTCTAGTTTTGTCAGGGATACAAAAATTGCATACCATTTAAATACAATTGTCATAAATATTTAAATAGATACTTATGTATATAAAAAGTTAAAATAATAAAAAAAAAAATATAAAATTATAAAATTTTTTTCTTATTATTTTTATTTTTCGAAAAGAATTTCTTTCGAATCGAGAAACGGAGTAACTCCTTAGCTGAAGTGCTGAGTTTTTGAACGTTCGTATTTTGACGAGTATAATTAAATAACACTCCTTAAAAATGTATTTACGATACTATCTAAAGAAAATGACAATTTGGGTTATTCTTTGACTATTTGTTTGTATTTATCTATTACGAAATATCGTAGTCGTAAAAGTTTCACGTGCGAAAGGATCTAAAATAGTTCGATTAAATAACACGGACAAGAGCTGGGGGTAACCGCGTATCTCGATTCGAAAATAAAACTGTTCGAATTTTTATGCTTAAAGCATTGTGTTTCGAAAATAATTTCTTTCGATTTGCGGTTTTATTGAAAAATCTCTTGAGTTCGGCGAATTCACACTTGCTGCCTTCCTAGACATAAACCACAACTAGACTGGACGAAACTGTCAAGTACATTTAAGAGACGTCAAAGGTAGATTTAAAAGACGTCATCTTCATATAACAAGTAAGTAAAGTAATGAAGATCACTCTTACCCCTATCCACCCACTAGGGGTGAAACCCCCCATGAAGGCAACTGACGAAGATACTCTGAAGAATATATAGACAACAGATGGTCTACTAAGGAGCCAAAAAAAAATGTATCTTGACGTTTCTAAAATGTCAACCTAGTTAAAATCTATGTTTTTTCCATGATTTAATAATTCTGAAGGTTGTTCCATTCTCTCTTTTTGTCGCCATGATAACTTTCTGACGTTTGTTAGGATAGTAAAAGTTTGTGCTACCATATTTTTGCCGGCAATCCAACTTTTCTAATATTTTATGATGACAAAATTTATGCAATTATGTATGCCTTTATGCATAAAAAACTTACGAATATTTACGAAAAAGCTTCAATAAATAATCATACAATTTGTTTCAACTATATTTCTTTAATATTGAATGTCTTCATTACATGCTTAACTTCAAAATTACACATTTTTGACAATTAATCCCAATGTATTACGTACCCCTTTTCTTAATGTGGCAATGTTTTTCTTTCAATTGTTTTCAAATATCAAACTTCAAAAACCTAATAAACTTCAAAATAATTTTAAAGAGAGAGAATGAAACTTCCTTGTTATTATTATTTCATGGTTTTTTCACAATAATGCTCCAAAAGAGTCAACTGTAAAGAGATTAATGGATAAATTTGCCGAAACTGGGTCTGTTAGTGATGTAAAGACAACAAAGCGCATTCGACCAAGTCGATCGACCGAAAATGTCGCAGCTGTACGTGATGATGTCGCTCAAACTACATCCACCTTAATTCGACACCGAGCTCAGCAAATTGGTGTCTCCAAATCCACTATGCAGATTTACATCTTCATGCACACAATGTTCAATTAACTCAGAAACTGAAGCCAGGGGGGTAACTGCGTATCTCGATTCGAAAATAAAACTGTTCGAATTTGTATGCTTAAAGCATTGTGTTTCGAAAATAATTTCTTTCGAATCGAGTTACGCGGTAACCCCCCAGATGACCATGGACAGCGAAGGGAGTTCGTTAATTGGGTATTGGAGAGACAACATGAAAATGCTGATTTTGCCGATAAAATCATCTTCAGTGACGAGGCCCATTTCCATATTGATGGCTTCGCCAATAGGCAGAATTGTCGCATTTGGGGTGAGGAAAATCCTCGAGTGATTCACGAGTAACAAATTCATTCTCAACTTGTCACTGTGTGGTGTAGTTTTTGGGCTGGAGGAATCATTGGACCTTTTTTTAATGAACATGAGGCAGGTCAAGCGCAAACAGTCAATGGTGTTCGGTATCGTGAAATGATAACCAGTTTGTCTTGCCTATAACTGAAGAAATTAATGTGGCGGGCATGTGGTTTCAACAAGACGGCGCCACATGTCATACAGCCAGAGAAACAATTCAATTGCTACTTCAGTCATTTCCCGGTCGTGTTATTTCGCGTTTTGGAGACCAGAATTGGACGCCTAGATTGTGCGATTTAACACTTTTAGATTTTTTGTTCTTTGTGGTTTTTTGAAGTCAAACCATCGACGCGAATAAGTTGACGGCGATCAAGCCTTAAAAGAGAATTTTTTTTTGGAAATTTAATTAAAAGATCGCGTGTGTGCCAGCAAAGCCGCGGCGGCCATCTGCACGATATCTTGTTCCATTCATAACCTCATTCTGTCTACTTTACGATATAACAAAGTTTTACGATTTTTTTTTTTTAATATATGTTTTATTTAAAATTTAAAAATTGCGTTCTAGTTGGGACACTCATTATTTGCAATATTTAAACGAAAATTATGTATTTAGATTAAAATTAAACCAGAAATATAAATCGGTCGAAAAAAATTTGTTTTTCTAAGCACAGCTTATGTTATGTGACTTAGGTCATTCTGAATTGCAAAAATTTGAAACCAAATAACCTATCTGCAGTACTAATTAGTATGAATAAATCAAATTTTTTATACATCGAGCCCTAACCGCCAAAAAGACTCAAGCGCCAAAAAATAAAATTTACAGGAGAAGCATTTTTTAAAATATCTTTGGACAGTGAATTGTCTTTATTGTTTTTGCTGTAAAATCTCAACGGTAAATTATACTGCCCTGATATATTGTGAGATGACGCAGATGATCATGAATAATAAATTTTCATAATAAAATGAAAATCGTCCATTATGTCGCTTAAGCCCTTTTGGCGGTTATAGCTCGACATATAAAAATTATATAAATTAAATAATAACAATTATAGTTTTTTTTACTGGTTTAAGCAAATGAAAGTACTTAATGATTGTTTAAATTACACTATGCAACAAAATTAAACTTTTATCGCGATTTTTGATGATTTAGTTTTATTTTTTTAAGTGCGTAAAGGTCCTCTAGGTACAAAAACTGTAATAATTTGGTGATTTGTGATATTAGATTTTGCACAGATATACGTTATGATATAGGGAATAATAATCCATAAAAAATACTCAATTTTGAAAATTTTGCGGATAGGTTATTTGGTCTTTAAGATGACGATATGTATAACATTTTGTTACCAGTTCAAAATATGTGCTAATGTTGCTAATATTTTGACACCATACTTATTCTCTTTGCAATCGTATCGTTTCAATATTTGTTTTCGAATGCTAATAAAAAAAATCAAAAATTGGAATTATCAGGCATGTCACGAATTCCGTTCGGAATTGAAACCATTCCGTAGTTGAATTCCGATCGAAATGGTTTTAGGTTCTATAGATTCCGAAAAATTTTAAATGTCCAAAATTAGTACAAAATAAGATTTTTTCAATTGAAATTTTCAACTCTATCTTTGTTTTAACAAAAAACACTGATTGAGGAAATTGTTCAAATATTGAATAAACAACTAAAAACATTCAATTCCACTTTGAAAATAGAAAGTGGTTTCATTCCGAAAAATTTTTTCGTTTTACTTTTTCAATAGAAGCAAAGTGCGGAATTCATTCTACTTCCGAACGGAATTGAGTTCTGTGACATGGCTGTATATTTGATAGGAAAACATGATGAAGGCTCATATATACAGGTTAACGCATGGCTACAACAAATACAACAAGCCAAAAACAACATTAATTTTGTTGTTGGATAGTAAGTTTTTTAATGCCAACATTTTAAACAACAATTCGACAATTCAGAATAACAACAATAATTTGACATTAGAAAACTTAAACAAATTTTGAACTAGAACAAATTTTGAAAAACAGCTGACGAGTTGCAGTCACTTGTTATAATTACACTATGAACATGATCAAATTTTATATGTATGATAAGAACTATCATACATTTGAAATTAAATACTTTATTAGAAAAATTAGTAAAGAGTTTTTTTTTTAATACAATTAATAAACTTTCAATATTGCAAAAAAATTGTGTGTATTTATTAAAATAACTTAACAAACGTGTACATTGAAATAATTAAATTATTTATACATAATACATGACATAGAATTTGTTTTAATTAAAATTACATAACTAATAGGAAATAATTGAGCTAAAAAGAACAGTTTTATACAATTGGAATTTATTTTTGATTTTTACAAAAATCAAGGTTTTAACAAAAAAAAAAAAAAAAAAAATGGAAAAAGTTTTGAAAAAATAGTTATTATAGATAAGATTAAATTTAATTTAATTTCAAACAAAACTAACAATTAACAGTCTTTGTTTTATATTATGTTTTTCTATTTTTTTTTTTTTTGTTCAACTAAACTAAATAATTTCGTTAAACTACTAGACAAAATTTAACAAGTTTAATTTAAAAAATTTAATTTATGTTTTAAAAACGATGTTCAATGTAAAAAAATATGTATTTGTTATATCAGAATAATACCAGTAAGTAAGTATTTAAAAGTTTTATAAAAATAGTGTTCATTTTGATTTTGGTATTGATTAGCCTAGGTCCAGGGTAGATTGTTGCTAAACATGGTAGTGCCCACTATAAGATACGAGCTAAACCATACAAATATCATGCCGGCTTTAGATTTTAGCTTTAATTTATCCAACGATTTGGGCATATAGTCGGCCGCAAACCAATACAGAGTAGGCGTGGCCGAACACAATAAACGTGTGGATATTTGTATATGAACAAAGAATATACAAAATAGAGTCAAGAATGAAGAATGTATTACAAACGGTAAAGTTTTGTACTCTTTTATGAGTTGAGTCATGGGATATTTGGTAATAAATTTTACAATAAAATGCCTTAGATAGACAAAACAATGCCAGCATAGAAA
Source organism: Stomorhina lunata (assembly GCA_933228675.1). Lineage (NCBI taxonomy): Eukaryota > Metazoa > Arthropoda > Insecta > Diptera > Rhiniidae > Stomorhina > Stomorhina lunata. The sequence continues at coordinate 92,267,583 of OW121744.1, read as the reverse complement.
TATAAGAATCGGCAAAGCTAAGCAGAAATTGGGCAATTGTTTGATTTGGTAATACTTAAGGAATCCCACTTGCCAGTAATGGGATTGTATATAGGAATAGGGAAATGGTAGAGTATTATCACACCAGGGTGACTGATGCTCATCAAAACGTTGGCCGGCCAACACAAATTTCTTTTCCAGGGCGTAAGTTACAACAGCTTCTTTATGGTTTATGGTATTATAATCGCCATAGCAATATTGGCGAAAAGCATAAAAATTAAAAAATGTCCAGGGTATCAAAGCTACCAGTAAGCACATAATAAGCTTCAAAATAGTACCTAATAAATTTGTTTGCTTTAAAATTGATTTACGCAGCATAAAGTAAAAGGGAAACCCCAAGTTGACAAAACCATTTGAACGTGAGACTATATTCAAAGCCATGCCAAATGTGGAGCGTACAAAACGTATTTCCATGCAACATTCCAGCATTATATAGAAGGAGATCAAACAGAAAAGAGTCTCCGAATAGGCGGCACAAAAGAATATTGAGGCCGGATTGAAGCAAAATAATAAGACAGCATTCCAACTTTTGTTGAGATCATTAAATATACGTTGTGTTAATAAATACAAAATATTGGCGGCCTTGCAGAACAGCAAGATATTCAAAAGCACAGCCACGAGCAGACAACAGGATCTCATGGTCATAAAGTCCTCTACAAGATAGTGCAGCATTTTAGCACCTGCTTCGACAATTACCGGAAATAGAGGATAAAATGCCAAAGTGTTTTCGTAAGTATAACCATATTCGGCAATGTGCAGAAAATATTCTCCATCCCAGTGCCGTAAGCCTCCAAAGGTAAAGTCAATAGATTTGTCCAACCATGATCGTTTTTGTGTAGGATCTATGGGCGCCCGAAATACATCATTCTTATGATCTGGCAAAGCAGTATTGGCCACCAGCTGTAAGACAACAACTATGACACGACTAGCCAAAGCCAATTTGGTAACCTTCTCCGACATCTTCTGTGGCACTCTTCCCTCACTTTTTCGGAAATAAAGCGAGGATGCTTAGGCAACTAAAATGAAACAAAATATAAGTTAATAATAAGATTTATAAGTGAGATAGAAGATGAATATTGTTGTTGTAAATGCACTTTTATTGCCAATATCGTAGAAGTAGCAGTCCTTAGTCAGTATGTTAAGATTTCCGATTCGTTCTGATAATAAGAAACGACTGCCATGGGAACACATCGGTTCTTTATCTACATCTTAGTAGATAAAAGATTTATCAAATATTAAGCTTGAATTAGAAATTTTCGTTGGTCTAGGAGCCCGAATAATTTTAATATAATTTAAAAGTACTAGACTAACCAGTTAAATGTTAAATGCAAACGTGGATGTTGTGGAGCTTAGTACAATATGACGTGACCTATCCAGCAGAATAAAAAGGTCTGCAAGGAGGGATAATAGAATGTGGGTAGATGAATAAGCGAGCCAAGCCGAGTCAGCAGCAAATAAACGCGACATGAGGACCTTTTACAATATATCAAGGGCGTTGTGTGGCAAACCTACCTACACCAACAGTCCTATTCTGAATAGTAGCGGTACACTTGTTTCAACCCCGGATGAACAATTAATACGATGGATGGAACACTTGCAGTCAACATTAAACAATCCCATTGGATTAGAAGCACTGACGGAAGTGCAATACGAAACCAACAATACAAGAAGTGAAGAATGCCATTAAAAGCCTTAAGCGCAACAAGGCCTCGGGCAATGACAATATCTCATCGGCGATACTGTGGCACCCATTTGTGCGTAAAATATGGGAAGAAGAAGCTCTGCCAACCTCCTGGAATACTAGTCAAAATACCAAAAAAAAAGGTGACTCCAAAGACTGCAATAACTACAGGAGAATAACACTTCTAATACCGTGCAAAATACTAAGTCGAGTAATTTTGAAAAGAACGTCTGAGGCAAGGCTGCGCACAAATGCCATCGATAAGCGCCTACAAACCTTTGCAAACAAATGCTTGCGCCAAATCCTTAACATATGGTGGCCAAATCGCATAAACGCTACAAACCAAATCCCTTCTTCTATAGAGTTATGTCAACGGAAATGGCTTCGAAGGCGAAATACCATAATTGCTCGTCAAGCGCTTTGTTGGAATCCACAAGGAAGCGACCGTCGTGTTGATGCACCTGCTAGAACGTGCAGAAGGTCAATTGATGCGGAGTTACAAGCAGCAAACTATTCATGGAATGATGTATGCCTAACATCTTGCAATAGAGTTCGATATAAAAGGATGGTTAAGGCCCTATGCTCCACTAGGAGTCAAGGATAACAAAAGAAGAAGAATGAAAAATATACCTAAAATTAATCAGAGTTATGCCCTCAAAATTAACGTTAGTCACTGCCACATAGACCTAAGCTCAGTGTGCTCTTAAAACTAGAAAAACTCAATAAGCCACCCAACGCCCATTGAATGACATGCAGTCATACATAATGTGCAAGTTTTGACCAACAGTAGTTGCAGCGTTAACAATGTTGCTTTCAGGGTCATATTCCCTCAATAACATTTTGGGCGTTTAAGCACATAATTATGCAAAAACTGTCACTTATGCATGTGATTTTCTAAAATTTAAAACAAAAAATTTCATCAAATGACGGAAAAAGCAAACCACTTAATTTTTCCTACACCCAAATTCTTATGATATCATTTTCTAGGCAACTACTCAATTTATGTTCTTATTTTAGTGCAATCTCCCTACAAGAAATGAATGACCGAAACTAATACACACAAAACATATTTACTAACACATTTAAACTTGACAAAACATATGGTCGTCACTCGTGAGGAAGTTTCTATCATCGTTAAACAAGTTATTTGCATGGTTGAATTTTTGACATTTTCTGAAAATTATTTTTGTTGCGTGCATTTACTTCCAAAAAAAGAACTAAGAAAAAATATAATAAAAATAAAATTAAATTAAACAAACAATTTTTAAGTATTTTAAAAACATAAAGTAAAGTGAAGAAATAAAAAAGTGAAAAATATCAAATGTAATTTTAATTTATTTTCATTCCGTTTAATTTAGTTTCTTATGTTGTTTACTTTTTGTTCAATTAAATGTACATTTTTGTTATATATTTATTTATACTTTTTTTATTTGACTGTATTTTGTTATCCTTTTGTTATTTTATCATTTAAATAATATAAATATTGAGATGAAATGTTATGTGTTTTTCTTTAAACTAGAAGTCCGTCAACAGTGGCGACGTAATTATCAAGCATTACTGGTCACCTGTGACTAAAGCTATTTCATTGCTGACGAAGTATTTATCAAACTTTACCGGTCATCTGTGATCAATTACATAGGAATGTTGACTAGTAAAAATCATTAGAGTGAACAGCTCAGATATATTATCTGTGGTCGAAAAAATGTGTGTGTTAGAGAGAGATGCAAAATCACACGTACACAAAAGTTTCGGTCACATTTCTCATATTGGCTTAATAAAATGATAGAAACTTTGTTCTACGCGATGATGGAAACTTTGTCACTAATGTCAGTCATATGACGGGTAAAATGACTGTCACTGTTCTTGCAGGGCTAACACCAAAAGTTCTCACATTAACTAATTTATAGTTTTTTTCTTCGTTTAATGTCAATGTTATTTGTTAAATTACAAAAATTCGTTCTAAATTGAAAGAATTCTTTTGTTGTGAATATTAACACTTTTCGCTGCACTTTAAAGGTTATGTTTAGTTACTTACGTGTTGCAGTTTTTATTCTTAGTTAGTTGTTGCAATTAAAAATTTTTGTAATTTTACAAAAATAGAAAAACAAAAAAGGTTCTTTACTGCTCTAAATTTTTGTTTGCTCTACCGGTGCTCGTTTTTTTTCTTTTTTGTTTATGCGACAGTAATGAGTACTTAGATGTTTACAAAATAATTTTAGCGGTTTTTCGGCAAGACTTCATATTAGTTTTGCTATTTTTTGAATAATTTATATTAATAATTTGATTTATTTATATATTTCATAATGTATTACTCCATACAAACATATATAGTTTTCTTTAAATTCTTTAATTAAATAAATAAAAGTGTAACTGTTAGTATATCAAAGTAGCGCGTTTTGTTAATACATATAGCAACACTGCAATCATATCAGCTGTTTTCCATATTCTATTACAAACTAGAATTTTATAACACAAACAGCTTGAATATCATAAACCAGAACTAGACTGAGGACGAAACTGTCAAGTACATTTAAGAGACGTCAAAAGTATATTTAAAAGACGTCATCTTCATATAAAAAATGTCATTATACATTTTTTTTTCTATTTTTTTTTGTGCTTAGTAAAACATATGATCGCACTCTATGCGGTACTCTATGTTGAATATTGCCTGCCTAACCCAACAAACCATTTCAGAAATAATGTTGAAATTAGTTGTAGAACAAGAAAGAAAAGCTATAGTCCGTCAAGCCCGCTATATCATACCCTTCACGACTAAGGTCAAATATGGACCAACAATTTAAGAAGTTTTCCTTAAGTCATAGAGACATAGAAATACTATGTGTTTTTTTCAAAATTTCGCGATTTTTGTCATTTCCTGCTAAGGGCCCGATATGGGTCAATTGTGAAATATTTATCTGTGCAAAGTTTTAGTAATCAAATACATTTAACCTTAGAGTTATAAACGTTTTTGTACTTTTATTATTTTTTGTACTTTTATACAAGACACATTCTCTTTTGACATTAACTGCTGTACATGTCAATATTCACATAACCTGAAGATACCTTATTTCACAAACCAGCTGATTTCCACGTGAAAAATAAAACATTTAAAATTTAATTTCTAATTTATGGCTATGTCCAATAAACGTAGTAAATATTGGGGAAATAATCCAAGATTTAAATATCAAAAAGTAGATGAAAAGTCTACAAATAGATTTGAAGCATTATCCGATTTGGATGACGCTGACTCAGAAGATGGAGAGTATAAGGAGACTCCGATAAAAATTCCGCCAATCGTAGTAGACTTGGATCATAGTTTTTCCAATGTAATTGGATTATTCGGGGATAACTGCAAATATAAAAGGATGTCCGTTGGCACTAAAATCATACCCAACACGTTAGATCAGTATGAGAAAACCATAAAGGCCTTAAAGGATAGAAATATAAAATTCTACACGCACCCGGTAAAGGATCAGAACAAATTTAAGCTAATTCTATTTGGATTACCACAGGTAGATACTAAAGATATTTTTGAGGAATTCAAACAATACTTTAATATTACTCCAATAAACGTAAAAGAAATTATTACCAAGAGAACTTCCGTAGATAACGCAATTTACATGATCGAGTTTGACAAAAAGCAAATCTCAAAAAAAGAAATTTTCAGAATAAAGTATTTTCACTGCATTGCGGTTCATTGGAGAAATCCCTTACGCAGATCTAGAGGTCCAACTCAATGTTCTAAATGTGCCATGTTCGGCCATGGTTCCTCGAATTGTCACAGAAGCAATAACTGCATCGGCTGTGGTAGTCCGCATGACTACTCTGTGTGTCCACTTAACAAGGTCCAAACTCAAGGACCAGTGGTTTATAAATGTTTCAATTGTGTCAAAAATAACCTCAAAAACACAAATCATAGAGCTGATGATGCGCGCTGTCCATCTAGAAGGGAATATCTTGAAATCCGCCAAAGAGCCACAAGAAACCAAAGAAAAGTAAGTGTTATTAATAACAGACCTGAATTTAATTTCTCAACAGAGGATTTTCCTCCTACTGGCAACAATGAAGCAAGCCCTGGTAACGCTTGGCCAAAGGTTTCGCACAATCAAGAAAGAGCACCTCGACAGAGTGCGTCTGGCAATAATAAAGACGATGATTTGTCTAATGAAAAAATATTAGAGATTTACTTTGAAGCTCTAAACGCTTTGGAGAAATGTAAAACAAAGTATGATAAAATGAGAGTACTCGGCAATATGCTCAAATATGTCATATAATCAAGAAGTAGTAACCATGATTCATGTTATGCACTTTAATGCCCAAGGCATGACAAACAGTAGCTCCATTCACCAATTGGAGCAAGTTTTAAATCAAAAGCAAATCGATTTAGTTTTTATTAATGAAACGTTTTTAAAACCGCACAATAAATGTAAAATTTCAAATTATAAAGTTTATAGGCAAGATAGACGAACACATGGAGGAGGGGTCCTTATTGCAATAAGGAATTCAATTCCTCACAAACTTATATCGAATTTTAACACCACAAAAATAGAAAACATTTCTATTATTTTAGAAATAAATGGTCGTCCTATCAGGTTCACGTCAGCCTATAGCCCCAAAAATACACCCAGTTTTTCCGAAGATATAGACAAAATTACAAACTCTTCAACAGAATTTTTCGTTCTTGGGGACTTTAATGCCCATCATACCAGCTGGAATTGTTTTGACAATAACTCTGCAGGTTTAAGTTTATACAATCATCAAATTCGTGGCAGTTATTACGTTTATTATCCACTTGATTTCACCCGTTATGGACAAGGTGCTCAGCCTTCACGCCCTTCAACAATTGACCTCATCCTTTCAAATTCAACATTGAACATGTCCTCGATAGAAACTCATCCAGGTCTTCTTAATTCTGACCACGTTCCAATTTCATGTAAGATTTACGGCTCGGTTATTAAAAAGAATTTCTTAGTTCCACTATATAATTCTGCTAATTGGAATTTGATATCAAACTGGGTTGATTCTCAAATAAGGGATTTAGAAGCAGAAGTTATCTCGGACACGAATATTGAAAGTATTACAAATAATTTAACACGTGTACTGCAGGAGGCATCAACTAAAATTCCTCTAGGGAAGAAGTGCGCCTGGCAAAGAAAGCTATCTCAATTAAGTTTGTATTTGATTGGCCAGCGTAATAGATTCAAGCGTAAGTTGCAAAGGTGTTATCAACCCTCTGAGAGACAACGTATAATTTGTATTCTGAAACAACTTAATGTATTAATCAACCAAAATGTGTCTAAGGACAGAAATAACAGCTGGAATTCTTTCCTGCAAAGCTTGCCTAAGGGTAAACAAAAATTTTGGAAGATTACGAAGGCGATCAAGGGAGATGCGGCCGGCGTTGGTAGTTTAACTGTTAATTCACAAGTTATAGATGAAAGTACTCAAAAAGCCAATATCATTGCTGACGTCTTTGAACAACATCATAATTTGTCAGACAACTTAGTAAGTCCCTCTGAACATGAAGTTAACAAACACTTGAGATGGATTGATATGCAACCAATAGTCAACATAACGGATGATTTAACAACAATGGAAGAGGTGAAATTCTTCACAAAAACAATAAAAAATAAAAAAGCCCCCGGTAAAGATGGTATAAAGTCGACTATAGTAAAAAGGATGCCAGACTCTTTTTTTAATTTTTTGACCAAAATTTTTAATTGGTGTTTGAGAAATGGATATTTTCCTAAAATTTTTAAAGAGGCGATTGTTATCCCTATTTTGAAGTCCGGAAAAGACAAAAAACTACCAGAAAGTTATCGCCCCATCAGTATGTTGAGTGTGCTTGATAAAATTTTTGAAAAAATTATATTAAACAGACTAAAAGAACACACGGAAAGTCATAACATAATAAGTGACGATCAATTTGGGTTCAGAAGAGAACATTCAACGGTCCACCAGGTCAAAAGAGTTGTAAAATTAATCCATAATAACAAAACTCACCGAAAAAGTACAGGAATAATTTTCCTCGATATTGAAAAGGCCTTCGACTCCATATGGCACGACGGTTTAATTTACAAACTTAATGAATTTAACTATCCCATATATCTTCAAAAAATCATAAGAAGCTTTTTAACAGGTAGAACATTTGAAGTCAAAGTTGATGATGCAACTTCTACACAAAGAATCATACCTGCTGGGGTACCACAAGGTTCAGTTCTATCGCCAACTTTGTACTCAATCTTTATTTCCGATTTTAAACCTGTCAAAAACCAACTTGCTGCCTTCTATGCCGATGATTCAGCCATTATAGCTCATGGAAAAGTTTCTAATGCTATAGTTAAACAAATGAATAAAGGCTTATTGAACTGCCAAAAATATTTTGAAAGATGGAAAATCAAGATCAATAACAGCAAAACACAGGCAATTTTATTTCCATACAATAAATCGCCAAAAAGAATACCAAATATCCCAGTTAGCATTGATGGAAATACAATTTCCCTACAAGACACCATAAAGTATTTAGGAATCACACTTGATAAAAAACTTACTTTCAAACAACACATTTTACAAACTTGTGAAAAGGCTTTAAAATGCGGAAGAGCGCTATTTCCCCTTTTAAGCAGAAAATCAAAACTAAATATTCAAAACTAGCTTCTTCTTTATAAAATGTGCATTCGTCCTATAATGACATATGGTTGTCAAATTTGGTATCACAGAAGTGCTAAGACTTATCTTAATAAGCTTCAAATTATTCAAAATAAGAACTTAAAAATGGTTTTTGATTTGCCCCGAAGATTTTCAACTAATCGCCTACACAGAAAATATAAGCAAAAAATGTTTAGAGAGGTCTGCAGCGATTTAACGACCAGATTTGAAGACAAATGCAGGTCTTCAAGCTTTGCTACTATAAGAAATTTGCTTAATTAACCCACTTTACAACTTCTGCAAAGAAGTTGCTAAAGGGGTTAATTTTAAAATTTCTTTTCCAACTAAAAGGTTTTTTTTTCTATCTTTTTGCCTTAAATAGTTATATGTGTTTACCAAATAATGTTTACTCTTTTATATAAAAAATGTTTTAATTGTTGCAATACTTTATGTAGAATCTCATAAATAAGTATATGTTAAGTTTAGAAAATTTTATATTGATTTTATGATAGTAAATAAATAAAAAAAAAAAAAAAACATTCTCTTTTGAGAATGTGCTTTTATAAGAGGTATGGTCAGCTGTGGGCTAATTCCTACAAAATTAATTACACTGATTAAGGTTATCATAAGCAATATTTGTGCTAAAAATTATTAAAATACAACCAAATTTGTGACTGTAAAGAACCAAAAACTGTATTCCGGGAAGGCATCCCTATGGGAGGTACCCGAAATAGTAATCCGATTTCGCTCAAAAAATATAGAGATCGTCCTTGGACGAAATTATGAGCCTGTGCCAAGTTTAAAGGTACGACCTGTAGAATGATAGCAAGCTTACATGGATAACCGACCAGTTGGACGGACATCTTTAAAACAACTCAGGGAGTAATTCTAAGTCGATTGGTTTACTAAAAGGTGGGTGTCAGAACAATATTTCTATGTGTTACAAACATCATCACAAACAAAATATACCCTTTCCACCTATGCTGGTGAAGGGTATAATAAATCTGTGGCTTGCATTAGATTCCCTTATTTACCTTTTATATGGCTCCAACAGCTAATCTCTAGCTTAACTTAGAACAGATTTACTATGAATTTGTATTGAAGAAAAAAATTTAAATCAAATTTTCTTAAAACTATTTTTTTGACATTGGCCCTTTTACAAGCGAACTTAGTCTAGTTTGTTTTGCAAAAAGCTGTTTCAATTTATTGATAAGCTTAATTAAATGTGTTTTTTTAAACTAACGGATTTCGCCAACCAAGCAACACAAAAACATCTGGCAGCTCAATCTATATATATAACAAAAAAGTGCTACCAAGATTGTGTTAATAAAAACAAAAACAGCTGTTAATATTATTTTGTATAACAGTTTTACTTTAATAACAAAGAGACTCGTAACAGAGAAAAACTAGAAAAATTAAAATAAAATGTTAATATCTATAGGAATATTAACAAAAGCAACATTTTCAAATCTCAACAACCTTGCGAAACTTAGGACTATTGCCGTGAAACCAACAACATGCCGGTATTTGTGCACAACAAATTTAAGGCAGGCGACAAGTGCCGCTCAGCCTCAAAATACCCAATTGGAAATAAATGGCCAAAGGTTCAACGCCGACGAATGGACTAATGTAACACCAAAAATCATGTCTTACATGGGCCTAAATAAACACCTCCAAACAGATCACCCCTTGTCCATATTACGACAACGCATTGTCAAATATTTCTATCAGGCCTATAAAACCTCACGTGGAAATCCCTTATTCTCTGTGTATGACAAAATAAATCCAGTGGTTACTGTGCAGCAAAATTTTGATAATCTTTTAATACCACCCGATCATGTAAGTCGCAACAAATCCGATTGCTATTATATTAACCAACAACATTTGCTGAGAGCCCATACGACAGCCCATCAAGTCGAGTTAATATCCTCGGGCTTGGATAACTTTCTGGTGGTGGGTGAGGTTTATCGTAGAGATGAAATTGATAGTACACATTATCCGGTATTTCATCAACTTGATGCTGTGCGCTTGGTAACAAAAGACAAGCTTTTCTATCGCAATCCTGAATTGGATATTTTTGAAAATGATTGGAGTGTGAATACCGGCAATAAGGCTCAAGTACTACACTCTTCCTCGAAATGTATTGATCAATCCAAACAACCCTGCTATACTTTGGAAGCGGTTAAACTTATGGAACATGAACTTAAGCAGGTGCTTTTGGGTTTAGCTCAAGACTTATTTGGTCCCAAAATTAAATATCGCTGGGTGGATACTTACTTTCCGTTTACACAGCCATCTTGGGAATTGGAAATCTATTACAAAGACAATTGGTTGGAAGTTTTGGGCTGTGGCATAATGAGACACGAAATTTTACAACGTGCCGGAGCACCGACTTCCATTGGCTATGCTTTTGGTTTGGGTCTCGAACGTTTGGCTATGGTCTTGTTTGATATACCCGACATTAGACTGTTTTGGTCCAATGACTCAGGATTTTTATCACAATTTAGTGAAAAAGATTTAACCAAATTAGGGAAATACAAACCAGTCTCACAATATCCCCAGTGTAAAAATGACTTATCCTTTTGGCTGCCACAGGGTGTAGATGTGGAGGCAGGATTTGTGCCCAATGACTTTTATGATTTGGTAAGATCGGTGGCAGGAGATATAGTAGAACAGGTAAAGTTTGTAACACATAATTGTTTAATAAATTTAATCATAAATTTTATTATTTATTTTCCGTTTTTTTCAGATAAGTTTGGTAGATAAATTCAAGCATCCTAAAAAAGGTTTAACTAGTGTCTGCTTTAGACTAGTCTACCGCCATATGGAACGTACTCTTACCCAAGCAGAAGTCAATGAAATACATAAACGCATAGCTGATGCTTGCGTGGAACAATTTAAGGTAGAGATTCGTTAATTTATTTTGTAGAATTTGTTAATTTCAATTGTGATAAAACTTCGATACAAATGTTAGAATAATTGTGATTAAACGATTAAAACTAAAAGTTATTTTTGAAAGTTTTTAACGAGTGTCTTAAGTGCTATAATTATAATTCATCATTATGCAGTCCAAAAAATCTAAGACTGCCTTTCAAGTGCAATTTCTTTTTGTTCTTAATAAAAAATACACTGATATGTAATGAAAAAGAACTACAGTTTCAATTTTTGTCGGAATCTATAGAATCTAAAACCATTTCGTTTGGAATTCAACTACGGAATAGTTTCAAATTTGAACGGAATTTGTGACATGCCTGATAGATTCATGTAGGTCCATAATGGAACTAAGAGACGTAACAAATTAATTCGGTTGAGATCTATTAACTAGTGTTTGCAAACAGGCAAGGACGATTTTTATACCAAAAGGGAAGGCTAGTCATTCTAAACTCAAGGCCAATCAGCTCAAAGGTTTTTCCTAGAAAATACTATATATGATTGAAATTCATCTTAAGAAATCGAAACGATTTCGATCGGAATTCAATTACGGAATGGTTTCAAATTTGAATGGAATTTGTGACATACCTAATAGATTCATATAGTTCCATAATGAAACTAAGAGATGTAACAAATTAATTCGTTTGAGATCAATTAACTAGTGATTGCAGACAGGCAAGGACGATTTTTATACCAAAAGGGAAGGCTAGTCATTCTAAACTCAAGGTCATTCAACCTAAAGGCTTTTCCTAGAAAAGACTAGATATGATTGAAATTCATCTTAAGAATTCGCTCTAAAATTTGTTTACTTATCAAGGCACGCATAACAAACTAAAAATAGCTTTGGCAAAAACTTGGTAAATTTAATTAGTCATTTGTTTTTGCAAACCTAAATTAAAATGTATGTCCTTTCGATAATTACCTAATAATTTGCCAAAAATGAAAAAGATAACATTATAAAAACTTTTTTCAAATTCTTTACAACAAAGCCCTAGCTAATAAATTATAAACTTTAAGGCAAATTTGTTCCTTTTCTCAAATCTTAATCAATTTCCCAACTATACTTTAAAAAGTTTTCCATTTAATTCTTTATCCTTTGGCTGGTTTACAAAATTGACCTCTTTGTGTTTTTATTTAATAATCCCCATTGACCGAAAAACTCTAAACAAATTGTATATTTGCCTCTGCATAAAGAAAAACTAGCAACTAACTCTATTTGTTATAAATCATTTCCCTAGATAACTCTTGAAAAGTATTTAAAAGAAAGAATGAATAGAAAAAAAACCAGATAAGTCCTGAAAAATATTGTATCTCATACTCAAGCACACATACATAGAAACAAAGGCTTGCAAGTGTTTCAACTTTTGCTATTAATACAATCATAGGAAAAACTTAAAACCCTACATATAAGCAAAAAATCTTAGGGCACTTACACATACACACACATTAATAGTGACCATTAAATTGTGGAGGAGCCTGAAAAATTGTGACCCTCTATAGGGCAACAAACAAACTAACATACAGCGCTATCTAACATTTACATTATAATAAACAACTAAATAAAAAATTGTTTTAAGCTTTATATATAATAAAGTAGCTAGAACTAGTAGCCATTGGCAATTGTATAGGGAACTAAGTACTTGAAGCGTATACAATGTGGCACTTAATTACCAATGCCAAGTATGTACTCGTATGTGTGGTATGTGCTATCAATGCCATCAAGTTTTATTCCGATTTTTTCTTTTTTCCATTTAATTTTGGTTTTCGTTTTCTTTTTATAATCCAAGTAGATTTACTTTGCTGTGTGTGTTGTGCTATAACCATGTCTATATGCAATCGTTAATTACATTTATATTTTTTATCATATAGTTTTTGCTTTACAAACTTTTGTTTTAAGGACTTTATTTTCTTAATACGCTTGCAGTTTTGGTATCATCTTGTAAGCTGTAGTAATGGCAAATGTTTGTTACTTAAGTGTAAAGATTATTTTTGTTATAAGCATAATTACCTGATAAAAGGAAGGGGAAATAAATGTTATTTAAGGAGTATATTAATAGCATACAAATTCGTAAGAAAATATGGAGAACTTAGTTTTTTGTTAAGTATCATTTAAGGGGAAGTCTTTAAATTCTTTTGGCAAAACGAGATTCCTCATAATACATTGTTTAATAGAGACAAAATAGGTCTCACTATCTAAATAGGAAGTGAGTTTTGGGTCACAATCACAGCTGAGGTCTTAACAAGGTAAAAAATGTAAATCATATTAAAAGATGTAACTTTAATATTCTTTTTTTATTTTTTAGATATCTAGGTACCAGATTCTTTGCAGAACTTCAGGATCTGCAATAGTGCAATATTGTGGGGTTCACCAATGGTTTCAATTGGCTCTTCTTCTCCTTCTATACTCTTCCTTTCTCTTCCTCTATTCTCAATCTCCTCTTTTCTTCTCTTTAGTAAAGGATCACAATTAACCCCTTGGGTCTCCGAGTGAAGGAGTCGCTTGACACCACCTTTATAACCTAGCCTATCCAGAGCATGACAAATTCAGGTACGTAATGCATTATTTTTTCTAACGTTATTAATTTGCCTGAAGTGCGTTGTGAAGTGAAGTATCAATGTGGTAAAAAAGTGAAAGTGGAAATATAAAATTATTTTTCAAGTTTGGAAAAGAATGTGTATTAAGATTCAAATAGCCTATAACTATTCTACTATATAGTCTTAAAATAATTGGACTATTTTACAAGTACAATCTCTTTTTGTTCTCAATAAAGATATGCTGCAGAATTGATCATTCATTTTTAATAAATTAATCACAGATCAATAAACCTCAGATACTTTAAAGTTAATTTACAACTAGATATTAATTCCCATAATTACTAGATTCAAGTTTTTAAATAAGAGCCTAATGCATTCTTGCTTTACGCTGATTTTCTGATAAAAGTCTTTATAGTTCAAACGATAATATAAAAATTATTTTAAAGCATTTGAAGACAGAGTTTCCCTTCCTCCTTCAAATCAGCTTAATGTAGTTCCAACTATACAAAACTGAATATTCATAGCATGCGAGGGACCCATATGTTATTAATTATAGCTATCGTTTAAGTTCTATAAAGAAATCGATTGGAACTGTCTACAATTAGTACGGACAACTGAACAATGCCCAGATCTCAACGTTATAAGGTGTGGGAAATATTTCTAAAACTGGTATCAGGCAATTTTTTTGGATATTCCGATTTGTAAGAACATTTAGTTTATCCGACAGATAATTCTATGTTTAAAGATGATTAAATGTAAACATTTACCACTTCTACACCTCAAATGATTACGCTAAGTCCAATTTTGACACACAGTGTCTCTAACATATTGTCAGATATATTTCGAATATTTTTTCTATTAGCTTCCATTGCGTCAACCGCTAAGTGCTTGTCCTATAAACATAAGCCTTGACATTGCCTCACAAAAAATACTCTAAAGGTGTTAAATCGCATGATCAAGGCGGTTCGAATTAATTCATTGTTTTATGTCATGTATGGCATGCTACTGTCACATTATTTGCTTATTACCAATCTCTTCTATATTTTAGAACGATATTGTTATAAATATCGTTCTGAACTAGGTTTCATAGCAAAGGAGAAGAACATCGCCTTGTAGTGTTTCCCTACCAACAAATCTATTACAAGTCAGTCGAACCTTTTTTGGTCCTGCTGTGCCTTTTTGTAAGAAAGATGGAATACAAACTTTCTAATCTAATCAATATTAAGATTAGAAAGACATTTCGCTATAGCATCTGGAGTTATTAAAGGTTCATTCTATAGCTAGAAGAGCTAGCGTGTTCTGCTCTTTTATGGCGAGCAAATATTTAATAAACCCACCAAGTCGGTGCCATATTGCAGATGTATAACTTACTTATCCATTTAGCTACGGGGGTCAAACTCATTCTTAAGAGATTTGACCAACTAGATAAGAAGATTGTCGTCTACGCTAACGGCGTAGTTATACCTGAATACAATCAGTGAAATCATACGAAATCTGCACTAGGAGACCTCTTCTCCTGGACAAAAGGGAAAGAATGAAATAATGACTTAACGCTTACTACTTTCGCATGAATTCGGTAGGTAAGAGCTAAGGCTTAAATCCAATGGTAGTGTACTGGGGGGTTACTGTGTATTTCGATTCGAAAGAAATTATTTTCGAAACACAAAGCTTTAAGCATACAAATTCGAACAGTTTTATTTTCGAATCGAGATACGCAGTTACCCCCCAGGATTTACACTACTATTGTAAAACTCGCGACACTTGTAGCTCACTACATTAACGGGTATTAACGTAGTTGACCGGGTGATACCACTACGAAGTCAGTGTCCACAGTTGAGATGATGGATAACTAAGATATGTCTGAGCTTACCATGTTAAGGCCAATCAGAACCGTTGCTTGGTGTCCAACATCTCCTACATCAGCCTTTGTAGTTACATGAATATTACCTCGCACTAGGTGTGAACTGATAGCTTTTCCTCGATTATAATGTTGATGCTGCTAACGTATTTTGTTGAACTATCTTTTGCGACCCTCTCTACTTGGCTCGCACACTTCTTGCAATTATTGGCTTCTATCTTCTTCTTGGCATTACTTGGTTTTCCTCTTCAGTGCTGATCCACCAACTGCACCCGTCTTGGAACCTGATTTACTCGATTGTACTTCGTATTACTAAATTGAAATTCTTTGGCTGATATGATCCGCCTCCATTGGAGTGTACTCCATCGCAATCCAGCAAAAACTCCAGAACTACTTAATAAAAAAAATATTTATTTTAAATAAAGTGTGAGGCCAAATTTACATTAAATTTTGTCCTCAGAAAGTTCAAAGCCTTTTGATCCGTCCCGTATGAGAAGGTTAAACCGCTTAAGGAATAAAAACTATTTTGGCTTACCTTTAAAAAGTTGAGATATCTGTTTCTTCGATACATTTGATATTTAGCTTAATGAACCATCAGATCTTCGACTTTTGTTATCCTTGACTCCCAGTGGAGCATATGGCCTCAACCATCCTTTTATATCGAACTCTATTGCGGATTGTTAGGCATACGTCATTCCATGAATAGTTTGCTCCTTGCAACTCCGCATCAATTGACCTTCTCCACGTTCTAGCAGATGCACTAACACGAATGCCGTTTTCCTGTGGATTAAAGTGCTTGTCGAACATTGTTGGTATTTGGACTTCGAAGCGTGTGGCCTATCCACCGTCATTTCCGTTGACATGCCTCTACAGAAGCAGGGATTTGGTTTGTCGAGTTTAGGAACAATTTTCATTCATTTTTTTTTTCATAAAAAAAAGAATTAGAAGTTTTAATTCTTTCAAATCCCATTCCAACATATCTAATTTACAATTTATTTTCCATTCGTTCAAATATCCTTCATAATAATGACGTTTGATGCTGTTGATGATATTAATGATTTCGCTCTTATTTCTTGCATGAATAATTTAAATTTGATTTGAATATGAAAAAGAAACAGCAGCAACACATTCAAACTACTTGAGTTTGAAAATTACGCAGCTTTTAAGAAATTCTTATCTTCAAAAAGTAAGAAAAAACCCAAAAGGAAAAGTACTTAGTTTTCTTCAAAAATAAAATTGTCACCCAATCTTCTCCCACTGCTCCACCAACCCCAGCTACTCCCTTTTAAGCCCAAGGCATCATTTATTGTAAATATTTTGTATATGTTGGCTTCATTTTCTATCTCTTTTTCAAATGTAAAACATCAATCATTAATGTATGTGTGTGTGTGTATGGGGGTATGCTATGGTTTGTTATATGATACGTTACGTTACGAGTATAATGCGATGTTAGAGTACAATTGTAAAAATCTGGCCTTGTCCCTCAATCATGTAATGAAAGATATCGTAGAAAGACAAACATAAACTCAAACACGGAAAGTATTCATTGAAATCAGCTGAGCATGCAGCAGCAAATAAGCACTAGCTTTGCTTTTTAGCTTTGCCAAAAACTCTCTCTAAATGCTATAAAAAGCAAGAAAAAAATCCTTGTAAAAGAAAAACTTATTTCCAAAAGGAGCATAGTACTTACTACGAGTAGTATTGCAAAATTGTGTCTAAATACAAATGTTTAAAAAGTTTTTCTGGTGTTTTTTTTCGTATTCTTAAACATTTTTTTGTTATATCCAGGGTATTATTTTGGGGTCCTTGTGTGCCAGTAAGTGTGTGTGGGTGAGGAGTTGGAGGAGCTTGTGTGATGGTTAGATAAAATAAAAATTCTTTTAGCTGCCAACAAAAGAGGTTTATTTCTTGACGCTTTAGGGAGTTTCCAAGGGGGTTGGGTTCTGGGTTAGTTACAAATTAAACTAAATATCTATGAAGGTGTAAAGAAATTTGCAGAATCAACAAAAAATTTAAGGGTTGATGAAGGAAAGGCCCGAGGAGAAAGGGGGCTCCAATTTAAAATGGTGAAAATTACATTAAGTAAACTTTGCCGAATTTTTTTGTTTAGAAACTTTCACTTTTAAGAAAGAGATGAAAAAACTCTAAAATAAGTTATTTTGAAAAATTAAAATTTAGAAATCTTTAACTTTTAAATAACAAGTTTAAGCTTGAACTTATAATCTCAATTTTAATGTTAACACACAAAAATCTAAAACTAAACTTAACTAAATTTTTTTACTTTAAAAATTTTTCCTGACCGAACTATTCGCACAAATGAAAAAAAAAAAAAATATTATTTAATTATCAAATTGTTGTTAATCTTAAACTAGCTTTAAAAAAAATTTAAAATAACTCCAACGAAAGTTACATGGAAAACAGTGAAATAGGTCATTCGTAAATTTTTTTAAAAATTTCTTTTACACATATAATTTTTTTTAATTAATTTTGAAAATTTTTCTACAAAAATAAGAAATATTTTTAAAAATTTCCTATAAAAATAAGAAATTTTTAAAAAATTTCCTATAAAATTAAGAAATTTTTGAAAAATTTCCTATAAAAATAATAAATTTTTGAAAAATTTCCTAAAAAAAAATAAAGAATTCTTGAAAAATTTTCAATAAAAATAAGAAAATTTTTAAAAATTTCCTATAAAAAACTGAAATTTTTGAAAAATTTCCTATAAAAAAAGAAATTTTTGAAAAATTTCCTATAAAAATAAAAATTTTTGAAAATTTTCCTTTTTTTTTTGAAAAATTTCTTAAAAAACTTCTTAAAAAAAATAAGAAATTTTTAAAAATTCCTTAAAAAAATAAAAAATTTGAAAAATTTCCTTAAAAAAAAAAATTTTGAAAAATTTCCTTAAAAAAATAAGAAGTTTTTGAAAAATTTCCTACAAATATAAGCAATTTTTGAAAAATTTTCTATAAAAATAAGAAATTTTTGAAAAATTTCCTTAAAAAAATAGAAAATTTTGAAAAATATCTTTAAAATAATAAGAACATTTTGAAAAATTTAATATAAAAATAGGAAATTTTTGAAAAATTTCCTTAAAAAATAAGAAATTTTTGAAAAATTTCCTATAAAAATAACAAATTTTTGAAAATTTTCCTTAAAAAATAAAAAAATTTTGAAAAATTTCCTATAAAAAAAAAGAAATTTTTGAAAATTTTCTTTAAAAAAATAAGAAATTTTTGAAAAATTTCCTATAGAAATAAGAAATTTTTGAAAAATTTTCTTAAAAAATAAGAAATTTATGAAAATTTTTTTGAAAAAAATAAGAAATTTTTTAAAAATTCCTATAAAAATAAAAAATTTTTGAAAAATTTCCTATAAAAATAACAAATTTTTGAAAATTTTCCTTAAAAATAATAAATTTTTGAAAAATTTCCTATAAAAAAAAAGAAATTTTTGAAAATTTTCTTTAAAAAAATAAGAAATTTTTGAAAAATTTCCTATAAAAAAAGAATTGTTTTAAAAATTTCCTATAAAAATAAGAAATTTTTGAAAAATTTCCTATAGAAATAATTTTTGAAAAATTTCCTTAAAAAAATAAGAAATTTATAAAAAATTTTCTTAAAAAAATAAGAAACTTTTGATAATTTCCTATAAAAATAAAAAAATTTTTAAAAAATTCCAAGAAATTTTTAAGAAATTTCATATAAAATAAGAAATTTTTGAAAAATATCCTATAAAATTTTCCTGTTAAAAATTTTGTATAAAAAAATAAATTTTTCAAAATTTTCCATAAAACTAGGAAATTTTTGAAAAATTTCCTATAAAGATAAGAAATTTTTGAAAAATTTCCTATAAAAATAATAAATTTTTGAAAAGTTTTCTATAAAAATAGGAAATTTTTAAAAAATTTCCTATTATAATAGGAAATTTTTGAAAAATTTCCTACCAAAATTGAAAAATTTTGAAAAATTTCCTACCAAAATAGGAAATTTTTGAAAAATTTCCTATCAAAATAGGAAATTTTTAAAAAGTTTCTTATCAAAATAGGAAATTTTATAGGAAAATTTTAAAAAATTTCTTATTTTTATAGGAAAATTTTTAATCTTTTTTTATTTTTTTATGAAATTTTTTTTAAAAATTTCTTATTTTATAGGAAATTTTTCAAAAATTTCTTATTTTTATAGGAAATTTTTCAAAAATTTCTTACTTTTATAGGAAATTTTTCAAAAATTTCTTATTTTTATAGGAAATTTTTCCAAAATTTCCTATTTTTATAGAAAATTTTTCAAAAATTTGTTATTTTTATAGGAAATTTTTCAAAATTTTCTTATTTTTATAGGAAATTTTTCAAAAATTTCTTATTTTTATAGGAAATTTTTCAAAAATTTCTTATTTTTATAGGAAATTTTTCAAAAATTTCTTATTTTTATAGGAAATTTTTCAAAATTTTCTTATTTTTATAGGAAATTTTTCAAAAATTTCTTATTTTTATAGGAAATTTTTCAAAAATTTCTTATTTTTGTAGGAAAGTTTTTAAAAATGCCTTATTTTTATAAGAATTTTTTCAAAAATTACTTAATTTTTTTAAGGATTTTTTTCAAAAATTTCTTATTTTTTAAGAAAATTTTTCAAAAACTTCTTATTTTTTTTAGGAAATTGTTCAAAAATTTCATATTTTTATAGGAAATTTTTGAAAAATGTCTTATTTTTATAGGAAATTTTTCAAAAATTTCTTATTTTTATAGGAATTTTTTTCAAAAATTTTTTAATTTTTTTTAAGAAATTTTTTTAAAATTTCTTATTTTTATAGGAAAATTTTCAAAAATTTCTTATTTTTATAGGAAAATTTTTCAAAAATTTCTTATTTTTATAGGAAATTTTTCAATTTTTTTTCTTTTTTTTAAGAAATTTTTTTACAAATTTCTTATTTTTATAGGAAAATTTTTTAAAAATTTCTTATTTTTATAGGAATTTTTTTCAAAAATTTCTGATTTTCATATGAAATTTTTCAAAAATTTCTTAGTTTTTTTAGGAAATTTTTCAATAATTTCTTATTTTCGTAGGAAATTTTTCAAAAATTTCTTATTTTTATAGGAAATTTTTCAAAAATTTCATATTTTTATAGGAATTTTTTCAAAAATTTCTTATTTTTATAGGAAATTTTTCAAAAATTTCTTATTTTTATAGGAAATTTTTCAAAAATTTCTTATTTTTATAGGAAATTTTTCAAAAATTTCTTATTTTTATAAGAAATTTTTCAAAAATTTCTTATTTTTATAGGAAATTTTACAAAAATTTCTTATTTTTATAGGAAATTTTTCAAAAATTTCTTATTTTTATAGGAAATTTTTCAAAAATTTCTTATTTTTATAGGAAATTTTTCAAAAATTTCTTATTTTTATAGGAAATTTTTCAAAAATTTCTTATTTTTATAGGAAATTTTTCAAAAATTTCTTATTTTTGTAGGAAAGTTTTTAAAAATGCCTTATTTTTATGGGAAATTTTTTTAAATTTCTTATTTTTATAGGAAATCTTTCAAGAATTTCTTATTTTTAAAATAAATTTTTAAAAATTTATTATATTTATAGGAAATTTTTTAAAAATTTCTTATTTTTATAAGAATTTTTTCAAAAATTACTTAATTTTTTTAAGGAATTTTTTCAAAAATTTCTTATTTTTTAAGGAAATTTTTCAAAAATTTCTTATTTTTTTTAGGAAATTGTTCAAAAATTTCATATTTTTATAGGAAATTTTTGAAAAATGTCTTATTTTTATAGGAAATTTTTCAAAAATTTCTTATTTTTATAGGAATTTTTTTCAAAAATTTTTTAATTTTTTTTAAGAAATTTTTTTAAAATTTCTTATTTTTATAGGAAAATTTTCAAAAATTTCTTATTTTTATAGGAAAATTTTCAAAAATTTCTTATTTTTATAGGAAATTTTTCAATTTTTTTTCTTTTTTTTAAGAAATTTTTTTACAAATTTCTTATTTTTATAGGAAATTTTTTAAAAATTTCTTATTTTATAGGAATTTTTTTCAAAAATTTCTTATTTTCATAGGAAATTTTTCAAAAATTTCTTAGTTTTTTTTTAGGAAATTTTTCAAAAATTTCTTATTTTCGTAGGAAATTTATTTTAAAATTTTTTTATTTTTATAGGAAATTTTTCAAAAATTTCTTATTTTTATAGAAAATTTTTCAAAAATTTCTTATTTTTATATGAATTTTTAAAATTTTTTTTAATTTTGTAGGAAATTTTTTAAAAATATTCTATTTTTATAGGAAATTTTCAAAAAAATTTCCTACAACAGTAAGAAATTTTAGAAATTTTTTTTATGTTAATGGAAGTTTTTTTATATTTTGTCAATTAAAGGCCTTTTGGTTACTTAATTATACCCCAATATTTTACCTTTTGTCTGTAAATTCGCTTTGGAATTCAACAATTTTTTGTTTTTATTACAAAAAACACATAAATTAACAGCTTCTGCTTGAAAACAACGTCCAACAGTTTGTTTGCAGAAATCCTGCAGTAACATTTTACGTTATTTACTTCAACGCAGCCGCTTAAAGGAAATTACAAAGAGACCAAAACAATGCTCTCAGAGTTTATAATATAACAATGTTAGCTTAACATTGTTAAGTTAACATAACAGGAAACCAAACAAAATGTTTCCCAACAATGTTGCCAAAGACGTTTACATAAACAGTTTCTGCTAAATCAAATGTTGTTGTTTAAAATGTGAGTGTGTGTGTGGAATTTACCTGTAATTAAAAATAAATCTTCAAATGTTGGAGAAAAACAAAAGAAAATAGTAAAAACTAAAATAAAATGGATTAGAATTGATTTATTATGTGCGCCATTTGTCATATACACAACAACAATGACATTCAGCCTGAAATTAAATTACTTTTTGCTTTAATCACCTTGACTGAATGAATGACTGAATGTGCGCTATTGTGTTGATGTGAGTCAGTCCATGAGCAGGTGAGTGACAGGCAGACAGACATAAAGACTGATAAGCAGATAAACGGATAAGTCGTGTTGAAAAACTTGTTATTCGAGATTTGTATAAAAGTTAATGCCACAGGCTTCCTCGTTTTTTGCCTTTGTTATTGTATGTTTCTAATCTTTATCAATTAAGACATTATTAAATAGAAATAAATTAAAGAAATTACTAATTAAAGAGAATTCGTTGAAAAAATAACTAATTAATACTTCATTAGAGCGTCAAGTACCCAAAAAAAAAACAGAAAAGCTATTTTTTGCTATTTATAATTAGCAGCTAAAGGTTATTAATTAAAAATATATTTATGAATTTTGTTAGTTATACTTAAAGTTTTATATTCCTCCAAGTTTCTTAACAAAACTTTTCTTAGCAATTATTTACAGAAAAGTAATTAAATGCAAAGAAAACTTTTAATGTTATCTTAAATTGTTGTTGCCGCAACTGATTCCTATACATGTTTACCATGTAGAGCTTTGCAACGCCTACTTAACCCTTTTGGCAACACCTGTTTTTTCTTACTTTTTTTACATTTAACCCAATTTATCCTCTTCTGCCTAAATCTATTAATTATGATATTAACAAAGTTTTATTTAATTAAATGTTTTTGGAATAGAGAAATTAAATCGAAATTAGTTGGATTGGAATCATGTTAAATATTATAATAAGTTACATGGATAGGATTTAAAAAGTTTCCACAAGTTATGAAATACTTTACAATGAAAACATTTTTTTAAAGAGATATTAGGTGGAACCCAAAAACAACTTCTATTGAAATTCGATACGCCTGTGTTAAAAATCGATGCTCTACGTCCTAAAAAGCTCAAAAAAAATTTTGTCTTCCATTTGACATTTATTTTTAGGACGCATTTGTATGGGAAAAATGGGACTTTTTTTCGGTTTTTGGTAAATTTCAACCAATAAAGATATGTTTTTGGCAAAATTAATAATTGGACGCAGAAGACAACTAAATCAGCTTTGATTAGAGTTATAAAAACTAAAAATCTATGCAGTAGTTTTTGAGTTATTGCAATTAGCCCCAGATAACTCGTATCCTTTTGAACAAGCCTAAAGATATGCAGCAAAAAAAAAATATTTTTAGAGTACAGAAATTACAAGGTAAGACTTTGCTTATCATCTAAAGACTTATAAGTACTAAATACTTAAATTTATTAAAATATAATTAAATTTACATAGTTTTTTTTTATACAGGAAAATTGTACTTTTTTTAAGGACCATTTCAAAACTCACTTTTTAAGTTTTAGAAAATTTTGTTAAAAAAATATTAAAAATTTCAAAATTTTTGATCGGCATGTTAAAATAGACAGATGTGGTAATAAAATTCAAAAAAGTTCAGTTTGATATCTCATATGGTTTTGTCGTACCTGCGACTTGAAATCGTAAAATTTCTTGAAAAAGAAAATTTTTGGACATTATTTATGTATGTAGATGCATAGTAAATTTTATTTAAGATATCTTTTGATAAAGCTAATACTGAATTTTATTGCCCAGTCATTGAGGAATTTTCACTAGAACTTTCTTTGATATTGGGTGAGTTTAACCCCTTTTTTAATAGGGGTCAAGAGGTCAAAATTTGGATTTTTAGTGGCAAAAATACGAAATGTTATGAATTTAGTGGCGAATTTCGATCAAAATTAATAAAAATAGTTATTTTTGGGAATGGTTATATTGTTTTATTAAAAATATTTTTTAACCCTTAACAGACATGGGGACTAAAATGACCAACAATTTTTTTTCGAGACACGAGATGGCCAATCGACTGGACCATTTCGTGAGATAACATGTTCTCCAAACATGGCTTTTAATAAATTGATTTTAACATTCGCTGTGTGGCTTGTGGCGCCGTCCTGTTGGACTGACATGTCCTTCAAGCCCATATTATCCAATTGTGGCTAAAAATATTCGGTTGTTATTAAACGGTAGTGAAAAAAGAAATAGAAAAATTGTTTATCCAAAATTTTTCTACAATAGAAACATTTTTTATCAAAAATTTTTCTATAGAAAATTTTTTTATCCAAAATTTTTCTATAGAAAATGTTTTTATCAAAATTTTTCTATAGAAAATTTTTTATCAAAAATTTTTATATTTTTTTTTTTTATAAAAAAATTTTCCATAGAAAATTTTTTTACAAATATTTTTCTATAGAAAATTTTTTTATGAAAAATTTTTCTGTAGAAAATTTTTTTATGAAAACTTTTTCTGTAGAAAATTTTTTCATGAAAAATTTTTCTATAGAAATTTCTTTCATCAAAAATTTTTCTATAATAGAAACATTTTTTATCAAAAATTTTTCTATAGAAAATTTTTTTATCATATATTTTTCTATAGAACATTTTTTATCAAAAAATTTTCTATAGAAATTTTTTTTATGAAAAATTTTTCTATAGAAAATTTTTCTATAGAGAATTTTTTTAATCAAAAAATTTTCTATAGAAATTTCTTTCATCAAAAATTTTTCTGTAGAAATTTCTTTCATCAAAAAATTTTCTACAATAGAAAAATTTGTTATCAAAAATTTTTCTATAGAAAATTTTTTTTATCAAAAATTTTTCTGTAGAAGATTTGAAAACTTTACGATATAAAAATATTTTATTAAAAAGTTTTATTTTTAAATTTTTTTTTATCCAAAATTTTTCTGTAGACAATTTTTTGTTATCAAAAATTTTTCTATAGAAAATTTTGTTACCCAAATTTTTTTATATTTTTTTTTTATCAAAAGTTTATCTATAGAAAGTTTTTTTTTTATCACAAATTTTTTTGTAGAAAATTTTTTTTATCAAAAATTTTTCTATTGAATTCTTTTTTATCAAAAATTTTTCTATAGTAAATTTTTTTATCAAAAATATTTTTTACAGAAAATTTTGTTATCAAAAATTTTTCTACAATTGAAACATTTTTATCAAACATTTTTTTATAAAATATATTTTATCAAAAATTTTTTTATAATAATTTTTTTATCAAAAATTTTTCTATAGAAAATGTTTTTATCAAAAATTTTTCTACTGAAAATTTGTTTATTAAAAAATTTTCTATAGAAAATGTTTTTATCAAAAATTTTTCCATAGATATTTTTTTTTACCAAAAATTTTTCTATAGAAAATTTTCTTATCAAAAATTTTTTAATATTTTTTTTATCAAAAGTTTTTCTATAGAAATTTTTTTTATCAAAAATTTTTCTATAGAAATTTTTTTTACCAAAAAATTTTTTCTAGAAAATTTTTGTATCAAAAATTTTTCTATAGAAAATTTTTTTATCAAAAATTTTTCTATAGAATTTTTTTTTATCAAAAATTTTTCTGTAGATTTTTTTTTTATCAAAAATTTTTCTATAGAAAACTTTTTTATCAAAAATTTTTCTACAATAATGTTTAACAAAAATATATGTTATCAAAAGTTTTTCTATAGAAATTTTTTATTTATCAAAAATTTTTCTATTATAGAAAATTTTTATATCAAAAATTTTTCTGTAGAAATTTTTTTTATCAAAAATTTTTCTTTAGGATTTTTTTTTATCAAAAGTTTTTCTATAGAAAATGTTTTTATCAAAAATTTTTCTACTGAAAATTTGTTTATCAAAAAATTTTCTATAGAAAATGTTTTTATCAAAAATTTTTCCATAGATATTTTTTTTTACCAAAAATTTTTCTATAGAAAATTTTCTTATCAAAAATTTTTTAATATTTTTTTTATCAAAAGTTTTTCTATAGAAATTTTTTTTATCAAAAATTTTTCTATAGAAATTTTTTTTACCAAAAAATTTTTTATAGAAAATTTTTGTATCAAAAATTTTTCTATAGAAAATTTTTTTTATCATAATTTTTTTTTATCAACAATTTTTCTATAGAAAATTTTTTTATCAAAAATTTTTCTATAGAATTTTTTTTATCAAAAATTTTTCTGTAGATTTTTTTTTCATCAAAAATTTTTCTATAGAAAACTTTTTTATCAAAAATTTTTCTACAATAAAAAAAAAATGTTTAACAAAAATATATGTTATCAAAAGTTTTTCTATAGAAATTTTTTATTTATCAAAAATTTTTCTATTATAGAAAATTTTTATATCAAAAATTTTTCTATAGAAATTTTTTTTATCAAAAATTTTTCTTTAGGAATTTTTTTTATCAAAAGTTTTTCTATAGAAAATGTTTTTATCAAAATTTTTTCTACTGAAAATTTGTTTATCAAAAAATTTTGTATAGAAAATTTTTTTATCAAAAATTTTTCCATAGATAATTTTTTTTAGCAAAAATTTTTCTATAGAAAATTTTCTTATCAAAATTTTTTTTATATTTTTTTTTATCAAAAGTTTTTTTAATAGAAATTTTTTTTATCAAAAATTTTTCTATAGAAATTTTTTTTACCAAAAAATTTTTTATAGAAAATTTTTGTATCAATTTTTAGAAAATTTTTTTTATCAAAAATTTTTCCACACAAATTTTTTTTATCAACAATTTTTCTATAGAAAATTTTTTTATCAAAATTTTTCTATAGAATTTTTTTTTATCAAAAATTTTTCTGTAGATTTTTTTTTTATCAAAAATTTTTCTTTAGAAAACTTTTTTATCAAAAATTTTTCTACAATAGAAAAAAAATGTTTAACAAAAATATATGTTATCAAAAGTTTTTCTATAGAAATTTTTTATTTATCAAAAATTTTTCTATTGTAGAAAATTTTTCTATAGAAATTTTTTTATCAAAAATTTTTCTTTAGGAATTTTTTTTATCAAAAGTTTTTCTATAGAAAATTTTTTTATCAACAATTTTTCTATAAAAAATTTTTTTATCTAAAATTTTTCTATAGAAAATTTTTTGATCAAAAATTTTTGCATCAAAAATTTTCTATAATTGTTTTCATCAAAAATTTTTCTATAGAATATTTTTTTATCAAAAATATTTCTATAGGTTTTTTTTTCAAAAATTTTTCTGTAGAATTTTTTTTTATCAAAAATTTTTCTATAGAATTTTTTTTTATCAAAAATTTTTCTGTAGAAAATTAAAAAAAAAATTTTTTTTTTAAATTTTCTATAGAAGATTAAAAAATTGTATGATTTAAAAATATTTTATTCAAAATTTTTACTGTAGTGTATTGCACTAAGATCCTAATTTATTACAATTATTTATTATCAAGAAAATCGGTTTACATATAGATCAGATATTAGTAAAAAATCGGTACAGTATGGAACAAAAATTGAAAATTTATTTTTTGAAGTTGAATATCTTTTAAACCATAAGAGATAGAGATGTATATACCTTGTATAGTATGATTTTCCAAATCGGTTGGAAAATGACAATTATATATCGTTTTAAGTGACCGAGGTGCCCTACTTTGGGGACCGATTGTGCCAAAAAGGCTTAATTTCCCAAAAACTTCTTCTATATCCACATAAAATTTTAAAATCCGCCCAACGGTTAAGAAGTTACAGAATTATTTCCATTTCATTTTAAACCATCCCACTGTGCAATGGTAGAAGGAGTGACCCCAAAACGATGAAATTTTGCATAATTGTTTAGTTTGAATATAGATAAGAAAAATAAAAAAATCCTTCGACTCTTTGGAGTACCAGCCTTGGGCAACCATTTTTCACTTATATTTTTTCTCAATGTACAAGTCTCAAGTCTCATTTGAAAAAATTCGGCACACCTCTCTTTTAATTGATCCAAGAATTATACATATTTTGTTGAGATCCCTTGACACTTTGAGGTACCTGCATTGGACCCCCATTTTTCACTTATTATTGTTCTTAATATATAAGCCGGAATTCTCAACAGAATTTGAAAAGATTTGGCACAAGTCTATAAAGTTATCCAACAAAGAGCCCAACCAGTTTTGGTTGAAATCCATTCACTCCTAGGGGTACCTGCTTTGGGCCCCATTTTTCACTTTTCTTTCTTCTCAATATAAGCCGCAATTCTCAAGACATTTTAATGAAATTCGGCTCACATCTATTGGTTGACCCAAAAAAGAGCTCTACTAATTTTTGGGTTGAAATCCGTTGACTTGCACTTAAATTCAATTTGATTAAAAAGTTACGCCTAAATGACTGCAACACTTTTTGTTTAAATTATGTCTAACAATTTACGTGACTTTTTTCAGAAAATTTTAAACTTTGTTCTACGATCGGTAAATTTCGACAAATTTTTTTCGCTCAATCTAAAGAAGAGACTTTCACCTTTCACATGATTATGATGGAAGCATTCAGCAAAACCGAACTGACTTAGTTTTTGTCCAAAAAAAAATGAAAATATTGAATTTTGTAGGGATTTTTTGATTTACTGATATCTCATAAACTATATAGGAGATTAAGTTATTTTCTTCTGCAGACTAAAACCAAGGTTCTCAATTATTTCATCAAAAGCTAATTTTCTACAATTTTTTTTTATCAAAAGCTATCTTCTATCAATATAATTCTTAATTTTTTTCAGTTCACATGTCTTAACTTTTCCTCATAATTAAGTTATTACAAGGAAGGAAAAATTTCCTTTTTCGCTCCTTTTCGAATTTATCAAAATCAAGGTTTTTTTCTACTCCAATTAAAGAAGGAACAGTTTTGCCATATTAAATTCTTCACGCTTTGGAAAACAAGCACTTACAACGAAAAGTTGCACTTGTAGCCATAATTTTGCCACATGCAATGTTGCACATTTCTATCAATTTGTATATATTTTATTTTTTTTGTATAATTTACATTTTCACATTTTCACTTTCAAGTTGTTTGTATTCGTGCCTAAATTATTTAGTTAAAAATAATTGCATATGGCAGCCAGAAAAAGAGTTTAAACGCTTCGAGTTGGCAACGATAACTTTTCTACTTACATATATCGCGAAGCAACAAACATGCAATAAATTACTTATACGCCTCCTTCGTCCTAAAGGATTTATGAGGAAAATGGAAAATGTTTTTGTTGTTCATGTTGTTGCTGTTGAAGTTTTTCGAAGTTGCAAATTCGTGTTTAACGATAAGCAGCTGCTAATTGAATTGCAAATTAGTTTAATCGTAATCGTGGAAGGAGTAGTGGTAGGGGTAGGCAACAAATTATAAACTTCTTATGAACATGCGATTACTTTTTTAAATATTTTTTTTTACAATTTACTCGTGTTTTACTAATTAAAATTGTTTAACATTTAAGTGAAATTTAATGGTTTTTAAAATGTTAAATTGTTAAAATCAAATGAGACAAATTTTCTTTAAACATTTTTTTTAACCCAAAATTTTTCTATGGAAAATTTTTTTAACTCAAAATTTTCTATAGAAAAATTTTTTTAACGAAAATTTTTCTATCGAAAAATTTTTTTTAACGAAAAATTTTTTTAACGAAAATTTTCTATAGAAAAATTTTTTTAACGAACATTTTTCTATAGAAAAAATTTTTTAACGAAAATTTTTCTATAGAAAAATTTTTTTAACTCAAATTTTTCTATAGAAAAATTTTTTTAACTCAAATTTTTCTATAGAAAATTTTTTTTAACAAAAATTTTTCTATAGAAACATTTTTTAACGAAAATTTTTCTATAGAAAAATTTTTTACCTCAAATTTTTCTATAGAAAAATTTTTTACCTCAAATTTTTCTATAGAAATTTTTTTTTAACGAAAATTTTTCTATAGAAAAATTTTTTTAACGAAAATTTTTCTATAGAAAAATTTTTTTAACGAAAATTTTTCTATAGAAAAATTTTTTTAACGAAAATTTTTCTATAGAAAAATTTTTTTAACGAAAATTTTTCTATAGAAAAATTTTTTTAACGAAAATTTTTCTATAGAAAAATTTTTTTAACGAAAATTTTTCTAAAGAAAAATTTTTTTAACTCAAATTTTTCTATAGAAAAATTTTTTTTAGCGAAAATTTTTCTATAGAAAAATTTTTTGTAACGAAAATTTTTCTATAGAAAAATTTTTTGTAACGAAAATTTTTCTATAGAAAAATTTTTTGTAACGAAAATTTTTCTATAGAAAAATTTTTTGTAACGAAAATTTTTCTATAGGAAAATTTTTTGTAACGAAAATTTTTCTATAGAAAAATTTTTTTTAACGAAAATTTTTCTATAGAAAAATTTTTTTTAACGAAAATTTTTCTATAGAAAAATTTTTTTTAACGAAAATTTTTCTATAGAAAAATTTTTTTTAACGAAAATTTTTCTATAGAAAAATTTTTTTTAACGAAAATTTTTCTATAGAAAAATTTTTTTTAACGAAAATTTTTCTATAGAAAAATTTTTTTTAACGAAAATTTTTCTGTAGAAAAATTTTTTTTAACGAAAATTTTTCTATAGAAAATTTTTTTTTAACGAAAATTTTTCTATAGAAAAATTTTTTTTAACGAAAATTTTTCTATAGAAAATTTTTTTTTAACGAAAATTTTTCTATAGAAAAATTTTTTTAACTCAAATTTTTCTATAGAAAATTTTTTTTAACAAAAATGTTTCCATAGAAAATTTTTTTTTAACAAAAATTTTTCTATAGAAAAATATTTTTTATAGAAAAATTTTTTTAACTCAAATTTTTCTATAAAAAATTTATTTTAACAAAAATTTTTCTATAGAAAAAATTTTTTTAACAAAAATTTTTCTATAGAAAAATTTTTTAAACGAAAATTTTTCTATAGAAATTTTTTTTTAAACAAACATTTTTTTTTGCTTTTTTGCTGAAAATGTGAAATCGTTGGCATGAAACAAAACATTTTTCATTTCACTTAATGCCTCTTTTTATTTAATGTCCTGTCTATATTGTCTTTGGCAAAAAAAACTTTTGTACATATTAAATTATTTTATCTTTATTTTTGGTAAATGACGCACTCACGCAGTTTTTAAATTGCATTTCAACGTAAATTTGTTATATCTGTCTGTCTGTCTGTCGCCATTCGTAATTGTCGCAACAATTTCGAAATTAAATAATTTTTGACTTTTTCCTTTTGACTCCTCTTTCACCCATTCGTTCGCTTGGAATGTATTTGACATTAATTTAGGTTTTGGTGTATTTTTTTGGGCTTTTATGGTTTTGGTTGTTTTGTTTAGTCAAAAAAATTGAAAAAAACGAACTAAATATTGTTGTCATTTCAAAGTTTCGGTTTATTGGTGACAACACATCATGGGCCCGCCACCACTTTCACCACATGGGACCTGAATTGTGTGACGCCTGATCTAAAACACATGGAAATTAGTTTTCAAGGCAAATAAGAAGCGACAGGATTTGTTTATTTCAATTCAATTAAATGCAAAAATGAGGGTAAATGTTATTAACATTAAGTATTAGTAAAGGAAAATTTTCAGTATTGAATTATGTAAAACGAAATTTCATAAATTGTTATCATTTCTAAAGAATTATTTTCTTAATTTATGTCAAAGTTATCTATTAACTTATATCCGACAACTTTATTCAAAGAAAAGTCACAACAACTTTATAGTTCTGTTCCAATATGATAACGAAACTACCCAATCCACTCCGAAGTTACCCAAAACACACACAACTGTGTTCCCATAGTCAATATTGGTTTGAGTCTTTGCTAAAATATGAGTATAATTTAATTTCCCCTCTTACTATTACCTAAAATTACACATATATACTTTACAACCTCCTTAAATTATGCAATACGATATTCTCTTAAAAATATCAATATCTTTTATATTTATTAAGGAAAGTTGTTAAAATTTTCAATTAACTTCTATTAAAAATTTTAATATTTTATCATCAATTCATAATATTTAAGCTTGAAATTTCCTTTAAACACTCAACCCTTTAAATTCTCTTTTCCTCAAAATTTATTACCAATAATTTATTGTCAAGAACACTAAATGGCTTATTTTCACCTACAGCTAAAAGTACAAAATCACATTCTTTCCCCACAAAAATACCTTCACATATTTATGGAACATAATTTCCGTAACCAATTTTTTCTTTTTTTCATATTTTTAGAATAAAAATTTTGCAATAAATATTTCTATATCTTACATCCCCAACAAGGTTATAGTCAGTCAATTAATACAGGCGACAACATTCAGCTTAACCCTTTTGATGCCAATGGTGTTAAACAAACAACTTTACTAAATATGTTTAAAAATCTTTTATTCCAATTTTTCTATTAGAAATTTATCCCGCAATCGATTCATTTAAAGTAAACATTAATAGAAGCCTCCTAAAAGTATGCAATAAAATGTTGTTTGATTTATTATTAACCCATATGGACACAACTTTTTGTTCACTAAAAACTTGTGTTATCCCTTAATGACATAAAATAGAGAGATTGTCCCTTAATGACATAAAATAGAGATCTGAAAGATTTGTTGCCTAATTTCAGGGGCCTCAAATCTAAATAATTAAAATGTTTTTGTAAGTAAACCATTTTTTATATAGATACTAGCTTTTTAACCCGCTACTTCGTTGTCGGTACAATTTGAATTGAAAAAAGTACCAAACTCACGTCTTATATTTCTTCAATGTCAAAAGACCCGTTTAGAAATTGTATTTATGATTATATTTCAAAGTTAAAAAACAAATATTAATATTATCCCATTTTAACTGTTTTTTACCCAATTAATATACAAAAAAAAGTTGTTAACCTTTTTTACCCCGTCTTCAAAACAAACATCCATTATTTTTATTTTTCCTTTTCTGCCCAGTTTAAACCTCAAAGCGGTCGAATTTGTAAAAAGTAATGAAAACATTTCCCTAAATTTTTAATGCTGATCTCAGACCAATTTAATTTTTGTTTCTAGCACTTTTGGCTTACAAGATATAGCGCTTCCGATATTTTCCCTTTTTACTTCAAAAATTAAAAAAAAGTACCAAATACGTGTCTTATATTTCCTCAATGCGAATATTCATAGTTAAAAAACAAAGAACCCACCCTTGAATATTTTTTTCGTTTTTACCCTTTTGTACCACATTTATCGTAAAAGTACTAAACATTTGTTTAATGTTTTTGTAGTACTTAGCAATTGTGATGTAAATTAAGTCTCTGTTTATTAGTTCAAAAGATACGTATGGGTTAAAAAAAGTACCAAAATATAGTTTTTACCTTTTTTCATCCATATTTGCGCTATTTCCAAAAAAGCACCAAACACGTGTCCCCTTATTTTTTTAGCTGAACCAAATCCAATTTTAACTTTTTTTCTATCGATGTTGGTTTCGGAAATATTATGTTACTAATTTGTTACTAAAATGCCAATATCTAAAGATTTCCTATATAAATCTTTCGATTTCGAAATGATTTCTAATAATAAACTTTTGATATGGAAAGATTTTCTATAGAAAGCTTTTAATTTCCTTCATATAACTTTGAACATTGAAAGATTTCATATACTAAACATTCCAAGTCAAACTTTCGGTATCGAAAGCTTTCCTATAGAAAAAATATCGAAAGCTTTTCTACAAAACGAACTTTTAATATCGAAAGATCTCTTATTTCGTACTTAACTTAAAATATAAAAGCTTTCTACTAAGAAAATTTCATATCAAAAGCTTTCCAATGCAAAAATACCAATATCTAAAGATTTTCTAGATAAATCTTTCGATTTCGAAAGCTTTTTAATAATAAACTTTCGATATGGAAAGATTTCTATAGAAAGCTTTTGATTTCCTTCATAAAACTTTGAACATCGAAAGTTTTCATATTGTAAACATTCCAAGTCAAATTTTCAATATCGAAAGCTTTCCTATAGAAACAATGTCGAAAGCTTTCCTACAGAAAACTTTTAATACCGACAAATGTCTTATTTCCTAAAGGTTACTTTAAATATCCAAAGCTTTCTACTAAAAACATTCCATATCAAAAGCTTTCCATTACAAAAATGTCAATATCTAAAGATTTCCTATATAAATCTTTCGATTTCGAAATGCTTCCTAATAATAAACTTTCGATATGGAAAGATTTTCTATAGAAAGCTTTTGATTTCCTTCATAAAACTTTGAATACCGAAAGATTTCATATAGTAATAATAATAAACTTTTGATATGGAAAGATTTTCTATAGAAAGCTTTTGATTTCCTATAGTAAACATTCCAAACATAGTAAACATTCCAAGTCAATATCGAAAGCTTTCCTATAGAAACAATATCGAAAGCTTTCCTAGAAAAAGAACTTTTAATATCGAAAGATCTCTTATTTCCTACTTAACTTAAAATATAAAAGCTTTCTACTAAAAACATTCCATATCAAAAGCTTTCCAATACAAAACTGCCAATATCTAAAGATTTTCTAGATAAATCTTTCGATTTCGAAAGCTTTTTAATAATAAACTTTCGATATGGAAAGATTTCTATAGAAAGCTTTTGATTTCCTTCATTAAACTTCGAATATCGAAAGATTTCATTTTGTAAACATTCCAAGTCAAATTTTCAATATCGAAAGCTTTCCTATAGAAAGAATGTCCTACAGAAAACTTTTAATATCGAAAAATCTCTAATTTCCTAAAGGATACTTTAAATATTCAAAGCTTTCTACTAAAAACATTTATATATCAAGAGCTTTCCATTACAAAACTGTCAATATCTAAAGATTTCCTAAATAAATCTTTCGATTTCGAAATGCTTCCTAATAATAAACTTTCGATATGGAAAGATTTTCTATAGAAAACTTTTGATTTCCTTCATAAAACTTTAAACATCGAAAGATTTCATATTGTAAACATTCCAAGTCAAACTTTCAATATCGAAAGCTTTCCTATAGAAACAATATCGAAAGCCTTCCTATAAAAAACTTTTAATATCGAAAGATCTCTTATTTCCTAAAGGTTACTTTAAATACGAGTATCCCAAGCTTTTTACTAAAACATTTCATATCAAGAGTTTTTTAATACAAAAATGCCAATATCTAAAGATTTTCTATATAAATCTTTCGATTTCGAAATGCTTCCTAATAATAAACTTTCGATATGGAAAGATTTTCTATAGAAAGCTTTTGATTTCCTTCAGAAAACTTTGAATATCGAAAGATTTGATATAGTAAACATTCCAAGTCAAACTTTTAATAACGAAAGCTTTCCTATAGAAACAATATCGAAAGCTTAATATTATTTGTTTTGATTACAACATTTTGATTACTACTCTCAGTTTCATTTAAGCTCTGAAATGAGAATACAAAAACCCTATCTCTATTTAGTCTTTTATATGTTTAAAATTTAGAAAAGTCAAACTTTCAATATCGAAAGCTTTCCTATAGAAACAATATCGAAAGCTTTCCCATAGAAAACTTTTAATATCGAAAGATCTCTTATAGAAAGCATTCGCTAACGAAAGCTTTCATAAAGAAAACATTTGCTATATAAAGCTTTCCTTAACATTGTTTCTTTTGATTACTACAGACAAAAGCTCTCAGTTTCATTTAAGCTCTGAAATGAGAATACAAAAAGCCCTATCTAAATTTAGTCTTTTATATGTTTAAAATTTAGAAAAATCAAACATTCAATATCGAAAGTTTTCCTATAGAAACAATATCGAAAGCTTTCCTATTGAAAATATCGAAATATCTCTTATAGAAAGCATTCGCTAACGAAAGCTTTCATATAGAAAACATTAGCTATATAAAGCTTTCCTAAATATCATTTGTTTTGATCACGACAGAAAAAAGACCTGAGTAACATTTATGCCCTGAAATGAGAATACAAAAAGCCCTATCTTAAAACTTTACTACATTAACAACAAATTACAAGTCCAGCTATAAGGTTTTGTTCCTTAATGGGTTAAATCCAAAAATTAATATCATCTATAAGCATAAAAGGAACAAAAGAATGTCATAAATAATGTGCTAAAAAATATTTCGTTGTTGATAGTTAAAATAAATTTTATCGTTAATACAAACATATATATTTAGACACATTTACCCAGAAGCTTTTATACATTCATATGCTTATATGTACATTAGGGTGCACCTTATAATACGAAAGTGCAAAATTGAACTCTAACTCCCCCTAGAAGTGTTCTATGTAACATAAACACATGCCGCAACCACCCTCAAAGTGTTAAACTTTTTTGTATGGGAAAAATTGTGAGTATTTTTTGCCCAAATTTTAACCACTTAGAAGTGAATTTTTTAAAGAAATTTCCTGGAATATAAAACAGAACTAAAGTAGCTTTATTTTAAGTCATCAACATTAAAAATATATAAAGTAGTTTCGGAGTTATTGCAGTTTTTCCCTGAAAATTTGACACGCCTTAAGATATGCAGCCAAAATATTTACTTAAGGATAAGTAAATTTCAAAATCAGACATTTATTTACAATTCTATGACCTGTAAGTACTAAACAGTTAAGTTTTGTTAAAATATTACAGAAGTTACTCAGTTTTTTGATATTAGAAAATTATACTTTTTTCTCAGGCCGATTTCAAAAATCATGTTTTAATATTTTGAAAATTTTGTTCAACAAATATTACAAATAATAAATTTGCTTTCCAGTATCTTAAAACAAGCAAATGGGAGAATAAAATACGAAAAAAAGAGGTCGATATCTTAAACCGTTTCGCCGTACCTGCGATTTGAAATCGTCGAATTTCGCGAAAATGTGAATTTTTTGTAATAATTTCAGTATATGCTTGTTAAATTGTACCAATATTCATCAATTATAAAAGTAATAGTGAATATTCTTCCCTAGACTATAAAGAATATACAAGGCATTAGTTTTTTAAAATCGTAAATGTTTAACCCTTTCTTCTCTGGGGTCAAAATTCAGAATTTTGAGTTTTTTCACTTTCTACAGAAAAGTGACAGATTATTAGGAACTTTTTAACAAATTTTGTTAAAAATGCAAATATATATTAATTTTTATTAACATTAAGACTTTTGATTAAAAAATATAAATTAACCCTAAACAGACATGGAGACTAAAATGACACTAAAATGAGTTTATAAAATGACTAAAAATTTTAATACATTTAAGTACGAAGTAAAATTAAAATATCATAAGAAAAAAAAAAAATTGGGTCATTTTAGTACCCATGCCTGGATAGGGTTAATATATATTTTTTAATAAAAATTAATACATTTTTTTGCATTTGAACAAAGTTTGGTAAAAAAATTCTTAATATTCTGTCACTTTCCTATAGAAAATAAAAAAAATTCAAATGACCTTTGACCCCGGTGACCAATTTAAAAATAATAATGCATTTTAGTCCCCATGTCTGGATAGGGTTAATATATATTTTTTAATAAAAATTAATATATTTTTGCATTTGAACAAAATTTGGTAAAAAATTCTTAATATTCTGTCACTTTCCTATAGAAAATAAAAAAAATTCAAACGACCTTTGACCCCGGTGACCAATTTAAAAAAAATAATGCCGCATACATTTTATATAGTCTGAGGAATAATATTCACTATTACTTTTATTAATGCTAAATATTGGTACAATTTAACAAGCATATACTCAAATTGTTGCAAACAATTCAGATTTTCCCGAAATTTTTCGACTTTAAATCGCAGGTACGGCAATTCGGTTAAAGATATCGACCTCATTTTTTTGTATTTTATTCTCCCATTTGTTTGGTTTATGATATTGGAAAGTAAATTTTATATTTGTAATATTTGTTGAACAAAATTTTCAAAAAATTAAGAAATGATTTTTGAAACTGGTCTGAAAAAAGTAAAATTTTTAATGTAAAAAAAACCAAGTAAATTTTTAGATTTTAACAAAACTCGACTTTTTAGTACTAACAGGTCATAGAATTGTAAATTATGTCTTACTTTGAAATTTACCTATCCTTAATTAATTTTTTTCAGCTGCATATCCTTAGGCGTGTCGTTAGGAACACGAATTTTCGGTTAAAAATTGCAATAACTCCGAAACTACTTCATGGATGTTTAATGTTGATGACTTAAACTAAAGGTATTTTGGTTTTCTTTTTAATTCTATTAAATTTTTAAATAATTTAATTCCAAGTGGTTAAAATTTAGGCAAAACCGAAAATACTCTCATTTTTCCCCATACAAAAAGGTTTAACACTTTGTGGACGGATGCGGCAAGTGTTCCCCTTATCAATTTTTGAAAAAATTTGAACAATATGTTTTTATATTTTTTTAAGTAGAACATTTCTGGGGGGAGTTACGGTTCAATTTCGCACTTCCGTAAAATAAGGTGCACCCTAATATATAAGTACATACTTAGTTATAAATTTAACAGAATTTAACAACTTTAACTGAGGCAACAGATATTCACATTAAATTATTTATTATCACAGTCTAAATGTTAAGAAATTTTGCTATGAATATATGTTCAATATAATATGTCAACTAAAATGCAAAAGGAGATAAGTGTCAAAAAGTCAATATGATACTTTTTTAATGACTCGATAAAGAAGACGAAAGACAAAAACAAAAAAATATTTTAAGTCTTTTATGGTTTTTTGCATTTTATGTGGCGATATTTAGAGAATATGATAAATGTTTACACATGTTTTTGGCTTAATTAGATCATAAATAAAATTTGACAAATGATTTTAGCAAATATATAATATTTTTATGAGAAATTAGTTGAAACAAAAGTACAATAAATGGATAATAAATCAAGCTATAAAAAAGTTTATTAAACAATAAAGTATAATTTAATATAGAAATGTATAGATTAAAGGTTAAAAGGTAGTGTTTAGGACTGCCTGATTTGACAATCCAAAATTTATCTAATATGCGATTGAGACAAATTTATAGCTCAACGGTTCGAATTGAGCCTTTGTATTTTATTTTTTAAGAAACTATGTAGCACTGCACTAAAATGTCTCTTTTGATAGAATCTTTATCTGTAATTATCTCTCCGTTTAATAGATTTTATTACTTGAACAATGTCTCTTTTTAAAAATTTTGTCCCGCTCTTAGTATATTTTTTCTGTCTTAATATTTTCTATTTTTACCCGAAATTCTTCCGTAATAATTGAAAACACCAACTTATTCGTACGATTTTTAAAGAACTTCTTTTATTTTTATTTATTTCAAAAAAATGTAATTTGTCAAAATAAATATGTATGTACATACATAAGTACAAATAAATAGGTACAGAGTAAACATATAAAAAATATTGACCAGACAGAATTAGCGGTTGTCTTCCAAAAATAAAAATATAAAAGTTATAAATATATATGTACATAAATATACATGCGTATGCATGTCTGAATATCTGTCCCTTTGATCGCGATGCTGACCGTATGTACATACATATGTATGTACAATTGTGTATTGTCATACATATGTACGTAGTTTTGTGCATTTTAAAATTTTAAAGACGGTAGCAGAGGCGGTAAATGTAACAAAAAACAAGAACATTCAGGGTGTTCACAGATAACAAGTATGTGACAAATAATTACAAATAAAATGTTTTAAATTATGAAACAAATAATTAGACAACTAAGGACAAACATTTATGGTGACTTAACATGCCGGGCCCCATTGAAACCCCTGGTTTCAATCAATAGGTAGAATTGCGAGTTTAGCAACGGGACGACGGAGGGTGTTGGTAGAAGTCTTTACATCGGCAACTCGAGCGTAACCATCTGCACCTGGGACAATATTTATGACACGACCAATAACCCATTTCATCGGATGGAGATTATCTTCATGTACTACAACCATATCGTTGACTTTGAGGTTTTGTTGGGGTTTTTGCCATCGAGAACGTTGTTGTAATTGAGCCAAATATTCTTTATGCCACCTGTCCCAAAAATGAGATTTTACAGCAGTGATTCTTTGCCAATGTTGAATACTGGAGATTTCAGAATTGAAGTTGATTTTTTCAGGGATGTGTTTTAAAGGACAGCCAATCAGTAGGTGACCAGGAGTAAGTGCCTCTAAATCATTAGGATCTGACGATGTGGGTGAGATCGGACGAGAGTTCATTACTGCCTCAATCTCAACTAAAGCTGTCATCAATTCTTCAAATGTTAGCTTGGCATTTGAAAGAGTTCGGAACAAGTGACCTTTGGCGGTTTTAACGGCCGCCTCCCAAAGTCCTCCAAAGTGAGGGGCTCTAGGGGGAATAAAGCTGAATTCTATTAAGTTTGCGGCCGCATATGAAGTAATTTTTGCTTATGGAAATTATTATAGAATTCCCTTAATTTTGACTGTGAACCAACAAAATTTGTTGCGTTGTCGCAAAATATTTTTGAAGGTAGCCCCCTGCGCCCAACAAACCGTTTTAAAGCTGCTATGAAAGCATCACTGGACAGGTCTGAGACAGCCTCCAGGTGTACAGCCTTTCTTGTGGAACAGATTCATCCCAGTCACATTTTATGAGCCAAAGTTTCTGTAGAAGAATTTTAGT
Source organism: Stomorhina lunata (assembly GCA_933228675.1). Classification (NCBI taxonomy): domain Eukaryota; kingdom Metazoa; phylum Arthropoda; class Insecta; order Diptera; family Rhiniidae; genus Stomorhina; species Stomorhina lunata. The sequence continues at coordinate 92,226,635 of OW121744.1, read as the reverse complement.
TTTTATAGTAAGCGGGCTGATAAGACCCATAGGATCAAACAGCGTTGAAGTTAGAGACAAGATGGAACGTTTTTTATTTTTTGTGTAGGCTTTATTAGGTCGAAATTCGAAACGAAATGTGTCATCTGAAGGGTCCCAAGAGATACCCAATGTAGTTGTGACGTCATCGTCAATGCGCACCACTTTAGAGCCATTGTTGGTTAAATTAAGTTCTGGGCAATTGCTGTGCCATTTTGATAAAGACAATTTTGAATGAGTCAAAATATCTGTTACCTGACCTTTGATGAGCTGCAATGTATGTAGGTCATCTGCGCCAGTTATCATGTCGTCCACATAGAAATCGGTGGTAATGACTGCCTTGCCGACTTCATGAGGCTTGGAGTACCGCTCTGCTGCATAATGTAGGCTGCGAATAGCGAGATAGGGTGCTGATGCTGTACCGTAAGTAACGGTGTTGAGAACGTAAGTTTTTAGAGGCTTCGAGTTGTCGTCACGCCATAAGATGAGCTGCAAATTTCGGTCTTCCGGGTGTACTAAAACCTGTCTGTACATTTTAACGATGTCAGCAGTAAGACCATATTGATGATATCTAAAACGGAGCAGAGTTATCAGCAATGTATTTTGTATCGTTGGGCCTACCATCATTATGTCGTTAAGTGAAAGTTGGGATGATGATCGACATGACGCATCGAAAACGACCCGAAGTTTTGTTGAGACACTTTCCGGACGTAAGACGCAATGGTGAGGTATATAATACTGTGGTTGAGAAACGGGTGAGCTAAGTTGAGTCATGTGGCCCATCTCCTCGTACTCCTTCATAAACTGCTTATATTGTTCCTTTAATTGAGGACTTTTGTTTAATTTTCTCTCTATGGACCAAAAACGACGTTCAGCAATATCTTTCGAATCACCGAGACATGTTGGATTAGACTTTAGGGGCAGCTTCACCATTATCCGACCATCGCTTTGAACCATGACGTGCTTAAGAAAATGTTGTTCGCATTGTTGTTGCTCTGGCGAAAAGCATTGACGTTTGCCTTCGACAGTTTCTAGCTTCCATAACTTCTCGACATTTTGATTAATTTCATTTTTATCAACCTCCACAATAGAATAGGATGACCCTGTAGACGACTGAGCGGTTTTGCTGATGTACTTTCCGGAGACAATCCAACCGAAAAGTGTTTTTTGCAGCGTTGGCAAGTGTTCCTCAGGGCGAATTTGTCCCACAGAAAGAATTGAGAAAAATAGTTCTGCACCTAGGAGCAAGTCTATGCCTCGACGACGATGAAACTCGGGATCTGCTAGATCTATGTTAGAAGGCAGATTGAAATCACGAAGAGACATATTCTCATCAGGATGGTAGCCAGTAATATTACGGGAGATTAAAAATTCAAGAGAAAGTTCAAAATTGTTTAATCTAGATCTTATGGTGGTCTGAGTTGAATGTGGTACCTTGAGACCACATGAGCCAATTCCCACAACATCTACTGAATTGTTCGATTTTTTCAATTTTAATGTATTAGAAAGGTACTCACTTATGAAATTGACTTGGGAGCATGAATCCAAAAGCGCTCTTGCCAAATGGTATTTTCCTTCTGAGTCACGAACTAAAACCAATGCAGTTGCCAAAATTACCTTGCTTTTCATAGGGGCAGAATTTTGTTGAAAGGTGCCATGAGCGGCTGCAGAACTTCCTGAGGGACCATCTTCATCAGGTTGCTTATGTAGAAGCGAGTGATGACGCTGTTTGCAGAAACGACACGAATAGCGAGAGGTACATTGAGAATCATTATGTCCCTTTGATAAACAGTTGAGACAAAGATTTTGTTTTTTAGCCTGGTCAATGCGTTGATCTACAGGCAAAACGATGAAACGTTGACATGTTGTAATGTAGTGACCCTGCTTTGAACAATGATTGCAAGCCGGTTGAGTCACATTTTTTGTCACGAACGAATGTTGTTTATTATGAGAATCATTATGCGAATGATTCTTTGAGCTTGAAGAAGATTGTTCTTTGGTGGCCCTTCTACACTGTGCATCTAGTTGTTGACAACGCCTGTCCAACATTGTACAGCAGTCTGTCCAAGAAGGCAATTTCGTATAATCGATGAATTCATCCCACCTTTGTTTTGTTTGGTAGTCAACCTTGGTCATTGCCAGATGGATTATGAATGCGTCACAGATCTCCTGGTATGAGCCAAGTGATTTCAACGAACTATAAAGAGCTGAAATTGTGTCCACGATATTTCTTAATTGGTTCGGAATTGGTTTGGAAGACTTCGGGATATCAAACATTGAGGTAACAGTTTCCAAAAAGATTAGAGTATTGTTGTCGTATCTTTCCTTCAGTCTATTGAGCGCCTTAGGATAGTTCTCGTCTGTTACCTGGAATGCCTTGATAGTTGCAAGAGCTTCTCCACTAATGCAGGATAATAAATGGTTGAACTTCTCAGAGACAGATATAGTTTGATCGTTGTGAACCAGATTGTTAAAAGTATTTATGAAATTTTTGTATTCTAAATACTTGCCATCGAATTTGGGTAACTTGAGGTTTGGTAGACGATTGGATGCGGTATGAGGCACAAAAAATGACTGTTCCTGTACACTCTGACGCCTTTCCTTACCTAACTGTGTAAGTATGAGACTTTTCACAGCAATGTATAGCTCGTCTATTTCTGTCCTACCAGATTCTTCGGGTGACAAACGTTCAATTTGATTCTGACAATATATTGCCTGCTTGTAGTATGATTCAATGATACCTAACCTGCATTCAAGTTCAGTGTGGGACAAACCTTCAGGCGCTTCGACAATCTTTTTTATTCGGGTGATACTTCCTTTAGACGATGCTCGTAAAGTTTTTAGCTCTTCTATAGTCATCCCCTTTTGTGATGAGCCACCTTCATTTATTATGCCCTTATGGGATGAGCTACCGTCATTCATCTTGAAATATTCACCTTTTCACAGAATTAGCTTTGAATAATAAATACCTGAAATGCACTTCAGATTCGTAGCCACAAAATGAGGACGTTAAATGTTGTAGTGTCCTGTCACGGTCGCCAATGTTTAGGACTGCCTGATTTGACAATCCAAAATTTATCTAATATGCGATTGAGACAAATTTATAGCTCAACGGTTCGAATTGAGCCTTTGTATTTTATTTTTTAAGAAACTATGTAGCACTGCACTAAAATGTCTCTTTTGATAGAATCTTTATCTGTAATTATCTCTCCGTTTAATAGATTTTATTACTTGAACAATGTCTCTTTTTAAAAATTTTGTCCCGCTCTTAGTATATTTTTTCTGTCTTAATATTTTCTATTTTTACCCGAAATTCTTCCGTAATAATTGAAAACACCAACTTATTCGTACGATTTTTAAAGAACTTCTTTTATTTTTATTTATTTCAAAAAAATGTAATTTGTCAAAATAAATATGTATGTACATACATAAGTACAAATAAATAGGTACAGAGTAAACATATAAAAAATATTGACCAGACAGAATTAGCGGTTGTCTTCCAAAAATAAAAATATAAAAGTTATAAATATATATGTACATAAATATACATGCGTATGCATGTCTGAATATCTGTCCCTTTGATCGCGATGCTGACCGTATGTACATACATATGTATGTACAATTGTGTATTGTCATACATATGTACGTAGTTTTGTGCATTTTAAAATTTTAAAGACGGTAGCAGAGGCGGTAAATGTAACAAAAAACAAGAACATTCAGGGTGTTCACAGATAACAAGTATGTGACAAATAATTACAAATAAAATGTTTTAAATTATGAAACAAATAATTAGACAACTAGGGACAAACATTTATGGTGACTTAACAGGTAGATTAAACAGTTAAAACAGTAAAGTCTCGCATAAAGATGGCGCTATTAATATGTTTAGTTAGCTCTGAACTTTAAAAGACGCGTGTGTAAATTTGACAGTTGTCAAAGCAACTTTTTGAGCAATTTTTCAATTTTTCATGCCCTCCCACTGTTCACATTAAACTTTACTCCAGTTAATTACTAATTTGTTTTAAATTTTATTAAATTGCAAATCCTTAATGTTCAGCCAATAAAATTCCAACCCACAACATTCTAATTGCATCTCATGTTATGTCTATCCCTTAAAACTATTCTTAAGTTTTTTTTTTACATTTTTTCTTTGGTTTCATTATCCTTCAATGTATCTTGGCTTTCTACTTTCCAGCTTTCTGTGGCATTCTAACAATTTCTAGGGTAATTTTAATGAAAAAGTGAAAATAACTCTAGACCATTGTATGTTAATAGTCATCAAACTTGTACTTACCTTCGACTAGAAAATATTTGTAGTAAAAAAAAGACTTTCATTACTAAAGTTGGATAACTTTCAACAGCTTCTCTGTCTCCGTTTTAGTCTTATGAACTAGAATATACAGAAATTGAAGTAAAATGAAACTACAAGTGGAAGTAATAAACTGCTAGAGATATAATTTTGTTGCTGTTTCTGCTTTTGGTGCAATTGCATTATTCGAAAGTAATTTCTCTATTTGTTAAAGGTATTCATTCTGAATATTATTCCATTCCAGTCGTAGAATTATTCTTTAGTTAAGTTTTGCAATCTGCTAGGTTTTGTTACATTTAGGTAGGGTATGTAAAGTGTGAGCTTGGGTTTGTAATGTCTAGGAATAGTGATATACCATGACATAGATTAAGATATTGGCTTAGACCTTAGACTAAGACATAGCCAAAGACAAAGCTTAAGCCATAGCTAAAGCCATAGACAAAGACATGGCCATAGACCAACACATAGCCATACCCATGGGTATGGCTACCTACCCAACCTATACCCATAGTCATAACCATACCCTTTTTCATACCCATACTCATACCTATATCTATACCTAGACCTATACCTATACCAATACCTATACCTATACCTATACCTATACCTATACCTATACCTATACCTATACCTATACCTATACCTATACCTATACCTATACCTATACCTATACCTATACCTATACATATACCTATACCTATACCTATACCTTTTTTTTTTTTTTTTTTTTTTTTATTAACGAGGTGAAATCATCGAAAGACGCTGGCACTGGCTACCAGTAGTGCGAGACTCTAACACGCTTAAACACCTCAGAACGCTGGACCAGCTATCCCTGCGGAACTACCGTTAGGTTATACGTCGCAGGGTGGGAATGGTATGCACCTTTTCTATACTGTATTATTCTTCCGGATTTGTTCCAATATGCAAAGTTCTAATACTACGTTCTAATTTACGAAACTGCAAACTATATCCCAAACGTTTGGAGAGGACAACATTATTTCAACTATGTTTGTTGGATGGATGGTGCATCCTATTGAGCTTTCAAGGGCTAGCCTTTGGTATGCGAATCTACTGCAGACAAAAAAGACGTGTTCTGCAGTTTCATCAACTTCAGGTAAACAAGTGGGACAAAACGGAGAATTGTCTAGTCCAAACCTATATAAGTATGACCTAAAACAACCGTGGCCACTTAGCATTTGAGTTAGGTAAAAATTTAAATCACCGTGGTTTCTTGAGAACCATATCTCAATATTTGGTATTAAAACATTTGTCCATCTACCTTTACTGGACGTCGACCAACGGGTCTGCCATTCGGAGAATGTAATCTGTCTTCTATCAGGGGAAGTATATTTTGATTCTGTAGCTTGTAAATCTATGGGTATCATGCCAGAGATAACGAATGCGGCTTCATCCGACACGGTACGGTAAGCTGTACAGACTCTTAAGGCTGCTAGTCTATAAACGGGTGTTATCTTGTTGGTATATGATCGGAATTTTAGGGCTTCTGACCATACAGGTGATGCATAAAGTAGAGTACTTCTCACAGCACCAGTAAGCATTTTCCTTTGGAGGTATTTAGGGCCTCTGGTGTTTGGCATTATGCGGGATAATGCCAGCATAGTTTTTGCTGATTTTTCACTGATATATCGTAGGTGTTCAAAAAATGACAGACGACTATCAATTATCACTCCAAGATATTTAAGAAATGGTTTTGTTTCGATACTACATGAACCAATATTTATTCTTATTGTTTCCTTTCGCTTGCGACTGCTGATAAGTACTGCCTCGGTCTTATGATCGGCCAACTTTAGGCCAACTGACGATAGCCAGGATCGAACCATCCTTATACTGACATTAATTATTGTCTCCGCTTCAGTTAATTCCTTAGCGACGCACACGAGAGCTATATCATCAGCAAAACCAATGATTTTTACCCTTTGGGGAAATTTTAGACGTAATACGGCATCGTACATGACGTTCCATAGTAGTGGTCCAAGAATTGAGCCCTGTGGTACTCCCCCTGTTACTGTCTGTTGTTTAGCTCCATGGTCAGTGTCATAAACTAGGACTCTGTTTCGAAAATAATCTTTTATTATAGCTAGAAGATATTGTGGAATGTTTAATCTGCTGAGTGCATTAACAATTATCTCCCAATTTGCTGTATTGAAAGCGTTTTTCACATCGAGCGTCACCACTAAGCAATACTCCTTTGCCCCATTCTTCCCTTTTATAGCTTCGCGAGCAGTTTCTAGTAGCATTTTAATTGCATCCACCGTTGACCTATGTTTTCTGAATCCAAATTGGTTGTTTGATAGCCCAGCAGCAGCTTCAACCGATTCTTCTAAACGTTTGCAGATTATGCTTTCCAATAGTTTTCCACTAGTATTTATCATGCAGAGCGGACGGTACGACGATGGATCATCTAAAGGTTTCTTATCTTTAGGTAAAAGGACAAGCCTCTGTATTTTGAAAACGGGTGGAAATATTCCATGCCGTAGGCAATTGTTTATCAACATTTGAAACTGTTCAGGTTTACATCTAAAGCCTCTTTTAATACCACATTTGAGATCCCGTCCAAACCTGGAGCCTTCTTATCTTTAAACTTGTTGAGTGAGGTTTCAATTTCGCAATTTGTTACAGGTGGAAAAACAAATTCCTCGGGGACTGGTATATTCCAACTTGTAGTTTCTTGGCTTGGAAAGAGATGTCCAACAACTTCTTTTAGAAAGGCTTCTTCTTTATTCACAACTGGGGTCAATAACATTAGTTTCTTTGTCACTAGTTTATAGGCAAAGCCCCAAGGATTCTGCTCCAACTCATCACAAATATTTATGAAACACTTTCGCTTACTTTTACGAATAGCAAGTTTAAGAGCTTTTCTCTTCTCTTTATAACAGATACGGTATAGCTCGTTATCTGGCCTGTCTCTTGTCCTACTGTGAAGTCTTCTCGCATGCACGCACTCTGATCTCAATGCAGCAATTTCCTCATTCCACCAATAAACAGGTTTCCTTCTGTTGTTGTTTCTCCTCCTGGTCATGGAAGCATCACACGCCGTTGAAATGTGTTTCACTAGTTGAACTGCCATTTCTTCAGGTCCACCTTGCAGTAACATATCCTCAATCGCTACCTTATGAATTATTACGGCTCTATGGTCACTGTTAGTATATATGTCAGATATATTCCATGTTGTTTGATTGGAAATATTATAGCTTGCAAATGCAACATCTATAACGGACTCGCCCTGCCATCCTGTGAAAGTAGGTACACTTCCTTTGTTCATTAAAACAACATTTAGAGGTGATAAGGATTCAAGAAGAATTCTACCTCGCCTGTTTGTTCGTGGGCAACCCCATTCAACAGCCCATGCATTAAAATCTCCAATTATTATGACGGAGGTTTTAGAGATTGCATCGGAGACAATATTAAAGACGATATTCTCAAATTCTCGGATTGTATATCTTGGAGGAATGTAGCAACTGTAAATAAAAATGCCACAGATTAAAGCCTTAGTGAAGCCAATTTCTTGTGTTAATTTCAATTGCAGTGGAAAAGTTCCAGTTGACCAAATAGCAGATGTTTTTGATGTATCGAATGCCCAGTTAGCTGATTCACTTATGTATGGTTCGCTTAAAACAGCGACATCTATGCCCAACTCAATGACGCTTTGTTTTAGTAGCTCGTGAGCAGCTTGACAGTGATTAAGATTTAGTTGAAGTATCTTCATTTTTGCGTTCTTAATGCTTGAATTGCCCTCTTGTAATACGGACAGATAAAACATCCAGTGACATGATAACCATTATCGTCTTTACACAGCAGACACGATGGTTTGTTCGTACACTTTCCAATTTTATGTCCAATTTCCCCACATTTTAGACAGTTTTCAGAGTAATCCTGAAGGCTTTTACACTTTTTGGCACTATGACCAAAGTCAAGACATTTGTAACATCTCATAGGCTTTATTTTCTCCCGTATTCTGCACACAACCCATCCTATACGGATTTTGGTCATGTTAATAAGCTGATTTGCTAATACTGTACTTAAAGCAATAGTAGCTGTTTGTGTATCACCATAAGCTTTCCTCATGGACTTTACTGACGACGCGGTCAAAGATTTAAAGTCATCAGAACCTATACCTATACCTATACCTATACCTATACCTATACCTATACCTATACCTATACCTATACCTATACCTATACCTATACCTATACCTATACCTATACCTATACCTATACCTATACCTATACCTATACCTATACCTATACCTATACCTATACCTATACCTATACCTATACCTATACCTATACCTATACCTATACCTATACCTATACCTATACCTATACATATATCGGGTGTTTTTTATTGAGGTATAGAACTTTAAGTTGGCATCACTTTTTTAACTGGCGGCCATTTTGTCAGCTGTCAAGTGATTAATATTTAGTTTGGTTTGCCATTTCATCATGAACAGGTTGACAAAAGAACAACGCTTGCAAATCGTGCAAATTTATTTCGAAAATAATGGTTCAGTTCGCGAAGTTTACCGCAAGCTCCGTCTATTTTATGGTCGACATAATCGTCCATCAGAGCAATTAATTCGGTTAACCATGGATCGTTTTCGAACAGTGCGCACCGAAAAAACAATTGCCGCTGTAGAGCAAAGTGTTGAAGAGGACCCGAATGAATCGATTCGCCACCGTGCACAGCAATTGGAGCTTTGTCCATCAACTTTATAGAAGATTTTGCGCAAAGATCTTGGCTTGCGACCTTACAAGATCCAGCTTGTGCAAGAATTAAAGCCGCGAGACCATGCAATGCGTCGTGATTTTGGTGTATGGGCCGAAAATGAGATTGATGCTGATTTTCATCGCAAAATTTTGTTCAGTGATGAGGCTCATTTTTGGTTGAATGGCTACGTCAACAAGCAAAATTGCCGCATTTGGAGTGAAGAGAATCCGACTATTTTGTTCTACAATTGGATAGCATGAATGTGGATGAGTTGTGGTTCCAACAAGACGGCGCTACATGCCACATAGCTCACGTCACAATTGATTTATTGAAGGAAACATTCGATGAGCGCATAATTTCGCGGAATGGACCTGTCAATTGGCCACCAAGATCGTGCGATTTGACACCACTGGATTATTTTCATTGGGGATATGTGAAGTCGCTCGTCTACGCCAACAAACCAGAAACGTTAGGGGACTTGGAAGCCAACATTCGTGGCGTTATTGGCAACATACGGCCCCATATGCTCGAAAAAGTAGTTGAAAATTGGACCTGTAGAATTGGCTTTATTCGAGCCATCCGCGGCGGCCACATGCCCGAAATCATATTTAAACATTAATGGCATAAAATTATCCTTCCAATAAAGCCAAATTGATGGACATTAAAACGATTTTCTTGTGTTTTATTTCAATTCGAAGTTCTATACCTCTAAAAAAAACACCCAATAGAATTATTCTTTAGTTAAGTTTTGCAATCTGCTAGGTTTTGTTACATTTAGGTAGAGTATGTAAAGTGTGAGGTTGGGTTTGTAATGTCTAGGAATAGTGATATACCATGACACAGATTAAGATATCGGCTTAGACCTTAGACTAAGACATAGCCAAAGACAAAGCTTAAGCCATAGCTAAAGCCATAGACAAAGACAAGGCCATAGACCAACACAGCCATACCTATGGGTATGGCTACTTACCCAACCTATACCCATAGTCATAACCATACCCATTTTCATACCCATACTCATACTCATACCTATATCTATTCCTATATCTGTACCTATACCCATACCTATACCTATACCCATACCTATACATATACACATACCTATACCTACACCTATACCTATACCCATACCTTTGCCTTTACCTATACCCATACCCATACCCATACCTATAACTATATCTATACCTATAGCTATACCTATACCTATACCTATACCTATATCTATACCTATACCCATACCTATACCTATGCCCATACCTATACATATACCTATATCTATACCTATACCTATACATATACCTATATCTATACCTATACCTATACCCATACCTATACATATACCTATATCTATACCTATACCTTTTTTTTTTTTTTTTTTTTTTTTTTGGTATGGGTTTCGGAATCCTGTTTACGGATGCAAATTGGCATTCATATTCATGGCTTACGGATATGAACAGCAATCTACTATGTGAGACTCGAACTACGTCCATACTCACTAAACCATATTCCCATGCATCGACCACTCTCCCCGCGGCACTGCTGTTAGGTATTACTTCGCGGGGCTGGTTAGCGCTACGGCTATCTACATATTTGATACAGCTCTGTTATTTTCTTTGCGAATGTCTTCTTCATTCCTTAGTTGAAGGTGTATTTCACATATAAAATTTGACACTAGAGCCCATTTTTCTTTAGATTGTAGCATTAAATCTACTATATTGTTGGGATTTATAGGGTCTCCCACTTCGCTCATTATCAAGTTTCTCTGTAATTGGAATCTTGGACAGTTAAAAACTACATGCTCTGCATGTTATTGGACAGTTTGGAGAATTATCTAGACCATACTTGAATAGATATCCTCTGTACCCTCCATGGCCGCTTAAGAATTGTGTTAAGTAGTAATTAACATCACCATGTTTACGTGTTATCCATTTACTAATGTTTGGAATCAGTTTGTAGGTCCATCGACCTTTTTCTGTATTTTCCCACCTTCTTTGCCATTTCACAATAGTATCATCTCTTTCAATTTGTTTTCTCTCGCGGGGGTTTTCTTCTCTATTGTTTTCCTTGGCTACATAAATGCTATGTGCCTCAAAGGAAGACAAGTCAATAGGGATCATACCAGCAATTATCGCTGAAGCTTCAAGAGATATTGTTCTGTATCCGCTACAGACTCGGAGGCAACTCTGACGGAATAGTGAGATTATGTTTTTACGTGTCGTGTTTTTAATGGACCTGGCCCAAATAGGAGCTCCATACAGTAAGATCGACATTGTTACTCTAGTTAATAAGATTCTACGGCTTTGTCTTGGCCCTCCAACATTTGGCATAATTCTGCTGAGAGCATTACTAACTGCTGCGGCTTTTTTATATGCGTATTCCATATGCGCCTTAAAGTTTAGTTTATCATCAATCATAACTCCTAGGTACTTCAGCGAAGGGGATGACGTTATAATAGTCTCACCTACTTGGATATTTAATGTTTCTTTTTTCCTACGGTTACTAATTAAAACTGCTTCTGTTTTATGTTCTGCTAGTTCTAAACCAGCTTTATCTAGCCATGATTTCACAATACTAATTGTCTCGTTGGTATACATTTGAACTTCATCTAGCAATCGTGCACATACGACTATAGCTATATCGTCTGCGAATCCTATAATATTCGCCTCTTCAGGGATATTCAACTCCAGCACTCCGTTATACATTACATTCCATAGTAATGGTCCAAGTACTGAGCCCTGGGGTACTCCTGCTGAGGTTTCATATGATTTCATACCATCATCCGTATTATACCAGAGTGTTCTGTATACCTATACCTATACCCATACCCATACCCATATATGTAGACTGAGACCAAAACGCCATTGTGTAGGGTATCTAATCGACTTTACAACTACACTTGTTTATTACCATCTTCATTATTTAAATTTTTCATTTGCATGTCTTTCATTTCGTTCGTTCGTTTCTTTTCTAATTCAACTGAATAAAAATTGCATGTTTATTCTCATATTTTTCTTCCCTTTATTATTGTTTTTCATTATTACTAACGAACGCTGGCACAAACTTGAAAAAGTAATATTTAAAATTTATACTTATTGTGAATTTATTCGCTGTTTTTTTGCAAATAAACTACAACTGGATAATTGTTGGTTTGTTTTCTTGAAAATATTTCAATTGAAATCAAGAGTTTTAAAAGTTAATTTAATAAATAATAACAAAAATAATGGTCGTTAAAAGGAGTTGTAATAGAAACATCAGCAGCAACAATTGAAGTTTTATTTATGTGAAATGATAACGAAAATTTTTCTATAGAAAAATTTTTTTAACGAAAATTTTTCTATAGAAAAATTTTTTTAACGAAATTTTTTCTATAGAAAAATTTTTTAATGAAAATTTTTCTATAGAAATTTTTTTTTAATAAAAATTTTTTTAATGAAAATTTTTCTATAGAATTTTTTTTAATGAAAATTTTTCTATAGAAAAATTTTTTTAACGAAAATTTTTCTATAGAAAAATTTTTTTAACGAAAATTTTTCTATAGAAAAATTTTTTAACGAAAATTTTTCTATAGAAAAATTTTTTTAACGAAAACTTTTCTATAGAAAAATTTTTTTAACGAAAACTTTTCTATAGAAAAATTTTTTTAACGAAAATTTTTCTATAGAAAAATTTTTTTATCGAAAATTTTTCTATAGAAAAATTTTTTTAACAAAAATTTTTCTATAGAAAAATTTTTTTAACGAAAATTTTTCTATAGAAAAATTTTTTTAACGAAAATTTTTCTATAGAAAAATTTTTTTAACGAAAATTTTTCTATAGAAAAATTTTTTAACGAAAATTTTTCTATAGAAAAATTTTTTTAACGAAAATTTTTCTATAGAAAAATTTTTTTAACGAAAATTTTTCTATAGAAAAATTTTTTTAACGAAAATTTTTCTATAGAAAAATTTTTTTAACGAAAATTTTTCTATAGAAAAATTTTTTTAACGAAAATTTTTCTATAGAAAAATTTTTTTAACGAAAATTTTTCTATAGAAAAATTTTTTTAACGAAAATTTTTCTATAGAAAAATTTTTTTAACGAAAATTTTTCTATAGAAAAATTTTTTTAACGAAAATTTTTCTATAGAAAAATTTTTTTAACGAAAATTTTTCTATAGAAAAATTTTTTTAACGAAAATTTTTCTATAGAAAAATTTTTTTAACGAAAATTTTTCTATAGAAAAATTTTTTAACGAAAATTTTTCTATAGAAAAATTTTTTTAACGAAAATTTTTCTATAGAAAAATTTTTTTAACGAAAATTTTTCTATAGAAAAATTTTTTTAACGAAAATTTTTCTATAGAAAAATTTTTTTAACGAAAATTTTTCTATAGAAAAATTTTTTTAACGAAAATTTTTCTATAGAAAAATTTTTTTAACGAAAATTTTTCTATAGAAAAATTTTTTTAACGAAAATTTTTCTATAGAAAAATTTTTTTAACGAAAATTTTTCTATAGAAAAATTTTTTTAACGAAAATTTTTCTATAGAAAAATTTTTTTAACGAAAATTTTTCTATAGAAAAATTTTTTTAACGAAAATTTTTCTATAGAAAAATTTTTTTAACGAAAATTTTTCTATAGAAAAATTTTTTTAACGAAAATTTTTTTTAACGAAAATTTTTCTATAGAAAAATTTTTTTAACGAAAATTTTTCTATAGAAAAATTTTTTTAACGAAAATTTTTTTAACGAAAATTTTTCTATAGAAAAATTTTTTTAACGAAAATTTTTCTATAGAAAAATTTTTTTAACGAAAATTTTTCTATAGAAACATTTTTTTAACGAAAATTTTTCTATAGAAAAATTTTTTTAACGAAAATTTTTCTATAGAAAAATTTTTTTAACGAAAATTTTTCTATAGAAAAATTTTTTTAACGAAAATTTTTCTATAGAAAAATTTTTTTAACGAAAATTTTTCTATAGAAAAATTTTTTTAACGAAAATTTTTCTATAGAAAAATTTTTTTAACGAAAATTTCTATAGAAAAATTTTTTTAACGAAAATTTTTCTATAGACATAATTTTTAACCTAAATTTTTCAATAGAAACATTTATTTAACCCAAATTTTTTTATAGAAAAATTTTTTTAACCTAAATTTTTTATAGAAAATTTTTTTAACCTAAATTTTTTATAGAAAATTTTTTTAACCTAAATTTTTCTATAGAAGAATTTTTTTAACCTAAATTTTTCTATAGAAGAATTTTTTAACCTAAATTTTTTTATAGAAAATTTTTTTTAACCTAAATTTCTCTATAGAAAAATTTTTGTAACCTTAATTTTCTATAGAAAAATTTTTCGAACCTTAACTTTTCTATAGAAAATTTTTTTTAACCTTTATTTTTTTATAGAATTTTTTTTCTTTCCTTATTCATTTGCCTTTTTTTACAAAAGAGAATTAAAGTTTTAATTCAAACCGAAATTTTTTCATCGAAAATTTTTCTAAAGAAAAATTTTTTTATCGAAAATTTTTCTTAAGAAAAATTTTGTTATCGAAAATTTCACGAAAAATTTTTTTATCGAAAATTTTTCTATAGAAAATTTTTTTTATCGAAAATTTTTCTATAGAAAAATTTTTTTTCCAAAAATTTTTCTATAGAAAAATTTTGTAATCGAAAATTTTTCTATAGAAAAATTTTTTATCGAAAATTTTTCTATTGAAAAATTTTTTTATCGAAAATTTTTCGATAGAAAAATTTTTCTATAGACATATTTTTTAACCTAAATTTTTCAATAAAAACATTTATTTAACCTAAATTTTTTTATAGAAAAATTTTTTTAACCTAAATTTTTATAGAAAATTTTTTTTAACCTAAATTTTTCTATAGAAAAATTTTTTTAACGAAAATTTTTCTATAGAAAAATTTTTTTAACCTAAATTTTTTATAGAAAATTTTTTTTAACCTAAATTTTTCTATAGAAGAATTTTTTAACCTAAATTTTTCTATAGAAGAATTTTTTTAACCTAAATTTTTTTATAGAAAAATTTTTTTAACCTAAATTTCTCTATCGAAAAATTTTTGTAACCTTAATTTTTCTATAGAAAAATTTTTCCAACCTTAATTTTTCTATAGAAAATTTTTTTATAGAATGTTTTTTCTTTCCTTATTCATTTGCCTTTTTTTTTTCAAAAAGTGAATTAAAGTTTTAATTCAAACCGAAATTATTTACTTTATTTATCCATTTATCTTTCTCGATGAAAGTTAAATAAATGAAAAATATCGTGTTAATATACATTCATATCATCTGCATAATAGCCAAAAGGTAAAAAATGAATGATTTTCCTTTTACAGCCTTTTCATAAATATCATTTCAACTAAAAGCAAATAAATCATACACATGTAGACATAAATATTTTGCACCTTAATATTTGAATAAAATGTATAAAAAAATATATATCCAACAATAAATAATGCTCCATTGAACTTATAACACGTTCAGCTCTTACAATCATACATCGCACTCATGTTTTTTAACTTTGAAAAATTGAAGAAAAAGTGAAAATATTCTACAAACAACAAGAAATATGAAGAAAGTCATAAAAGAAGACAATTTGCAACCTTAAAATGGCAGCTGTGGCAGCAACGGCAACACCAACAAAAGTGCTATAAGAAATAACCGAAGCATGAAACATCACACACTTGCATAAATGCATGAATACATGAATTGTATGAATTGCATACATTACAAACCTGCAGATAGACAAGCACGCAAGCAAGCATGAGTTCAAGCATCCTACACTTACCAAAAGCTTGCGGTTTGGGGTAAATTCTTGTAGGTAATGGCACTTATACATACACACACACACTTGTATTTGCATACATGAGCAATATCAGATCAGTCATTTATATATTTAATAATACAGTCAAGAATTTATGCATTTGCATATATACATACATATAAATGTATGAAAACTTTAACATACTCCTTGAAAAGCTCTAAGACTTTTCTATACACTCGAAGGTATGCTGCATATATTTGTGAAAACGTGCCCCTGTTTGTATGCTAAACTAGTTTCACACAGCATTTAACTCTGTCATTAAGAAAAACCGTTACAGTTAATGTTAATGGTTTTATGTTTGTTTATTTATGAGGGGTAACAAGAAAGGGAAAACACACATATGTATACAAATACATACACATAAAAGTTTTAAATACTGTTAATTTTAGAAATGTTAAATACATGAGCGGAAATTAAAATAAGACGACTAAAAATGCAATTACAAAAAGACAAATACTCATTTTGCAAGAGAAATTCATACAAAGATTACAAAAAAAAAGTATGTAGACTATGACATTTATAGACTAAGCCGTATACATAAACTAAGACATTGACTAAGACATAATAAGACATGGGCTAAATCGTATAAGATATAGAAAATTTTCTATAGAAAAATTTTCGTTAAAAATATTTTTTTTCTCTCGAAAAAGATTCGTTAAAAATATTTTTCTATAGAAAAATTTTCGTTTGAAATATTTTTCTATAGAAAAATTTTCGTTAGAAATATTTTTCTATAGAAAAATTTTCGTTAGAAATATTTTTCTATAGAAAAATTTTCGTTAGAAATATTTTTCTATAGAAAAATTTTCGTTAGAAATATTTTTCTATAGAAAAATTTTCGTTAGAAATATTTTTCTATAGAAAAATTTTCGTTAGAAATATTTTTCTATAGCTAAATTTTTAGTTAGAAATATTTTTCTATTGAAAAATTTTTAGTTAGAAATATTTTTCTATTGAAAAATTTTTAGTTAGAAATATTTTTCTATTGAAAAATTTTTAGTTAGAAATATTTTTCTATAGAAAAATTTTTAGTTAGAAATATTTTTAGAAATATTTTTCTATTGAAAAAATTTTAGTTAGAAATATTTTTCTATAGAAAAATTTTTAGTTAGAAAAATTTTTAGTTAGAAATATTTTTCTATTGAAAAATTTTTAGTTAGAAATATTTTTCTATAGAAAAATTTTTAGTTAGAAATATTTTTCTATAGAAAAATTTTTAGTTAGAAATATTTTTCTATTGAAAAATTTTTAGTTAGAAATATTTTTCTATACAAAAATTTTTAGTTCGAAAAATTTTTAGTTAGAAATATTTTTCTATTGAAAAATTTTTAGAATTGAAAAATTAGGTTTAATCAGGCTTGAGTTCATTTAACTTTCAAATTATTAATTTTGAAAATTTGAAAAGTAATTGTGGAGAAAAACTGAAAAAATTATTTTTGAACGCGGCTCAGTGGATTGCAATTTCTGTCCCGCCACAGGACGTCATCAGCACTTAGCGCCCTCGACCACAGTCGAGTTGTCAAATTGCAGAGATAATCATCAATTTAACTCATTGAGTTTGATCGAACATCACTACGTTT